>JARHVA010000247.1:1780000-2030000 GCA_037957365.1 Torreya grandis | reverse complement strand
GAGGTTGAACTCTCAATCCATCTTGTTGAGGTTTAACGGATATTATCTGAAGATCATCTCTACCTGGGCCATGAGCCTTTGATATACCTAGAGGGGAGCCTCCATATCCACGTGGACTTCAGACACCTAGTTGATGCTCACTATGGATTGGGTCAAGACCTTAAGAACTACCTGGGCTCTAGCATTATTTTCTCTTACTACCCTTTTCTTTATAACATGGTCAAAGTGACCCAAGTAAAATCCAAATTCAACCATGTTTATTAGAGTGTCTTCCAAGTGGAATAACATCGATATATTTACTTCCTTGAAGTAATCCAATATATTATTACTACCATCCTCTAGGGGTTCCATCACAGTTTGGGCTAAATCAAGCCACTCCTCCATAGTGGTTTTCATGATTTCAATGTATGTATGATATAAGCCCAAGTATGAATTGGGAATAAAATTTAACTATGGGAACATGCCCTTATTTATTATAATCATTATATTCCTACACTTTCCATCAATCATAGTGATCCTCTCCAAATAGGCTTGGGTCCATTGGATGAGCACTTGGTCATCTGCCATAGTCCCTACCTCCTTTTCTAGAGTTGAGAAAATTTATAGGAGGGCATACTTAACCTACCCATTTATCTTGGTGGGGAATTAAATCTTTACCTATGCCTCTATATTTTATACCTAGCTCTACATGTCTTCAATAAGTTTATTTGGCATGTTGTGAATTGCCAAGATAATTGAGAGTGGGTCCTCTGCTATATTTTCTTCTCCCATGGGAATCCTCATTTTGGTGAGAGAGAACAAGTCATGTTGGGTCTAATAGACCATAGGTATTCCCTCTTACATGAATTTTTGTGTGAGGATCCTTTGCATACTCTTTGTGGTGCAATTGAAATCCCATCGCATGTCTAGGTCACCTTGTAATGTCATATTTGGCACCTATAATATTGGGACCATTCCCTAGGTTTTTGGAGGTGTTGGTGGGGTAGAGGATATGGTGGTTATAGGTGGATGTTGGGTTTATATTTTTAATAAATATTTGTCATTGAACTATATCCTAATGATCTAGTACATTTGCCCTTTCAAATAAGAATATGGTCTTACGTGCTCACTTGAAGCGTGTAACTAGAGACCGGTTCCCATAGGTTTTATTGTGTAGTAATATTAATTTAGTCATATTCTTATTTTTATTAAATAATTAAATAATTAAATAAATATTACATAAAATCATAGATAAATTAATTTGATTCTAGGATTACTAAGCTTGGTTACCATGACTATGCAAACTAATGCCATTTCAATCTAGAGTTTTGTACTTATAAAATGAAAAGAATTGAGTAGATTTCATATTAAGTACCAACCATTAAATTTCTCAACTCAACCTAAAATAGATACACAACTCATCCATTTAATTTAACATGGACACAAGAATTATTATAAATATTCAATTCATATATTAATCATGAGTAAGTACTTATCAAGAAAAAATTTGTTATCACAGTGCTTTACAATAGGGGTATTTATACTTGTTTATCCCTAACCAAGTATTTAAAAAATTAATGACTAAATTAAATAACCAATAAACTCTAAATAGACTAAGAGTCATGGTAATATATCAACTAACTTCTCCTAAGGACCTAGGCCTTTCTGCCCCCTATATACTCACACTATGATAAATACTTACTGCCATGTGTTTCTCACCTTATGGGTTGCTGAAAAACTTTTGATGGATATGCCCTAGGTGGTCCTTAGGAATTAATCCTTAACCACTCCCATTTCCTATGTGCTCCCCAAGTCTTTCTCTATCATTCCAAGTCTTATGCTCTCAGGTTCCTAATGACTAATTCTCCTTTGACTGGGTCCTCTCACTTTGGTGCTTATATGCCTTAGTTCTTTCACACCTTAGTGCTTTTGTGCCCTGTAGGTTACATGCCATGGTGATTTTTCATCATGTTGGTTCTATGCCAAAATTTCAAAATATGTAGCCAAAATTTTGGGCCAATATCACTCCACACTATGCTCTTAGTCTATCCCAGACTAAGTCTCACTAATAGACTCTACCAAAAATTCAAGCCCCATTTGCTCAATCTGCTTCTTGACATTGTTCAAATGTGACAATGTGTTGAACATCTTGGTATTTGTTACCTCTATATCCTCCTTAGACTTCTTCATCTCCTTGGGTTGGATAGATATCTCATTTGCCTTCTTAACCAATTCATCCAGGGATGCAGTGGTATCCTTCTGGATGTATTCAAGTGTTAAGATTTTTTTGACAACCTATCCTCAGAGGGATGCAAAATTGGCATTCAATTATTAATGATGTGTATTGATATTTTATTCCATCATATCCACATCCTTGAATGGTTTGGCATGATTAGTCTGATACCTTATTAAAAGTGTAATATCAGACATCTACTACCTCTAAGTTTCTTCTAATTGGAGCTGAGCATCTTATTTGGAAGTGTCACTTGTTCAAAAATTCCATCCAAAATGGGGATGACTTCCCCAACTCTCTCTAAGGCACACTTAAATACTTTAACTACCTCAGTGAATGGCTCTACTATCTCTAATCGCTCATCTTTCAATGTGGGTTACTCCTTATAGTGATTTAACATGAGGTTCACCAAGGTTTCCAATTAACCTATGGCATCCCTATCGAGAGGTATACCATCCACCAGCAATGACTCCTATTCCAAAATTGTCTTACATAGATTTAATTTTCTAACTTTCACCTCTGTGGCCTCTTTGACCTACTACTTCAGAGCAACCACTTCGTCAGTGAGTGTATTTTTGGTGGTAACTTCCTTATTATACATACCCACCACTTGGGTATGTTTCTTCTTCACTTACATCCATTAGAATCTACCAAAATGTTCTAGCACATGACCTCCAAGGCCATCTTCAAAAATGTTATGCTTGCTTGTAGAGGGGTGATCTTCTGGGATCTACCCACAATGGTTTTGGTAGTGCAATAACATTAATTCCTAAAGAGAGGCTATCTTGGTAAATCCCAAAGGCACATTATTCATTTTACATGTCTAATAAAAAGGACACTTGCTTCCTTATTTCTAGAGTCACATCATGGGGAAAGAAGTGCAGCCATAGATAAAGCATCATGTCTAGGATGCCCACTTGATAATAGTTGTGAAAATTGGTAGAGGCATCAATGTCAAGATCTTTTATGGACTTGAGCAATTCATTTCCTTTCTTCAGATCATGTTCCAAGACCTTGAGCTCTATGTTAGTAACCATGGAAGTGCTATCAACAGCCATTTCACTAATTTTTTCTTCTTCACCATCCCCCTCTTTTCCATAAAGTTACTCAATGTCAAGTGGTGAGTCATCAAAGGTTGCCTCCTCTTCCCATACTAGTAAGGGTGTCTTCTCATAATTATATTATAATTCTACCATCTGGATTACAAGGACTTCCTACTTGGGTACTTGCTCTATGACCCACTAATGTGCAATTCCTGATGAAGAAACATTTGGAGGAGATGGCTATAGATATGTTTTAATGGGGAGGGACTTATAGAGGTTAATATTTGGGTGGAGAAGTTTAGAGAGGAGAAGGGCACAGTAGAGAAGGACAAGGTGGAGAAGGGTGCAGTGGAGATGAGCATGGTGGAGATGATCACAATGGAGATGGGCATGATGGAAATAGGCATGGTGGAGATGGTCAGGGAGGTTAAGGGCTTGGTCATGGGGATTGGATATTCTTTTATCACTTTTATGGTGCCTGTTGACCACTTACATTGGTCTACTTCTTCTTCTTCAATAGAGGTATTGATGAGAGATTTTATTTAGGTTTTCCACCCTTTGGATCATTTCTAGGTTACAATATATAGAAAAAGTTGTGTACTTATTCTCCCACCATTATTTACTTGACATTTATATCTATTATGTTTGTATCATTATTCTCTTTGTATGTTTTCTTACCTAGATAGACATATAATTTTTTGAATGTATGAATCCCCAAATCAATCTTCTTGAGTTCTAAGGCAATGGGCTATGTGCCATAGATCCAGTTCATGGATTCAATGAATTAACACACCAAGAAGGCATATGATAACTTTAGCCATGCAAAAATCTATTTAAAAAGGATCATCTCGATGCATGTGAGAGAAGTTTTGCTTCACTATAAACTATGCTTGCTCAGTAGTCAAGGGAGGCAAATCCTTCAAGATGTGCCATTTCTTCTTGAATGCCTCATTAATGACATCATACCAATACTTCATTTTTATCTTATAATAGGGGGTGATGTGCCCTAGGCATGTGAATGCCTTGTAGCGCTTAGTGAGGGACCTATTATCAGAAAGGTATGCCCACTTCAACACTCTTGAGGTTTATTCTGGTACACCAATCTCATCAAAAACCATCAAAATAAGAAATACACCCCATGGGAACCTATGGTTGGGTATTTGATGGGTCTTCTTTACATCCTCAAAAAAATTTTGGCTAAAATACATAGTGCAATTGTATTTTAAGCCATGAGTGAATTGGTGGGTGATGTAGAGGTGCACCATGTCAACCTCCTTCCAATGATCGATCCCACCAATCTTAGTCATGATGATCTGTGCTACAACCCAGAGGGTAGGATCTTGTAGGTTCTTTACATTCATGGCATGGCCCTAATTTTGGTATATCAACATTGTGGCAATATTTTTGATGTCCTTGATGTTTATTAGGTCATCAACCACATCCAAACTTGAGCACTATAGTCCTGATACCTCACTTATTATCTCAAGCATGATCTTCATACTATGCATGGAAAAATAGATATAATCCTCATGGACACACAAAATAAGGAACTTGATCACCTCTATGGGTTTTCCAAAGTAAGTTAAGTTGAAAATCTGGAACAACCTTGTAGTTTCTAGCATGTTGAATATTTTCACATCATACACCAATTAGTTCTTGGTGTTTGGAACTTGACTCTATAGTTATTCTGTAGTTCAACCTCATTCATAGTTTGATGATGGTTGTAGTAAAAGATCGTGCAAGTTGGCACCTTGAAGACTCAGTTCTCTAGGTGCAATACCAACTCAGGGTATTGCATTTCCTCAATCATTAGAGGTAGGGGTAGAGATGATTGAGTCTTCTTGGCTTGTCATGCCATACTTGATTCTTCCCTTTCCACATATTGAGCTTGCTCTTATGGTGTCTCTTCTCTAATAAATATTATATCTCCTCCAAGTACCTCCTATTCTTTTTGTATCATAGGTAATGGGTTAGTTCTTAGGGTCTTTTTCTTAGGCTGCATCGCCCTCTGAGGAGCCTAAAGGTTAATGTGTGGTCATCTAATATTTCCAAACAAATACATGATTACAGTCAAATATTTTAAATTTTTGCGCTTGAGTGCCCTTTAATGGCAAACTTATACAACCTGTATCCTGTAAAGTTTCCCTATTGTGCTTAGGTCCCAAATTTACCTTGTGTTTTTCCTGTGTAGACAAACACGTAATACTTATGTATAAATTCACAATTCCTTGTATAGTTTTTTATGGAATCAAATGAATTTGGTTTTCTCTTAGCTCTTGGTCATAATCACTCCTGGATCTATTAATCTCAAATAAACATAAAGGTAAAGTGTAAAAATGAGTTAACTTGTCTATTTATAGGCTTGAGGAGGGGTTAACAACAATTACTATCCCCTTCCTTCACCCATCACTTTTGTCATAAATTAATTTTTAATAGCCACCACTCTTCAAACATTGATTCTATTAATTAATGCATTTAATGACATTCCATTGGTATATTTCTTACCATTGCTATTCTTTTTGGCATTAAATGGCATGTCCCATATTGCACCTTCCTTTGAAGTGGTGATAGTTGTGTCTCATGTTTTTCTTGGAATGGAAGACCATTATCTTTCAAAATTCCAAATAATGGTAGGAACACCCTATCCTTAGGCTATATGGTTTACATGCTTTAAATTACTTGCACACCTTAAGTACTTACACACCCTAAACACCTTGCATGCCCATGTACCTTGTGCACCTAGGTAACATTGTGCACTTAACTTTTAATCATGAATTCAGATCTCTTATCCCACACTTAAACTAAATTATGGTCCTCCATGAAAAGATAAAAACTTAAAAACAATTATATTAAATAAATGTTGCATGCAACAATGGTAGCACTTTTATTAAAAAAAGAAAATCCTAAAACTATTGACATAAGCCTTATTATGTTACAATATTTAAATTATGTAGAAGTGAAATACGGTCAGATTCAAATTCCATTGAAATGTCCAGGAAAGAATTGGTTTTCTAACCTTTGTAATTGATAAGCTTTGGTAGGTTGAATGTTATGAATAACAAACAGATCATCCTAGTGAATCCAAAGTTTTCTAGAATGGCACGTGAACTTGGAATCATATAATAATACCTTCATTCCTAGGGAAAACATTTTGTGCTTTATATGGTAGTCACTCCATGCTTTCTATTTGCACTTTTTCACATCCTAATTCTAATGAACAAAGAAATGAGCTTCATCAAGATGTAATAAAGTATCTAGGCATGATTTCAAGGATGATTCCTCATCTATTTGTCTTACACACATAATGCAAAGAGATGGCATTAAAAATTCAAATGGAAAAACTGCATCTTTGCCATATACTAAATTGAATGGGGTGATTTTGTTAAGGTGCTTGTAATTTTTTTAGTAAGCCCATAGTACCATAGAACTTGATCATCCCAGTTAGTTCAACCAATATTACAAATCTTTGTGAGAGTGGTGCCTAGGATATTATTGAAGGCCTCAGCAATGCCATTGGCTTGAGGGTGGTACATTGTTGTTTTGTGGTGTGAAATAATAAACTCATTCAATAAGATGAAAATTGTTTCATTTAATAAATGGTTACCTCAATCACTAGTAAAACCTAGTGGGCATCCAAATTGAGTTATGATATTCTCCCAAATGAAATGCACAGCATTGGTAGTAGTACAAAAAAATTTAAACACAACATTATCCCAATGTGTGAGATAGTTATTTACTAATGATTTAATGAAAACCTATTCATCATCCAGCTGGAGTGATGGGGCCAACAAAATCAATGGCCCATTTCTCAAATAGTTTTTGAGAGGTAATTAGTTGTAAATTCATGGAATCTCATTAGTTTGATTTTACTATACATTGACATATGTCACACTATCTAACATATGCCTTAACATCTTGAAAAAGAGTAGGCCACCATAATCTATTTGTAGAAATTTATGCATGATAGCCTCTCCATCATAGTGTCCTCCAACAATACCTTCATGAGTTTCTCAAAGTATTTTTTAATGCTCATATTTCATAACACATCATCGAAGAACCTAATCATGACCAAGTGTATAAATATCCTTTCCTATGAGTTTAAAATGTACGATACGAATTGTGAGTTGTTTCTTAGCCTGAGGAGTGAGACAATCAAGGACTGAGCCAGTGTTTAGAAAGGTGGAAATATCCTCCATCTCATCAAGTACATGAGTAACATGGAAGATTTGAATATCAAGTAACTCATCTTCAATGTTGCACAGTGGTTCTCTGAACTCAATTTAGGATAGGTATTTAGGGCCACAATTGGGTTTCCTAGGTTTTACAATGATGGAGAATTGAACTTTTTAGGAACAACACTATCCAACAACATATATATACATGTAGCATAGGTTTATTTATAAGGTACTTTAATGCCTCATGATCTATATAAAAGATAAAAGTAGTGGCCAATAAGTACTGTCAAAACTTTTATAGAGAATAAACCATCGACAATGCTTCATGCTCCATAGTGGTGTAATTATTCTCATTTGGAGTGAGTTTTATACTATAAAATTAGATTGGATGGTCCAGGTGACCTTCACTTGGTTGTATAAGGATTTAACCAATTACCATTCTAGATGCATAAACATGGACATGGAATGGTTTTGTCCAATCAAGAAACTAGAGGATAGGAGTGGTGACCAGTTTGTCCTTTAGTGTCTCAAAAGCTTCTTTATAGGAGCAAGTCCATATTATGTGCTCATTAAGATTTAAAATTTCTTCTAGGGGCATGGCAATCTTTGTAGATCCATAGATGAATTTTTTATAATAACCGGTATGGCCCAGAAAGGCATGGACCTCATGTTGAGTCTTGGGTGCTGGGAAGCAAATAATAATAGACACCTTTACCAAATATACTATAAGTCCATATTTACAAATAACATGTCTAATATGTCCTAGGATCACACGAAAGAGTGTATAAAATAGGCACTTCTTTAAGTTCAATGATATTTTTAATACCTGATAGTACTCAAGCATAAGTCTTAGGTTAGAGAAATGGTCCTTGAACAAGCCATAAACTATCCAATCATCCAAGTAGACTTGAAGAAACTTATGGATGAAATCCTTAGAGGCTTCAAAAACTATCTATGAGAACATAACTGGTACAGTCTTCAACCTAAAAGGCATGACAATATATATTAAGGATCCCCATTCAATTGCAAATGTAGTCTTCAGCTGGTCTTCTTCATCTATCTAGACCTGATGGATTCCTAAGAATCCATTTGTGAAGGTATATATCTCACATCTAGAAAAACTTTAAGGATTTCCTCATGAAAGGGGTTGGGAAAGGATCAGTGACATAGGATGCATTAAGTACCTGGTAATCTATGCAAACATGGATGCATCAATCTTTCTTGATATTAATCACCATGGGACTGACCCATTTAGATTCATCAATGGGGGTGATTACTCTAGCATGTAGCACACTGTCAATTTCCTCTTTGATGTGCACTCATCTATTGAGATTCATTCTATATGGCCATTTTTTGACTGGTCGAGCACCATCAATCAGCATGATATGCATCTTTCCTAAGGATGGATGGACTCCTTTCATTTCATTATAGCTTCTTGGAAAAACATCCTGATATTCCTTTAATAACTTAAATATTTTTTAAATCTCAATGTCAATCCAATAATTTCTGACCATATCTATCTTTGGTTATTACTCTGTGTTGATGTTGAGTTGAATAGTCTGAATGGGCCCATTATAGGGGTTGTCTAGATCAACACCCATATCATGAACAACTCAAGTGTCAAAGTCTATAGAAACATCTAAATGATTGGATAAAGGTTCAAGTGGATTGGATCCTTCACCTTCTTCTACTTGAAACACTATCTTTTGTTTCCCCAAATGAATCTCTTCAGGTTACTCCTGATCAAAGACTGGTGTTGGCATGGAAACAAGTTGTGTTGATGGTTCATTGAATAGATGTAGAGCTTCCTCTAGGTCATGATGGATACTTCTTAGACAATATTTGATGGGACTAAGGTCACCAAAAATTGGTTCACACATGGCTTGGAGAGTGAACCATAAATCCATCCTTGATGAGGAATAAGATAGCATTGATTTCATTTTCTCCTTTAAGAGATGCCAAAATCAAGTACCCGTATGTCATTCTTCATGAACATACCATGCTTGTGCCTAAGTGTGTAAATTTCCATATAATACATTCACCTATAAGTACTATATTAATTATGACTCTTCATCTCTCCACATTCTCTCGTAAGCTTCTATATGGGGTTAGGTGTTAGTACTTTTCTATAGTTGATTATTCCCCTAATTTTAATGTTGTGATAGAACCAGTGATGCAAGGTAAAGCATACTTGATCCTACTAAATAAGTCACTCATAATGTGTTCACCACCATCTTGTAGTTTTACCATCAAAGAGGTGAACTAAGGGTCGAAAATGATCCATGTTAGTATGGTAAAACTCTTCAAGGTGCTGGACAAAGACATGAACTTCCATCTGTTCATGGAAATGTGAAGCCTCATTGATTTTTTCAAGAGTTACATATATGATTGATCCCCTGATGACTTGGAATGAACTTGTGGCATTTATTGTACTAGTGCAGAACATTCTCTTGATTGTTAATAGTACTACACATTCTTCTCATGAGTTCATAGTCACCATGGACCTAATAATTATAAGAATTGATTGTAATGTCAGAAAGGGATTGGGTGCCAAACATCTTAAAATGCCATCAATAGTTGGATCCATTTGCTCATCATTCTTCATAGTGACATTATAGATGTGGTCAATGTCCTCTTCTACATTTGCAGGTTCTATATAAGGGGGGGCCTATGTTTGATCTAAGGGAATTACAATGCATTGGTCAGTGTTCTCAAAACTAATGTAACACTTATTAAAACTTAGGTCAACATTATTTTCAAATCACCAGGGTCATCCCAATAGATCAGGGAATTCATCTACCTCAGCTAGTTCAAGTACCTCAAAATCTACCTTGAAGGGTACTCCAAGTATATCAACCATGGCATTTTTTATGACACCAATTGGTAAAGCATGATTCTCATTATCCATGAAAAATATGTGCAGTGATGGATGCATTGTTGGAATAGCCATTTTTTACCATGCCTCCTTAGTGAGGACATTCACTTTTATGCCAATGTCAACTAGGATATCCTAGATTACCTACTCATCGATGGTAGCATTAACTAGTATCTCTTTATCTTTTGGGGGAGTAGGACAAATAGGAGTGTCTTACCATCAAACATCATTTGGTTTTTTTCCATGATTCTTAAGCTAAATGCTTAGATAAATAATAATATCCTCATCTAACATACCCTTTCACAACTCCTAAAAGTCATCACACATCATGTTTTAAAGCTCAACTACCTTCTACATATCATCATGCTACATTGCTTCCTTATCTTTGAGAAATTGAATTTTTCATTGGAGTTATTGTACCAATGTCATTGTGTCCTGGAGCACATCCTTCTATTATTGGGCATCAATATACTTTCTTGCTTATGAATTTTCATGTTGAACCTTCTCGATAGGATTGGAGGTAGATTGAGATTATTCATTATGTGTGGATTCACTTGTTGAATAGTTGGGGTACCTGAATGCACATGTCAATGTGGTTTCCCAATTTGAATCATACTGACACCCTTTTCATTTCGCTCCTTGGTGATAGTTACATACAAATTAGGACACTCTTCCAACCAATGGTCTTTTTTACAAGAAGCACATGTAGGTTAGTTCAGATAATATCTTTGGTAGTGATCCAAGGATATACATTTGTAACATGTCCTAGGTGGGAAATGACCACCTCTTCATCCTCATCCTCTACCCCAACCATGATAGCCACCATTATCTTCATTGTTGGCAAGCTTCACGGATGTCACTAATTAGTTGGCATTCATTAGTGTCATGAGTGTAAGCATCACATATCTTACAATAGTCAAATACCTTTTATTATGTTGCTCACTATAAAAGAGGACAAGAGTGTACATCATGTTCTTCATGATATATTTCACATGATTGTTTTAGTATAGTGCAGATGTTTTTATGTGGGCAATTACTTTGGGTGTGTCCTTCAGACTCACAATCGGTACACCAAATACCACTACAAGTATCATGTGCATTATTTATAGTTAATTTCTCAATTTGAAACACCATTGAAGCTATCTAGGCTTTCATAAAAGGATTGATCCTAGTACTAATACTACCAACCACTTCATCATGGAGGGTGGCTTCCAAATCTTCATGCAGGCTAGTAAAGGTATTCTAAGATAATGTTCATAGAAAAGGAAGCAATAATCCCCCCATAAACCACTATGCATGTTGAGCAGCATTAATCTCAAATGACAATTTGGATAGCAATGTTTTAAACCTCACATCATACTCTCGCACACTTTTAGGAAGTTCTTGATGTATGTCCTTTAGTGTGGCTATGCTTTGTTGTTCAAATTAGGGATATCAAATCCTTGAAAGAATGTCATTTGAAGTTGGTCATAATCAACCATTGCTTGTTGAGGGTCAAACTTCCTATACCATTTATGCACCCACTCTAATAGTGTAGTTGAAAATTGGGTAGCTTTTCTTTTAGAAGAAGTGATGCCTCATGCCCTCTAGATGAGTTCATGCTTATGGATGTGTTATGTTGCATTCTCCATGCCTTGGTATTCAGGTAAGTGGAGTGTCATTTCATAATATACCATTATCAGTTGAGGTGATTGAAATGGTGGTTTTTGAGAACCTCCAAATCCTATCCCTTGAGGGGGAATTCCACTACCTCCTATGCCACCATCCAGTCCACCTCCAGTGCATCCAACAATAGTGCTCATGATATGGAGCATGGTAGCCAGTTGATCAACCAAATTTGGGCATATACTCTATCCACTTTGAAGGATAGATCCTCCAAGAATCCCAAATTATGCCATGAAACTTCCTTGAAAAGGGAAAGTGTTAAGTATGTATGCATATCAAATGGCTCAGATCCAATACCCCTTATAGGTTCAGTCTTTGATTCCACATTGTCTATATCACAATTATGTATATGTACTTTATCTAATTCAAAATCATGAGAGCACACTATGGTTGGGGAGCCAAATTAGTTTAGACTTGGTTCTTCAATTACTGTCATCTAGTTAGTTTCTCCTTCATATGATATTAGTGGTATGGGGTGTGGTTCAAAAGTGACGGGGTCATCTTTGTGTGTTTTCACTTCCCTGTGGATTTTAACAACACTTCTTGAGTTCACTCGATCTCTTCCCACATCATTGAATCCTATAATCCTATATTTTGCTTCATCATATTTTCATTTTTGCATAATGCCCATTAAATGGATACCATTCTAAACCCAAAATATTTTACCAACTCTTCTCTACTGACATTCCAAATGTGTGGCTTATGGAAATAAGGATTTAGCTCTCCATTGGCATAGTCTCAAGTCTAAAATCAATAAATAACTTCTTGATTTATAAAGCAAAATGTCTAATGTAATGGCCATGAAGTTTTCAGAGGAACTGAAACTTGACTTATGTAGGACATGAATAGGTAGTTAAAACATACTCTAGAATGTAGTTGTTCAAAACTCCTCTCCACCAAATGTTGACAATTCTCATCCATGGAGTTCCAAGTTATGTTAAAGCTCTTTATCATTCTATTATCCAAAATTGTCTTCTCCCAATATTTTATGATCATACACAGATAGCTAAGTGTGCAAATGAACTAGGAGCTTAGCAAAAAAAAAAGTCATACAGTGAACTATAGATATTCTTCTCTACCCACTACCATGCAAAAATTCTTGATTCAAGGTAGGTAATTGTAAAATTAACTTCAACTCCGGTAATCCATTGTTATATATTCTCAAGAGTGATACACTCAAATATTTTCCATGACTATGCAACAAGTTCTACGAGTCCTGAAAATGGAACCAAAATGTTGGGTTTACATTATTAATATAGCTTCAGTAATAAATTCTAGCCCAATGAGCTAACACGTCGGTCCATTCATGTAAGACTATGGTCTTATGTGCTCACCTGAGTGCACAACTAGAGACCGGTTCCTACAGGTTTTGTTGCACAATAATATTAACTTAGTCATATTCTTCCTCTTATTATATAATTAAATAGATATTACAAAAAAACTTAGATAAACTACTTTGGTTCTAAGATTACTAAGCTCAGCTACCATGACTATGCAGACTAATACCATTTTAGTTTAGAGTTTGCTACTTATAAAAAGAAAAGAATTGAGTATATTTCATAATAAGTCCCAACCAGTGAATTTCTCACCTCAACATAACATAGATACATAACTCATCCATTTAATTGAACATGAACACAAGAATTATTATAAATCCACAACTCATATATTAATCATGAGGAAGTGCTTATCAAGCAAAATTATGTTGTCACAGTCCTTTATAATAGGGATATTTATACTTGTTTATCCATGACCAAGTATTTATAATATTAATGAACAAATTAAATGACTAATGAACTATCAACAGATTGAGATTTGTAATGCTCTATCAAATAACTTATCCTAAGGACCCAATCCTTTGCACCCCTATATAATCGTGTTATGTTGGATCCTTACTGCTATGTGTTTCTCTCCTTGTAGGTTGGTGAAAAACTTCTAATGGATAAGTTTTGGGTGGCCCTTAGGAATCACTCCTTAATCTCTCCCATTTCATATGTGCTTCCCAAGTCTTTTTCTATCATTTTTAGTCCTATACTCTCGAGTTCCTCATGACTAATTCTCTTTTGACTAGGTCCTCTCGTGTTGGTGCTTCCATGCCTTTGTGCTTTCATGCCCTATAGGTTATGCACCATATTTATTTCACATTGTGTCAGTTATGCACCAAAATGTCAAAATACTTAGCCAAAATTTTAGGCCAATAGTGGAGGATGAGGTGGAGGGGGTATAGAGGAAGCGAAAGGTGTGAATGATGAAAGCAGTGGAGGAAGCATAGGGGCATAGGGAGGAAAGATGAATGGAGAGGCCCAAGGAAACATCTTAACTTTCCATTGACCTTGGTTCACTCCCAATTGAGGGGTAATGACTCCCTAAAGAGGCGTATTCATCAGAAGGGAAGATATTGGCTTATTAAAGCCAAATCCCTAGGTGCACAGGGTGATAGAAAAGGGGGTCTAGGGAGCAATGTGAGGAGCCAATGGCATTGGTACCAAAGGAGTTGTATAAAATGGTGGAGGTTGAATGGGGGAAGTAAAGACCTATGTTTAAGGTTGAGTGTGTGCTACCTTCTACTTTTTTCTTAGTCTTTTACTTCGATCAGCTTAAGATGCCACTATATAAGGAGCATAGGTAGTAAAGGTCATAAGGGAAAATTGTGTGAGTTTTTAGGTCACCAAAGGAATCACCAAATAGTCCTAATCATTGGATATTTTCACTCATGAACATAGAAACACTTATTGAAATTGGGATGCCTATAAGTATTTGGACTCGAGGCATGCCTAGTGGGGGTATTAGGAAAGTTTCGAGTTAGGGAATGGATGGGGTGGATGGAAACGAAAAAGTGAATATATTAGGGATGGTCAATGCCATGGGACATGGGTGAATAGTGGAGGGGATGTAATAGGGAAGAGAGTAAGTATTGGTTAAATGGTTTGTGGAAGGGGAAGGGCAGTGAGTGACATTGTGAAGGGATATTATAAAGTGTAAGGAGTGAGGGGACGAACTTGTACTTGTGCCTATTATTGGTCCTACCCCAAGCTTATTTTTGGGTTTATACTGATATCAAACCTTAGGGATAATGTGGTTTGGGGTTGAGGTGATTTCTCTTGAGTCGCTTTTGCTTAAGCCACCTATCTCTAAGTCATGTGGGTCTACCTTGGTTGGGGTCAAGTCACTTGGGTCACTAGAGGTGGAAGAGGTGGAACCATGGCACAAGGAGTCATTATTCATGGGGAATAAGGTGGTAGGATCCCTTTTATAATTCTCTTGAAAATTATGGGGGAAGTCAGGGTGACATCTTATATGGGTTGAGTAGATACAAAGGGGGTCGTAGATGGTTCAAGCTAAACTTTCTTACCCTTCTCCTTCTTGTGGGCCTAAATCCATGCAATAACTTCTTAGTCATATTCTATATTCAGATATATCTTATCATCATCTTCTGATTGATGGCCATAATTGATGTTGATGTGATCTGGGTACTTTTCCAAGTGGGCTTGGATCATGCCTCACGAGTCCTAGTCTCATGGATCAGCTCTCCCTAAGGCTAAAGAGTCTCATCTAGTTGTAATATTCTATAGGGGAGGGAAGGAGTGGTACACATTGTGTGTGATGATAATCAAAATAAGCAGGCAAGCCTTTTGTTAGTAATTAATATAGTGCCCAAAAACACCCTCTACCAGTTGGTAATAAATTTCATGCTCTACAAGGAAATCTAGGAAGTGATAGGGAAAGTAGAGGGGATCCCTAAGAATACCCATGACTCAAATTATGGTATCCTCCTATTAATACTAGTATTCTCTAATAGGATCCCAAGGATTCTCTAATTTCCTTTGATAAATGAAACATAAGGGCCTCATCAATCGTGTTCAGCACTACATGGTAGAAAAACTCACAAATGTCTTAGATATTATTTATGTAATGGTGGCCATATAGCTTGTATAAAACTACATGAACCACTGAGACTTTGGGAACCCATGCAAGAAAACTATATGGCTTGAAATATAGTGTCCCACAGACTACGTCTATGAGATAACTCATCATGTAGAAGTTCCCACCTACCCGATAATTTGCTATTGCTTTCACCAAATTGAAATTGACCACCCCTCCTAGTTTAAGGACTTAAGAGCCATATAGGATCATGTAAATCAAGGGCACCCAAAATATGTTTATGAGTAGTAAATATAGGTCCCTAAACAATTAGTTTGGTAGTATTATACTAACCCAAAACTCCTTCTTGAAGGTGCAAACCATGTATACGTTAGCATCTTCCTTATTCACCCACTTGGCATCTATGTTCTTAACCCAATTCCTTAGGACATTGTATATTTGAAATGTGTTAGTCTAATCTAAACTACCACTGAGTCATAGGAAAGGGTGAAATTTTGGAGATTATAATAGGCCTTGAAGGCATTTTCTAAGATGTCAACAATTTGATGTTAGGAGTTGGCCAATCAGACATAATCATGGGTGTCATCTTGCATATGCATGGTGATAAGGATCATATTTCCAAACAAGTCGATGGGGGGGGGGGGGGGGGGGGGGGGGGGGGTACCTTAGGCTTGGTTATGGCCTTGTGTAGGCCACACTTCTCATAAGCTTGTAGGGCATCTTTAAATTCAGCTTGATCATTAGCATCATCATCATCTCTACCTAATTTCTTGGGTACCTGGTCGATAGCTTTGAATACTTCATTGTAATGTTTGAATCATGTCAATCCATCTGGGAATAGAATGTCTCTATATTTGGGTTCACCCTTGGGATTTGAATATGAATTGGCCATTGTATCAAGATGGAATTCAGTGGAAAATCTCTGGGTGAAGAAGAAGGCATAAAAGGGAACCAAGTTGGAGTAGTAGAAGGAACCAAGTTGGAGTAAAAAGTAAGGAGACAGTCTTTATGAGTCTAAAGCTATAAAAACTAATGATATTTCCTTGAGATATATATAGAAACCCACATTAATTCCCCTATATTAGTGTAATTTTTTGGCTCACTCATTATGGATTCAAATTTGAGTTGGTGGCTCAATGTTCTCCTTTATTTCCCAATTTGGAGTTAAATTTGGAACTCATGATTATGCACCGCCTAGCAGATCTGATAAGGGTCATGTGACATTTTAAATTATCCAATCAGGGTCCAATTTCTCACTTCATCAATGTTCAAAGTGTAGTAGGCACACAACCACCTCATATTTAAATCTTCTCAAGTAGCTTTTGCTTCATGCCACTTTCCCTACATTTATTAGCTCTCATATCAATGGTTAAAACCTAGGCATAGCCTAACACTTCACTATTATACCATTGGGAGGGATGAGATGATATCTAGGGACATGTGGTGTCCTTTGATTATCCTTTTGAACTCCACTTGTACTTGATTCTAAAATATCTAGGACCTTGGGACCCCACCTATTAATATTCCTAGTTATTTTACATGCCATGTTGTGATATGTCAAGCTCTCCTAGGGTCTAACATCATTGTCAAGCCAGGGAGACTGACTATTATGATAACAAGATGCATGTAATTTCCTCATCACATCAAGCTCTCCCAATTTTTGGCATCTCTGTTAGGACCACAAAAATGATGCATCTGACACAAGTGAGAGCTCAATAGTTAGATTCAGGCACTTTTGATCTTCAGTGCATGTGATGTCATTTGATTTGGTCAGGATCTCCTAGGCTCTAATGTATCTATCATAACTACGAGACTGACCATTATACCTCTGGTTGATTTGGTACTCCTTGGTTGAGCCAAGCTCTCTCAATCTCTGACATCTCTATCAGGTTTGAGAGACTAGCCATTCTAATTTTAGAATGGGTTGATTGGCATATTGACAATGTCTAACCCTAGGCCACGTGGTGATTCCTCATTACATCAGGGTCTCTCAAGCTATGACATCTCTATTAGGACTAAGGGACTGACTACACTAACAATAATTTGAATGGTGCTTCCTCATCATGTCAGGCTCTCAAGTTTTGACATCTTTGTCAAGGTCTAGAGACTAACATGTCTAACACAAGGGCATATGGCTTATTTTTGTTTAGCCATGTCTTAGCACCGCTAACAACCTCCCTTGTAGTGTTTCTTGATTGCACTATTTATCCCTATGAAAATCCATGAAAATAACTAAGTGAAAGAGAAAATAAGTGTAACCAATTAACTATTTCCTTAGCTGCCAACTAGGCTTCAAAGTGCCACATAGGACTTTGAGGTCTAATACTCCAGGAAGTGAGTGAGACTTCATTAATTTCCAAGTGAGAGCAAGCCTACAAAATAAGCACATAATTTTTTTATAGAAATAAAGCCTATCTTAACCATGGAGTATCGTCAATATTTGGCATTATTTCTTTCATAGACCTTTGAGGCTCTCAAGTCAGATCAATTGGTCATTACAAATACCACATGCTTGGTAAAACTGGGGTGACACAGAATTTCAAATACTTTTTTCAGTAAAGCTAAATAGAATGAGGTAACATGTTTGGGAACTCTGGATCATGTAGTTTTTAGGGAGTAGTCCCTCATTTATATGAAAAGGGGGAATGTTGGCCACAACAAAGTTTTTTTCTAGGTACAAGTATATTCATAAAAATTAAGGTATAGGTTTATATAGGATAGTTTTATTCCATGCATGGATCCTTGCACTAAATGTGTTCTATGTTCGTGCACCATTTAATGATCCTCGTATGGTTTTAACTATTTGTGCAATGGATTTTGTGTTTTAATTAGATCAATTCAAGAAAAATTTCAATGTACACACATGTATATGATAAATCATGCTTTGAAGCTTTTGATCTGATGATTCATCAAGATTTTACCTTTATTTCACACACATGATATTTGAACCAAATCACTACTCAATCTAATTTTTTTCCACTTTTCATAATGTAATTATAGGATATATTTGTCATAAGTTTCATCATGAAATTACATGAAAGTACAAATGTTTTATAGAGCTAATGTCTCCCAAAGCATTGTGTCAAAGTATGCATAAAACAAATATTTTAGGGCATTAGCATGCTTTTGTGCATCATGTGCACATGTCATGTGTCAATTCTAATTTCCATAGACCATCAAGGATTCATGCATCTTCCATGTGTTACAGTATCTCTACATGCTTTGCAATCTGTCCATTTGTGCATCAAGGCCTAAAAATTGAAGTTTTTATTTCTAAAGTCATTAGTACAACATTTCAAACCTATTTGGATATTTTATACACCTGCATTGATCTATATCATATTTGCCATTCATACTTGCTCTGTTAGTTTTGACTTCCATTCATTAGCTTTGTTTGTCAAATTCCCACTCCACATGCATCTAAATGCCATGGACATCCATCACAGTCATGTATCCTTAGTCAAACCTTGTACCCTACCAAGATAGATTTGAATCATTATATGATCAATGAGCTTGTACCTTTTCAACAAGCAAATAAATACCAATATAAGCTTGGTTAGCTTATTTTGATAGAGTATAGGTTTCCATATCGATATTATTAGTACATGTCTTAAAGGCATGATACTATTAATTTCATCTAAGGCATTAAATTTTGTCAATGAAATCATGCGGCCAATGCAAAGGTTGTTTTATAAAAAAACTGGCAATTATGTAATGTTTATGGTCACCTCATTATTTTTGTTATTAAAATTAAATAGCAATTATTTTGCCTATTGCTTGCCCAATAGAAATATTTAGATTGGTTTTATTTTTCAAAGCCTTAAGGTTTGATTGCAAGTATTACGGGTAGAGGTGGTGGCTAGGATAGAGATTTGTTCTAGCAGCTATGTTACTTGTAAACTTTTGTTATAGCCACCTACATCTTTTCAGGGACCGACTAAGGGACCCTCTATTTTTAACCGCTTCATATGGGCACTACTTCACATTTGGATTATTATTATTTTGTGACTAATGCAACTTGCCACTAGATAATGTTGTTATAGGTTTTTTTAACACCTTATGGAGATAAATTTTATTTTTTTCATTTAGTTATTATATGCTCTAAAAGAATAGAACATTGTATACGTATAAGTAACCACTTGTGTATGAGTATATAAGTTTTTTGATAGAGTTCTGAGAGATTGGATATAATAATCTCAATAATGGAATAAAAACTTTATTATTTCAATTAATAACTATTAACATATATAAATACATATGAAAACAACCTTGGTTTTCAATCAAACATCTTTCTTTATATGAAAATACTATTTGTACATATGGAGACCTTTGTTATGTTATCACACTCTTCTTATGCTATCACAGTCTTAGAAATGGTAAAAGGATTTTTCAAGATTATTTTATTGCTACCATAAATTAGTCCTCTCATGCTCAGAAGTATGTATTACCCCCATGCCCTCTGTAGGGGTCATATCTATATTTTCATCGAACGGGGAGGCTGCAGGCGTAGCTCCATAGGACAATGATCTACCAAAAAAATTGAAATGTGGAACATGATTATATCGATGGAGATGACTTAGTTTTATCTTCAAAATTATTTGATGTATTCATCAACCACAAGGGCCTCGATGTAAAAAATACCCTATCTTCTGTATTTAACCATTAAGATTGTCATCCAATTTGCTTCAATTCTGTCACCATCTTCTCAAAGTGAAATATGATCCTAGGCATCCCCTAGCCCCATTTTCCTTTAGCCATACTTCTCCACCCTCCTGAGTTGAGAGGAGTGAGGGTTTTGCCAATGGCCACCATATGACCATCAAAATGCATTCTACCAAATGCATAGTATCCTCCTAGGCATTCATTGATTACTACAATAGTAACAGGGTTTTCAGAGCACATAGCTTCTTGTATATATTTCACCTAATTCTAAAAAAATGTCCAAATAACTAATAAAATTACACTAATCATCAAGTGCAAATGAAAATGAAAATGTTTATGCCTCAATTGAGGACTGGCTCCACATCCCTCCCTACCTTTGAATAAAAAGGGGCTCACAATTCTTACCCTCACTTTAAGGGGATTTTGATCCACAAGGTCGCCATCTCCACATGTACCACCTACATCACATTACAAGTATAAACTCCTAATATTTGTTAGAGGAATAATGTACACTCCATGTTGCAAAGCTGTAGCCAAGTACTAATCTGAAAACCTAAGTGATCAAAGAAAATGTGCATACCATCTCTTCCATCTCTGTTAGAGCTGCCATACCAATTAACAGTCATAGGGTGCCATTCTAGTTCCTTTTCATCAAAGGAGGCCACTTTCGCCACCACCACCACCACTAAAAAACCATCTCTAATTATGTTTGTTTCCCTTAGCACCTCTTTAAACCAAACAATCCTCTTCATTTTAGTAGAAGAACTAGAAAATGTTTAAATCTCAAAGAAAGATTGAAAACAATGAAAATAGAAGGACACCCTGATTTATGGTGGAAGTTGAGAACTTTGTAGAGCAAACTGCTAAATCATGAGTAACCAACACCTATCCATTGCATTAGGTGCCAGTGTTGGTGTTTTTACCATGCAGTTGGGATGACCATCTGCCACGATACTGCCCAAAATGATAGGTGGCTTGTTAAGATTAGATGTGAATATTAATTTGATTAATATTATTAAATTATCTTATTGCTATGTTTATCATATATAATAAAATTCTTGTGATAATTAAAATTTTTTTTATTGCAAATATTTTTATTTTTTTTAAAAATTAAAAAACAAATTGTCTATAATAGTGTTCCTTTTATATTACATATATATATATACGAGTAGTAAATAAATATTATTTAATTTATTTATATTTAATTATGTAAATTTCAAAATTCCTAATATTATTAAATTATTAATAATGTTATTTTTTATTGTATATAATAACTTTATCTATAAGTTATTAGGAAAAACTCAATTTCACAAGTATCTAAGGGCACAAATAACAAATGTTAACGGCTATAGAGAGCCTTAAAATGATTCTACCTGACTGTCAACAAGTAATATGATTATGAATAAATGACATACAAACAAAAACATATTCAACGATTGCATTTATAGATCTTAAACCCTAAAATTCTAGATCTAAAACTTTATAATTTTAATGTCTTTGGGATCCAGAGACAAAAATATCCCATTAGTCTATCATCACAAGCATGCTTAATATATTTTGGTTTGTGTGAATCCGAATTGGCATAGTGTTTGATGTTATTCACCTTTTACATTTTAATTTATATCAAGAATTTATGGTTTATAATTAACATAATTTTGTTTATACATGATGAACGTAAAATAATATTGCATGTGAAAATCTATATAAAGCAACTTGCATTTAACAAAATTTTATTATCAACTTACCTAAAATCATGGAATTCAATAAAAAAGTAACAAATATATATATATATATATATATATATATATATATATAAAAGTCATAAAAGTGCCTTTAAATAAGTCTTGTCTTATTAAAAATGACACTCTAATATATAAATCATGCAATAGGGGAGGGGATGAGGTGTCACTTGATGCATAGATGGGGTGATGTTGGCTAGTAACCCTACTTACGCTATTCAAAATTAAAAACCATACTATTTAGGTGGTATAAATTCATTTTCATAATATTAGAGCCAAACAATTTTATAAAGTATACTAAGTAATTTGTAAATTAAAAATAAAATGAAATCTTACACCAGAATTATTATTATTTTATTTTTATGATACAATGAAAAATTCAATGTACAAATTTTAAGGAATATAGTCCCATGTTTATTAAAATAATATTTTTAAAAAATTAATTTTTTTACTAAACTTTCAAATTGTATAGAAATTTTTCCATGCAATTTATAAATAACGAAGATAGTAAAATCATGCAAAACAAAGTTAGAAGCTTTTTAAAATAAAATAAAAATAATCTCAAGTATTATTTTATAAAATATTTTGTATAGATTTGTTTTTGAAGATTTGCAAGTTAATTTTTTATTTTATTTGATGAAGCATCATTTTTAACAAGTATTTAATGAGATGATTTTTTTTCTTTTAGCCAAAGTTTGTCTTTTAGCTTTTATAAATATTGGGCACGGTACTATAGAATTACTTTTGTTGTGTTCAATGGAAGTAGGTAATTGAAAATTATAATTTAAGTGGTGCACGGGCTTTTAATAGAATTTCATTTAATAGCTTTTATATGGATTTTATATATTTTTTAATATGGTATCTATATTGTTGCCGAGATGATTATCCATTTATCGGTTCACTTTGTATTTTTTTAATAATTTGGTAATTTATTCAATTGATAAATATGAATATTATTTTATTATAAAAAAAATAAACTAAGTAAAAGAAACGATTTGAAGAATTATATAACAATTGTTCCTCTAAACAATTTAACAATACTACCATAACCCAACATGCATTTAAAAAACTATATATATAATTTTATTACTTTTATTATTTAAAGCAATAGGTTATGTGAGAATAATGGCTATAGTTTACTTGTTATAAAAGTCATAGTGTTAAGAGAGCGTCAAATGCAAGTGTTATTTTTAGTTCTTATATACTTAAGAGTCAAAAAATAGTAATTGAATCAAACAATATGTTTCAAAGGTTTCATTGTTTCTAAGGTCTCTTACGTTATTAACCAATTATTTTATAAATTATGTGTTAATACTTCGACTTGAAGCATCTTAGCACATGGATGCTTATTTGTCATTATTATTAGTTTAAGAATTAAAACTTATGTTTTGATTAAAATCATTATCGATGAACACATCATGGAAATTCACATCTTTGCCCCAAAAGAGTAATATATAAACATTTATAGCATTAGAAATTATTTCACAATTTTGAGGTTGACTTTAGCTATGAAATGTTTTTTTGTCGTTTGCTATTTATTTTTTGCTATTGCAAATATTCATTACTGTTACATAAATTCTCATATTAGGAAAGTTTATCTTTTTGCCAATCTACATATTTGACAAATTTGTATATATATAACCAACTTGTACTTGCTATCTATTGGTATTGCTTATTTACTTCTACTTGTTATTATATCAATTGACAAATACATTTGGGCCATGTGTAGTCTTTATAGAATGTGATATTGTGTGTTGTCTTTTAAAAAAAATAATAAGTTCCAAGTGATTTGTATATTGCAGATATTATATTTACCTTCTCAATTCACATATTTGAAAAGATACTTGCACTTTTTTTTAAAGTATTTGGAACAAATACATTTAAAACAAAAAATCAAAATTTATAGACTATTTTATAGGAAAATTACTTATTTTAAAAAAACAAAATGCAATTTAGCTTCTTTTGTGATTTCCTTTATTATTTACTTATTTGAAAAGGTACTTGCATTTTTTATTTAATTTGAAAATGTTTAGAACAATTAAATTCACCTATTTGTTGAGTTACTGGATTTTTTTTATTTTCTTTTTGGCTATTTGGATTCATTGAATTAGAGCGAATGATTTATTCCTACATAAAAAGTTTTATATAGAATTCAACTAATTGAAGAGTAAGAATCAAATTTAGCTTCAACTATTACTGAATTAAAATATTGATATTTGGCCAATGAAAATACCATTTTTGCTATTGTTAATGCAATTGCACTTTTATGTAATAGGGAAACCATGAAAACCAAAAAAGGGAAACTATAAACTAGATCAAAATAAATATTAATAGATGTTAAACATATGAACAACAATCAAAGACGTTGTTTTCAAACATTGGTGATGCCCTAAAAGATAGCCACCTTTTTCTGAATTAATTCATTTAAATACAATGTAGGTGACTATCTTTTAATGCAATTCAAGTTTTACTGAATTTTCATTACACATAAAATGAATTACGAAATAGAGTGATTGATTATTTCATAGTATGCTTAAACAATCGAAATGTAGATGCAATGTAGTCATATGAACATGAAATGCATTCTGATGTGCTTTACGATTTCCATAGAATACACGATAAAGAAACCTATTTATCTAAAATGAGGCTTTCTGCAAAGAACAATACAAATGTAACTGAAACTGGCCTATGGGGTGATACATTTTGTATCCAATGGATATCTAAATGGTTGAACATATCAATTTGCTTGGGGTCACCGATACAGAAAATAAATTATTTACACTTTAATAGAGAATCATCAATTCCAGAATATTCAATGTTATTCCATGACAATAGTCCCACTTATGGCCACTATGGCCCTTTGTTATGTAAAAGACAAAATGCTAAAATTACTAAAACTAAACAATTAAAACTGTCAAATACATGTGAAAATCTTCAACATGAATGGGATGATATTTCATATCAAATGGAAAATTATGGCCTTTATGTAGCATTACCATTTGCTAATAGTTGTGATGAAAGTCTATTCAATGCAATAAGCTTACTAACAAAAAATGAATTTGATTTCCAATCTCTTAGACGCTATATGGCACAAATATTTTGCAATGTAGTTTTCATAATGGACAAATATACAACACATTGCTTGCAGTTATGCCAACTAGAATTATCGAAAAATGAAAATAGAAACATCTCAAATTTTAAAGAATATATCAATACGATAGGAATTTCATATGCAAAAATAAAAATAGAGGGTGGCCATTTATGCTTCTTATAGCTTTCAAATATTTTGCAAATTGAAATTCAGAACTAGTCAGCAAGAAGCAAAACAATCATTAACATATACATAAATTGTTTACAGCTAAAATAAATATACAACTTAATTTATTTTGAAACAGACACAATGCATATTCATTAAGAACCTTTACAAAAAATACGTCAGGTATCAATTCCAAGAAATTTGTATGATGCGCTTATGTATATAGTAGACGAAGAAATGTGCTTACAAATTTAAATACAATAGACAAATGCAATTACATGTCTCCTAAAACAAGTCTAGAATAAATTGGCATCACGATCCTATCACCATGTACAAAATAAATAATGATTAAAAAATAAGACAAAGAAATACCTAGAAACAAAAAAAAGAAAAACATTGTGTTTGTTCAAAAACAAATTCATGAACAAAAAAATGGCAACAATGATAAAATTGTTAAAATGGACAATGATAAATTTCCAACACTTATAAGAATAGGAAAAATAAAACATGTGACTGAAAAACATTTAACATTAAAGTGCGATACAAAGAAACATATATCATTGCATTGTTTAAAAAAAAATACACAAAAAAATAATAATGACCATGCAATGCAAATAAAAAATGAAAAGCTAGAAAAAACAATTGAAATATACTCACAAGAGATTAAACATACGTCTAGTATTGTTTGTTCAGTTTGTGAATGTTTACACTTTAAAAAAGATATAGGTAACATTAGCAAGAATATCACTAACATTTGATCTTCAATTACCATTGATTTTGAATTTGAACAAAATAACATAGCACAACTATGTAAACAATGCAAAAAATCAATTGAAAATGAAAATGTGCCTATGTTCGCTTCTTCTTTTTGAATAAGAAGAAACAAAACAATAGAGGTAGTTCAAAAACTAGGCTCACTAGAAAATAGATTAGTTTTTATGCACATGGCTTTTGCATAAATAAGATATCTTGGAACAATTATAAAAGTTCCTATTGATTTTGAATGTATTCAAAAGGAATTGCCTCAAAAACCTATAAATTAAGCTCAAACAATTGTAGTTAAAGTAAAGCGTAAATTGGAATATGAAAATGCATATGTAAGAGGAAATATCAAGCCAACATGTGTCATTAATGCATTGGGTTAACTATGTAAAATACCATTGTACATGCAAGAAAGAGTTGAAATTGAAAAATATTGGTGTGCCACATTTGAAAACCAAATTAGGCAATCAACAAAGAACATTGACAACGTAGAAGACATTGACAACAATGCAATTAAAGATGGCACAGAGCGAATCATAGAATCAAGTATACATGGATTTAAAACTGCATATTCAATAAAATATTTAGAAATAAAAATTATTGAAATTTCATTGTTTGAAAGCTTAAAACTATTAGGTATTTTTCAAGACAAGTTTTCAAAAGAAATAAACTTCCCAACTTTGTACTATGGTTGTAGCCAACCTGATATTAAAAAAACATTCTCATACCATAAAATAGTAAAATGAAAACTTTTACATGAAAACAATAATATTGCAACTCATATTACAAACATTTTTTTTAAAGCAATTAAAATTATCATACAACAATGTTGTAGCTGCACATGGATATGCATACGGAAATGTGAATTGAAAAGGAAAAAAATTATGCAAAAGATGTTAAGAGTAAATCAAACATAGAGAAAATGTTAAAATCTCCAATAGCTTTTGAATATTTAAAAAGCATTTGAATATTTCCTGACTATTTGGAAAAAACAAAGAAAAATATTTTTGCAATGATAAGGCAATTAGGACAACCTAATTTTTTTGTTACTTTAACAAGTGGTGAACAATTTTGGAGGCCATTATGCAAAGCATTAGGAAATATAACCAAAAAGATTCCACCACAACATAATGAAAACATATTTGAAAATGATATTGATGCAATAATAAGAAGAAACCCAATAATTTGCAGTCGTTGTTTCAATCATAGGATGAATACATTCAAGAAAATGATGCAAAATAAGTAATTATTTGGTCAAATTGTAGACTACTTCTTTGTCACAGAATTCTAAAACAAAAGAAATAAGCATGTTCATTTCATGTTTTGGATATATGATGCCCCTATATATGGCCATTATGAAAATGTTGATATTAAAAAATTTGTTGACAAGTATGTGTCTTGTAATTCGCTACTATTTGATGACAATTTAACAAAAATGCAAACACATCATCATACACACACTTGTAAAAAATACAATAAATCATTTTGTAGATTCAATTTTCCGTTGCCTCCAATGGATAGGACAATTATACTATAACTTTTAGAAAATAATAATAACGAAACTATAAATTATATCAAAGCTTTTTTTAAATAACTTCAAAACAAAAAATATAAAAAAAGCATAACATTTGACTAAGGAGAGAAATTCAACTAAGGGGAGATATTTAACATTATTGCAATTGGTAATTGTCCATCCTGTTGTAATGTTAAAAAGAGAACCAGTGGACATGTGGACAAATGCATTTGTAATTCTTGTTCCTGACCTTTGGTATGCAAACAAAGATACACAATATATTCTTGATGCATATTTTACAGACACATATTTCACATCATCCATGACTAAGCTAGATCGAATATTGATAATTGTTTTTTGCAAAGTACATGATGAACTATCCAAAAAATTGAAAACAAAGTTGAATTCATACAAAAGCTTGGTAACACTCTCCTTAATTATCAACAAATATCTAGTTGGCAGGATGTATACATTGTCATCTTTACCACTACATTATTCTTCAAATAAAACAACTTTTATAAACACATCGCCATTATCAAATAGAACATGCATTTTAAAAAGCCCAAATATATTAGCACAAGAGCATGATGATTATGAAAACATAATGTATGCTTCTATCACTGACAAATACAATGGAAGATCTAAATATTTAGACCATATATGCCTAGCACAATACATAGCATACTATATGGGAACATCTAAAAATATGAAAAGATGAAAAAAAGCACAAATAATACGCTATGTCAAATACAATGAACATATTGATCTTGAAAACTATTATAGATAAAAAATGATGTTGTTTGTACCATATCGAGAACTTAAAGAGTCATTGAAAGAAAATTTTGAAACATGGTCATTGGCTTATGTTATGCATTAAAAAAACATAAAAAATATTGAGCTCAATTTCAATGTACAATTACAACTAAAGTGAGGGAACATTGGCATTGCCATTGCAGATGTCCAAGAAAAAAAAATACAATATTTGACATTGACAATAAAAATGAACTTCAAAAATGTCTTACAATAATTGAAAAATATGATATCAATGTTGACATAAAACATACCACAAATAAAACAATAGTAGATACCGAAAGAAGAAACATGTTTGAAATAATCAAACAACCATTCTTAATAATCAAAGAAGACTATTTCAACTTGTAAAAATAGTTGAATCATCGACAACAACATATTGTAAAATATATCATAATGAAAAAAATATTATCTCCAAATGAGTCATTGTATGTGTTCTTAACACGCAGAGCAAGAATAGAAAAAATGTATATAACAAAAGTAATATAAAAAGCAATATGTTGTTTTTACAATAAACAACTTGATAGTGATCCTATTAAACCAAAAGGTATTATTGTTGCATTCACTAACAAAGTTGCATACAATACAAATGGTGCAACTGCCCATTTTGTTTTCCAATTGCCCCACAGAATGTCTACAATGCTTCCATTGGAATCAAATATTTAGGATGCAATGACTAAAAGATGAGGGATTGTGCATAATGCTTATTGATGAATTATTTGTAATATGAACGCATATGCTTTATATCATAGACAAGAGGATTCGTCAAATTATGCATACACCTAAAATTATTTTTGAAAATATAAACATATTTTTTTGTGGTGACTTTTACCAAACGCGACCTATCCAAGACAATTGGATATTTAAAAATCCAAAAGTGCATGGTGTAATAATATCATATTCATTTTAGACAAATAATGTCAAATACATTGAACCAGAAGAAATTATGAGACAACGAGATGGAAAATTTGTTTCAATCTTAAATCATATAATAATATGCAAGCAAACAAAAAATGACATCAAATACTTAAATGACCATTGCTAAAGACCTTCTCCACTTGATCCAACATTTTCATATTTGTTTCATAGAAACAAAGATGCACAACTTCATAATGAGAAAATGCTTACTATTTTGTAAGGAGAAACATATGTGCTAAATGCAATTGACCATATCCAACCCAATGAAATTGACAAAGAATTTGTCGATAGTAAAACAACCCATATTGCCAAATAAAATAATCTTTAAAAAATAAATTCTAGTAAAACTAATTGGCGTAAATTACAATATAGTTGATGGCTTAGTCAATGGTGCAGATGGTATTTTCAAATATTACATAAATAATATTAGTAATATTCTATGGGTAGAATTCTATGATTTAATTGTTGGCAAATTTCAAAGACAAAAAATGAAACACTTGTACACTGAACACATTAACAAACAATGGACTCTTGTGATAAGAATTACAAAAAAATTAAGCATAAATAAAAAAATATTTATGCGACAACAATTTCTTATTCAAATAACATGTGCAAGAACAATTCATAGATCACAAGGATTAACAATGAATGCTTTCGCTTTTGACCCTCATCAAGTGAACTGCCATGGCCTCATTTACACTGCACTATCTCGAGTCAAAAGCATGAAACATTTGTACCTTATAAATAGATTAAAAAATAAATAAAAATCAGTATCTGTGGAATTACAAGGTGAAATGCAAAGACGTCAATAATTTTCACAATGGCAATTCTTATGTGACTTTAGATACAAATTCTCACAATATTTCACTATATGTTCTTTGAACACAAGTAGCTTGCAATTGTACTTAGAAAACATAACACATGATAATTAACTCATGGTTGTGCATATACTATGCTTACAAGAAACTCAAACAAATACAGTGAGAAATAAAACAATGCTAACAGAGAAATTTGACTGCTTCACTATAATAAATATTCACGGTATCATGACATTTAAAAAAAGAATTTTCAAAAAAACCATTGAAACATTTAAAATGAAAAATCTAAAAATGATTACAATTGACATCATCTATTCAAACATAGACATCCGCATATCAAATATCTACTTAGCATCAAATGCTTCCCTTGCATACCTATTAACATTCATATAAAATGTCACTTCAACTGTAAATGACAATACGAATATCATTTTAATTGGTGACTTCAATATTGGCATAATGCAAAACAAAAGTTTTCAATGCCAACTATATCAATGTATGGAAAACCATAATTTTTCCTTATAGCAAACATGTCAACTACAAATGTAAGAACAGTCATAGACCATTGTTGGATAAATATTGATCGAACAAAAATAGATTCCAATCTCTTCCATGCATATTGGACTGACTACAATGCAATTTTACTTCCCTTTCATATTCCAAAATAAGCAAATTGTTTTATTCTTTTGGGGAATTAGGTGTTTAATTCTTAAGTAAATAAAGGTCTGAGTAAATGTAAACCAGTAATTATGTGTCTTAATTAGCCTATTGATTTGTGCAAACAGATATGTATTTTATCTTTTCTAAAAATAGTAGGAAGTGTAGAGAAATCAAACTTAGCTTATTCTTAGTCTAAACGAATGATTCGGGATCTAAAAATTGTTGTGCAGAGATGGGAGACTATTGTAAACATGACCCAAAACTTTGTTTCTAAATTGGACAAGAGCGTCAAACTCAGGACACCCTGCTACTTGGCGTTATAGTCCACTTTTTGAAGTTGTCCACTTTCGGCATTGTTGTCCTAGTGGTCTAGTTTTATAAATTTTGTTTGACAGACCTGTAACACCCTATCAATGAAATATCAAACCCTAATTCTATATGGAGCTCGTTGTGTCTAATTTAATCTTCAAAATCCTTTGAAACTCTCAATACTTAAACTTGAATAACAAACTTGGTAAAAAGAGAAGGGGTTAGTACGTAAAGGATACGTTGGATGCACTTCACACCCTATGTGTGGGCACGCTACCTACATACCAATATTTCAAAGAGGGATCAAGTTAATGTAGTTTTTCCATTTTGAAGTGCTTGATGCAATTATGTGATGTATGCAACTAGATGCAAAACTATAAAATACTTTGAATGACTAGGGACTGGTATGAGTGCTTGAATAGGCTTGAATTAGTTTTGGAAGGCTATATGCAAAGAATATGGAAGAGTGCTTGAGTGTACTTGCTTGTATTCTTGCTTATTTCTTGTGAATAAGTGTCAACCCTTCTAAATAGACATTGAATGGTCTTTTATATGGAAACTGATGATTGTGGGTTATATGAGCTTGTATCAGACCGACAAGGGAAAAGATAAAGAATCAAAAAAATATGGTTGGTTGAGGTTAAAGTGAATTTAGACATCGAAAATAGGACACCCCTAAATTTTGATGCTCATGTCCAAGTTGGGTGTTATTGTCCTAGGAGGATGAGCCCTGGGAGGATGGATCTGGGTCTGAGAGGGTTGCTTAGGTTTCAAAAAGCTAAGTCCAAGAAGCTACGAGTGACTTGGAATCAGTGAAAGTCTAGCCAAAAAGGGTTGAGTGAATAAAAAAAGGACCTATAGGTTGGGTGCTATTAGTCATGCCTAAGTCATCCAGTTTCACATTTTTTATGATTACACAAACAATTATATGATTCTAGTTTAGAAATAAAATTTCAAATATGATAAATGCAAAATCAATAGAACCAAATTCGAAGGTAGATATCAAAGTAAAAGGTATGCAATATATTTTTTTGCAAATTCAATTGCTATTTTTATTTTGATTATATGCATTTTATAAGTTGAAATATGCAACTGCATTGTCGAAAGAAAATTAAATTTATTGTTAATTATTTTTTATTGGTCACTCAACTCAGCACAAATGGAGCAAAAGATTGAAATGGAACATATAGAAATAGAATCACAAGGACAAGTCAAAAGTTATGCACTCACAAATTTTAGAAAATGACACTAACTGTTAAAAAAATGCAGACCAAGAAGCTCAAGCCATATATAAATCACAATTGACGATATCAACAACCACAAATGTGGAGATATCTTTGAAAGTGATATCCTTGTGACATATAAAACAATAATTGACAAACAAAAAACAAGAGAACTTTTGTGAGTTGATTTAATAGACAATAAAGGAGAGATGACAATAACCCTAAATATAGAAAGTTTGCTAATCCGAATCCATGAAAAAAATCTTACCGCATAAAGGGATATGTATTACAAATTTTTCTATAGCTCCAAAAACTAATTATGATTGTGGTGATTATGACTTTATATTAATAGAAAATGACACTAATGCAATAGAACTAATAAACTAGTTTGTCCAAAGCATATGTTCATCCTCAATTCAACAACTTCTAGCCACCATGGACTACTATGCAACCAACACTGTAGCAGCTCTTTGTACATCTACAACAAAAGTTGGCAATCAATTTATCATGGAAATAACAGATGAAAACTTGCAGACTGATAAAACTAAAGTAAATTCAATTACATTTATTGCAATCATGTTATGCCAAGCAAAGTTATTACATAATATCAAATGACTAATTTTTTGTTTCCATTGACAATTTTCATGTCTACCTCTTCCACGCACTAGCAGCGAAATACAATGAAATCGAAAACAAGATACGAAGAAAGGAACCTGCAATTTTCCTTTTCAAGAACCTTACAAAATGAGTTGATGCAAAAGATATAAACTTGCATAGCACTCAATCAACATTCATCACATGTGTACATGCCAAAAGAGCCCTACAACGTTTGCAAATGTTAGTAAATACAACTAATGAGGTAAATAGCAAATGTGAATTTGTCTAGTTTCTTAGTCCACTTCAAAAGAAAACTAACATAACATTTTGTCCTTTTTGGTTTTAAAAAAAGATACATGGTACTTTGACAATTGCCTAAACATATTCTATCCCCTTTGAGCCCATATGCAAAAACTACAATCTTATAATAGAATGCTTTAAGCCTACCCATGCAACAACTACACAAGTGAATGTGAATATTTCTATTTCCACTGGCTTGTCTGCAATATAAAGACTACAAACAATAACAACATCTAATGCATTTCTAGAGACGATGTCATTGACCAATTGTTCCCTTCAATTAGACAAATGGCACATGTTGAATACATGGGTGATAAAGAAATCATAGTTGAGCTTCTATCAAGATTCATAATGAAAGGTGGTTTCACAGTGGACAAGAACAATGTCATTAAGCATATCACTATATCAACTGAAGCAGAAGGTATGCAAATTATTTAGATCAAAATATTTTTGAAACAGAATCAATCAATTATAGAAAAATTACACATTTGAATAAATTTATATTTGAACCTCTCAAAATAGTGATACTAAAAAAATCAAACTACAACAGGGCACTTATTTTCGCAGGCTAGCAGCCATGCATCATCAAGCCACACCATGCCCCCCCCCATCTTTCTAACAACATGAATGTATAACTCTATATACTGCTACAATAAAAAAAAATGATTCTAGCACTAGAAAAAGCCTAATAGTTTTATATATTAACAAAAAATGGCATTTAAAAAAAACATGTTATCATTTACTACTTTGATTATGACATCATCTAGTGGAAAATTATTGCATAGTTTTCAGTGACTGTTAAATGTTATTGTGTTTTGCAGGGTCCACCATGAAAATTTTGAAGGTGACAATGCAATAAGCAGTTGACATATGCAACAATAACAATATGCAAATAGAGACAAAATGAAATCAGTATAGTTGACAAACTAATACAAAAGCTAAAACAAAAAGTCAATTTTACATAGGAAACTGTATTTAATGAAAATTACCTTGTTTGTAACTTATAACTTGCTTTTAAGTAATTCTAAATATTTTTACAATTGAAAGACCAACAAAATGTACATTGTCAATATTTGAAAGCAAAAAGAACGACCTCTTGAATTACGAAATTATTTATTCTTATGCTAAAATATTGAAATTAGATCTTTTTGACTAAAGTATGTCAATACATGTATAGAGATTACAAAAATTAGCTATTTCAATTAACTTATGCAAATGTTTCTTGCTATAACAATAAAAAAATGCAATTTTTACTTTGTCGAGTATATAACAAAGAAAACGAAAAAGTGCATACTTTGTCATAGATAAAATCAATAGACTATCCTTAAAATGCATTCAATATGGTTGTTGAATACTATGTGACTTGAATCAACCATCCTACTGTGGACAAGTACAAGGTTGTAATATACTTTCTTTCTTTGCTTTCAATAAGCTCTTCAAATATAAATTTTGGTTATGCTTCTTCTAGAAATTCAATCTAAACAATTACCTGTTAGGTATACAAAATGATAGCTAATGCATTTACCATAACATGTAGAGTGAACATATTGCATAGTTTTGCCACCTAAGACAAAGTAAAAGACAATTTGCAGGAGTCTCATATGCAATGAAGTTCTACATATATATTTTAATCTATCAAGTTTTTTTAACAAATATATACATGGTATAGTTTTTGGAAAACATGTGTATGCAATTAACTTGAACCTCTCTCAATAACTCATGTTTCATGTGTATACTCTATCCCAATTATATTTTCTATTATTTTTGTATCCCTTATGGCACCTATGATATTTATATGGATATCATACATTTAGAGGTGCAAGTAGTGCATCAACACCATCACCTACAGAAAAGATGCCAGGTATTTGAAATCACTACAATCATTTATTTTTTGATGTAGCATCTTTAATTGTCTTCAACATATGCTTTGAAAGAAGGAAAACTATGTCCAACATCTGATGCAAAAAGCCTTGTTTACCTTCTCTATTATTTATGCAGAGGAACTTCTCAACAACTAGACTCAATAGAAGTTGCTTTGGAATGGAGAGAAAGCTCTTGGGCACAAATATATATATAGCAACAGCTTTAATAAATATCTACTATCTTCAAAGCATTTGCATAGTATGTTGACAACCTATATGGCAAATCATATCTTGTACATTATGAAATTTGGCTAAGAATGTTAAGTAGATCAATGCAAGGAAATAATCATTGAAATTCAATTGATTACAGTGCAAGCTCTATCAGGAATGATGATGTGGTAGAATCATCAGGGACATCTGGAGCATCCTTAACATGAAGCATTACCAACTCTGAATTGATTTTTGATTACCTTAGTGTTTCGAATACTCAAGCTTGAGTTCATAGTTAAGTTTGTTGCATATCTTGTGCATGTGAAAGCATTTGCTTTTGGATTCAGCAACTTGAAGTTCTAACATTGTAGACTATCACATTGTTTAATCATATGAGCCGACTTCTGATGTATCATTATTTTTTTGCCAGGTATTTGAAATCACTATGACCATTTATCTTTTGATGTTGCATCATCAGTTATCTTGAACATATGCTTTGCAAAAAGGCAAACTTTGTCTAGTATCTGATATAGAAAGCCATATAATAGGATATATATTGTCATTTGTTATTGTTTTGTTTTTATTTTATTTCATTGCTTTCTTGTGGAGAGTGTCTTACTGGTAATTGCTTCTATGAATCTACAGATGATGAAGACCTTTGTGTCAGGGGATGTAAGCGTTCTCGTTGCATGGATTCAAGCCCTTTTTTGTCTCTTACACCTTGTATAGAAAAACTTGACCGTCCTTGCAAAAGGCCACATGGATATATTATGAAATTGCACAAATAGACAAAGCCCAACAACAGTTTTGCACTTGTTGGGGATGAAGGGATTATGGATTTAGTGTCAACCTCAACAAAGCTTGTAAAGGTCAAGCTACAGTCTATGAAGGTGACTAACAATTCTCTTACAACCATTTAGCAATATTTCAAGGGCAACGAATTCGGTAAGCTTGTGAACTCTTTGAGAATATTTAGTAGGTTTTTGTGTCTATTAGTTAACATAAAAATTAATCAATGTTGCATATTGGTTAAGCAGGATGGATTGCTATGATGATAATTCAGGTGCAACCCCATTGGGATTTCTCTTCAACTAATTAATCGACCAATTGATTAAGAAGGGCTTCACTGAGATGAATCTGGTTGAATGTAAATTCCAGTGCATTCTGTCCTTGTGCTCTAATATCATGTTTATAGCTTATCATTTCTTAACAGCTTGGATGTTGAAAGATCAAAATTCTACACTCCAAACTGAAGGAAATTTAAAACAAATTATAGTGCATTCTCTCAGTATTTATGCTTTAATAAGATGTTTATAGCTTATCATTCTCGATAGCTCAGCGTTTGAAAGAGAAGAATTCTACACTCCAAACTGAAGGAATTTAAGACAGATCATCTATTTCAAAAATGTGATTTCCCTGAACAATGTAGCAAAACAAATATAAAAGAGATAGGAATTAATTAGAATAGACCTTGTTTTGCTATCTTGAAAGCATTTGTGGACTATGTTGACAACATATATCCTGCAGTGCAAGCATTTGCTTTTGGAACTCAAAAATCAACGAAATTGGATTTTGAAGAGTTTTGTGCTCCTGGTATAAGTGTTCATCAGCCTGAAGCGTTAGATCATTGGGAGTAGCCTACTCATTGTGCATATGAACTATTCCAACAAAAGGGAAACTGAGCAATTGTCATTGAAGAATTAGCTTCGGTAATTCTTGTGTCGTTTGTATATATATATATATATTGGTACCATTACTTTTAGATCTCTTCACAGATTAAATTTATTTTTTTATTTTTTTAGGAACTCGGGCTAGGACCAATTGTTCCAGTATATGTTGTGCTTCATGACTAGATAAATGGTGTGTCTGAAATATCATTGACAAGGCATTGGGTCCTCCCATGGTCTATTCAAATCTTTTGGAATAGACTCCAGGGTTCCCCAACAATAATATCCAATTTTGGATGGTCTTGTGGAGAAGACAATCCCTTTGGCTCCTTCCTCGCCATGTTGACAAAATGCATTCCAACAAACATCTTATGTGTTTTTTTTTCTATATGTTGTCATCTTTTCCATGCCCCTTTTTCAGGTCAGTCAACAACCACAAGAAATTTTGAGGACGTTTTAAAGACCCTATAGAGAGAAGTTGGAGAAAGAGACCTGTACATATGACTAAAGTCTAAAAGCGGATCTCAAGGCTGTGCAATGGACTAAATTCCTCCTAAAGAATTATTATAAGCCTCTATCTAAATCTTATTTGTAATTGACTCAAAAGACTAAACTACTATCCCTCATATAAAAATAGAACAGGGGACTGATTTGCTTAGACAAATATTATACTTGTTACATCTATTTATACAATTTTGTCAAAATAGGTTCAGTGTTAATAATGTTGTTTCGTGCATGTTATACTCATTTTTGTATAACTATGTATTTCTTGAACTTGGATTCTGATCTATATCTTCCACCAGAAACCTTTGTTTATTTCTAAAATACAAAGTAATGACATAAATTTTGAAAATGGTTTGTTTTTCGTGTCTTTTGCTCTTCAACCATCTTCCATGCTTCATTGCACTAGTCTTTATTATTGGACAACTTTCTTCAAGTTGGGTGCATGTTTTTGAAGTTTCTCCAATTAGAAGTCCCATGACAGATATTAATTGCTTACAATATAGGGTTTTGGCCTTATTCATGATAAGCTAATATCTCATACAGATGAGAATATGAAATTCTTTCGAGGAGTTTTATTTACTTTAGGTCATGTTTCCATGAAATAAAGAATAACATGTTTTTAGGAAGGATAACAAGTTTGAATTTTTTTTTGTTTAATGTCCATATAAGTGGCTCAAGGAACGAAGATCTTGCAGCCTCATGACCTGCTAGATGGTCTAGCAGAGGTAAAAGCAGAGAGTGGTGAGCATGAAAAGCGCAAAGATGGATTGTTTGCAGATGTGTTGAGATCCACATAGCTATGACCCTTTCAAGACCTAGTCTCTGGTAGGTTTCCTACCCTTTTCATTCTTCTACCATACAAAAAAGCAGGTACTCTAACTACAATGCAACACTTGTTTTATATTTCTATATATATATATATATATATATATATATATATATATATATAATATATATATATATATATATCTATCTTAGATAAAGTCTTTATTATTGAAAGTTAATTTGTTATTTTAATGTATTTAGACATTAGTGGTGTTTTCTTATGAATTAATTTGTTTAAATTGTTTAATGTTGTTTATTTTATTTATTATGTTAAAGTTATTGAGTTTAATTGTTAGATTATAATGTGGTTATCAAATAATAGGTCTTCAATCTAGGTTCTTAATTAAAGGAGTTAACTCCCACAAATAGTTGAAATTGAATGTTTTCATATTAATATTTTCTCTTCTTTCTTTTCTTTTTTCTTTTTTTTTTTTTTTTTTTTTTTTTGAGTCTTTAGACCAAAGTTTGAATAAAGCATGTGTGCATCATCTAAAAATAAATAATATCTCTTGTAAGGATTAATTATAGAGAGAACCTGATGTCTATTAAGAATGTGTTAGTCCATTCTATTTGGGGGGAAGGAAGAATTTGTTCACAAATACACAATATATAGTTTGACCTAATCGGTTGAGGCAAAAAGATGTCAGAGGAAACAGAGGAAGGAGGGTCATTACCAATATCGATTTCATTTCCAACTTAGGGATTATAGTGCGTTAGAGTGGCAAAACCGATGTGCCCAAAATATATGTCAGTAGTGGCAGTAATGGCATATTCCAACTGCATAATATTTATAAACCTACGTCAGAAAAACTAAAGCCAAGAATGGTGTCTAGTGGAAGTGGTGGCATTTTTTGTTATTTTTGATCAAGTGACAATGATCAAGTACAGTGGCTACAAATACAAGATTCAGTGAGGTGGACAACACTCACTGAAGACATAGTGAGGACCCAATCTCATTATCTTTATGTGTTAGTGATTGTTCGATGATCATGTGTTCTCATTGAAAATAAATTTGTAGACAACAAAGTATGTCTATGTTTACATGCATAGTGTACAGGTGATGATGTCTTCTCACTGAAAATGAAAAATGTAAACGTGTCTCCCCTTTTACGTGTATATTTAGATCATCAAAAATAGTTGAATGTATTCCTATCCATACATAATTGACATCTTTATAATCAAATCATCACGGATATCTGATTGTGTCCCTATTTGTTCATACCTAATGTGGGTTACTCAAAAGTTAAAGAGTTTCATTGATCAAAGCCCTCATTTGCCTTTCTTTTTAAGGTGGCTCACTCAACCAATGAATTGAAATTGGGTAAACTTCTATGTTCATTTAATATTTTTATAAAACCTTTTAAAATCATCATAGAAAGGGTTATATGGGTCTCTCCCTTTCGATATCATAATTAAAAAATATTACATATAATTTGAATTTGAATTTTTAGACTACAAGCGCGGTTTGGTGAAGGCATTAGAGGTGTAATAATTGGACCATTCTTGATTTCTAACTTAATATAGTGTTTGGCCACACTCTCCACCAAGATTTTATTGAGTAGAAGAGAACATATTTGAAATGAAGAAATGATCACAAGGGATGGCCTCACAAGAATGACATGTATGAGCAATAAATATCTAAGATTGATAATTACTTGAAATATTTGATCCGAGTAAATATAATAAGAATGATTGATGGGATGTTGATTAGGGAGGTCATAATCCAACCCATTTCTCCAAAAACATTATTAACGATATTTTATTAAAAAAAGTTATAACATTTTATTGTGTATGGGGGAATTCAAAAGTTTGGAACTTTTTTTTTAATGCATAAGGGTTGATTTAGATGGTATAGGAATGACACATTTTGTTGTTAGATATTGGGGTTCATAAAGGGGTATGAATATGAAGCATTAAATATTTTTATATATCTATATATGTAGGTTTTTGTGTATGTTTTATGTATTTATATATGTAAAGTTGATTTCATTTAAATCATGGGATGTTGATTTTTGAAGTTTGAAATATTCTTTTCATATTTTTAAAACCATTTCTTTATTTTATTTATATTTTCAATTTTTATCAAAATTGCATTGTATGGTTATGTTAGTTGTTTTATCTCTCCCCCTTTAATTAAATGAGCTCATCTTTCTGTTTTCACTTTTTCCATTTTTCGTTATTAAAATTTAACATGCACATCAATATTGATAACTTTGAATTTGAAATTATTTATAAAAAGATAAATGGTATAATTTATTTGATCATCTATTACACATCTAATACTGAGCATATTCTTGCGGTATGAGAGGTATATTATCTTATTTTAAGGTTCTTAACAATTTTATTGTTTTAAGATATGACGTGTAATTATTAGAGTGCTAATTAGGGAACACTAGAGACCCAAACCCTAATGTAAGCCCCAATCTATTTTCTTTGGCAATCTAGGTCATAAATTCAAGTATTATAAGTACACATGAGTTGTAGTGCGTACATTGAGGACATTGAAACAAAGATTAGAACTAAGAAAATGAACTTAAAAAGTCAAATTTCAGTTGTATACACTTTGCAAGGAGCAAATGTTTATGCTCCAAACACCGACTAGGAAAAAACCTTATGGTGAACCCACATTCTATTACAAACCCTTAGGGTTCTTACTATGTTGAATTTTATTTTCCTCACAGCTCCTAGGTTAGTTGTAATGCATGCTCGTAGATGTGAAACCTAGCTCTATATTATGCTTGATTTGCTTGATCCCATGCACTATTTCATTCCAACTTTTGAAAAAACCTAAAACCCTATTACATTTGAATTCAAATGGTGTACATGTTCATTTTTTATTCGAAAGCATGATTAAAATTGAATGAATTTGAAGTTTCATCTATGTTATTTCAAGATATTTCCTTAATTATATTCCATTTATTTATTTGTATGATGTGTATGTGTTAGATCCTAGGGGTTTTGATGTAATTTTAATATTTAACATTCCAAACCTTAGGCGTTGGCTATTAGATCCTATGTTTGCATATGTGTTTGAATTGTCTAAAAAAATAGATGGCAATAGATAGCAATACCCCCTTAGCCAACAATGATTTGAGATTTTTTCTTAAAACCAAAACTTCATTCTCTCAAATCAATAATTGCATAGTGCAGGCCCTGAACATCCTATAGAAACTTATTGGTACTAATTCACAAGGGGTTCTTCGTAAACATACATCATATCTTATGCTCTCACCAAAAAAATTTAAGACTAATCTTATTCCAAATCTTTGGAGGACCCTAAATATGAGATCTATAGAAATGGTGATTCTTGTTTCCATTTTCAATCATTTTATGCTTTATGTCATACCATTCTTCATAATGATAGACTTCTTATGAAATTATTTCCAAAAATCATATTGAGTAGTTATCTTGAATGGTTTCTAGCATCAGATTCTTTACCAGGATTTCAAACCCTAGCCAAACAATTCATTTAATTTTTCAAGCCAATTAATCCTAGGTTTTCATGTATCTATTAGTTAAGCAATCTAGGTGTTGGTAGTCCACATGGAATCTAGATTTATACATAATTCAAACCCTAGCTCCTCTACTAAAGATTCAAATGTCAACATAGGGTCTCATACAAATATATCTACCCAAGACAGAAATTAAGCATTGCATGATGACATATTATCATGTGAATCATAAAATGCAAAGGAGAATTGAAACTCAAAAAATTTTAATCTACCTCAAAGGAGTGAATAGTCAAAATATTCCTCAAAAAATCTCCCACCAACTTCTAGGCACAAAGTGCATGAAAAAAGATCGTGTTAGTATAAATCAACTTCATGATACTCAAGTAAATATAACAAATCCTTGAGTTACTCAAAAGTTAAACCATTTATAATATATTCTCTACAAATCTTTGGAGGATAATATATGTAGTGATACTTAACCTTTTAAGTTTGTGGTTTGTGGATTATTTAAAATGTGGTAGGAAACCAATTACCTTTGATGAAATGGAAATCCAACCCCATGACACTTTGTGTCCAAACTTACCCTCATATATTCAAGTGTTTGAGGGAACTCTACGAATCAAACAAGTGCATTTGCATAATGCTTCAGGACTAATTGTATGTCGTGATTTTTTTATTAAAACAAATGGTTGATAGTAGAGAGGCATTGGTTAGATCAAACATTATTATTAAAAGATTTGATAAACAAGCATAAAATACCCTTGGTATAATTACATTGAAACTATATTTCAGGTCAAAAACACTAGAAATTGAGTAATGCATGATTACATATTATGTTGTGAATCAGAAAATGAAAATGAGGGCTATAGCCCAAAAATTTGTATCCTCCATCAAGGAATGAATAGTCGGAGCATTCCTCAAAGTCTCTAACACCTAAACTCAAAAACTATGCAAAATATTATGATATCATAGATCAAATTAATAATACCCATGCAAAAATATCTAATCCTTGAGCTACTCAAAATATAAACCATTTATAAGGATATTCTCTACAAAGCTTTGGAAGAAACTTATATACCTAGTGATATAAAACCTTGTATCCTTCAGGCAATTATGACTTATTTAAAATATGATAGGAAACCAATTACCTTTGAAGAAAGGCAAATCCCACCCTATGACATTGTGTGTCAAAACTTCCCCTTATATATTCAATTTTTTGAGGGAACTATACAAATCAAATGAGTGTTTGTGGATAGCATATGTAGTGAAATATTTATTCAACAAATGGGTGGCAGTAGAGAGACCTTGGCAAGATCAAACATGATTATAAAATGGTTTGATAATCAAGAACGAAGGGCCCTTGGTAAAATGACATTGAAACTATATTTCCAACCAAAAACACAAGCAACCTTATATATTGCTTGTAATACCTTGTATTCATGTTATGGGCGATATACTTTCTACTTTAAAATTTGTTCAAGCGAATACTATTTATACAATCTCAACCAATCATAGACCTTTCCAATATTTTAAAGTGACTACGTCTCAAGAGAGCTTTGTGCCTCATTCAAATATAAGCCAAGAAAATTTTTTAAAGCATACATATCAAAATTATTGGGACCAAGGAGTAACATTTGAATTTGGAGAATATAGAAACAATAAAGACGAAATAAATGGCATTGATGAAAAATTATGAAAAATAAATTTCACCACAAGAACAAACAAGAGTATGTCCATCAATTCAAATTGTTTCTATGACAAGTTTTCTAATGCCTAAATGCTTATTTTTTTAATTAGATTTTTATTAATATGATAATATTTAATTTTAAAAATAAATATTTAAATTGGTTTTCATTGATTGTAGTAGGTGATGCATCAATATTCTATGATTGTTCATGTTATTTTTTTGTATTTTCAAATAAAATTAAAATTAAAATGATTACATGTTGAAGGCATCATTAAATGTCAAATTGTTATGAGTACAATCGTAGCTTGAATTACCAGGGTATTGGATGTTTTTCCATCTATGACACCAAATGCAAAAGTCTAGAAACATAGTTGTAACTTGTAATCCCTATAAAAATATCTATCATATCGAAAATTTTCATCCAACATCGAATGTGTTTTTAAAACTTAGTTGAAGCTTGGAAAACAAAAGTTGTTGGTGATCCATATGAGTAGGTAAAGATGCATTATTCTCTAGCCACCTTTGAATTTACTATGTTTTACTTGGGGAAATATAAAATAGAGAATTGAAAGATTGTAAATGATCTAACTTCTCATTAATGATTGGCATTAGTTACTAAAGCTATAACGCCAATATTCTTAACATAAGAAATCAAGCTAAAATATTGTAATTGTTTTTTTTTTGTTTTAAAGTTGTTACAAGGTCAACATATCACAAATGGTCTTCAAATTATAGTCTACATAGAAAGGTACACCAACATAATACGACGTCATAAAGGGTTTAGTTTGCAAGGTCTAGTAAAATCCACCAGGGTACTTTTTTGTATTTCCACATTCACAATTTAGGTTGCAAGGTCAAGACATATGATGAAAGGTGTTTTAAGTCATAAAGTTTAACCCTTAAGGATGTCACTTGAGTGACCTCCCTTTTTCCAAAACTCATTTAAAATTTATGAAGTTCGCATGATAAAACAAAATTAGGACCTTATAATAAAGTCAAAAATCGCTTAAGATTCAAAAAACCTTTTTACCTTAAAAAGGTGGAGGATCCAATGATTGCTTTAATCTACATCGTTCATCTCATCCAAAACTTAATATGACCATAAGAATCATTATGAGACAAAAAAATGGCTCTCCATACCGAATGATCCTCATTTCCACACAAGAAGTTGAGAGGGACAAAGCAAGGAAAAATGGAAAAGGCACATTCCATGGCCTTCACTCCTAACTCTTCCTTAGCCCATCAAGACTCCAAAGTAAGCCTCCATGGCTAAAACACGTTCTAAGATTAGGAATCCATCAAGATTTAGTTTACAAAATAGCTAGGATTTTACTTTACATTTCCCAATAACTTTATTTTGTTTTCAACCTCGATCCTACAAGGTTTCTCAATAGGTTTTTAACCCTTGATTTTTTATGATTTTGCATGTTTCAAAATGGTGGGGTTTACACACCTACATCACCCCTAACCAGCATCACCACAAGGCCAAGGAGGCAGCTAAAACTAGTCAACCCCCTTGTGCCTTTTATTCCAAATGGGCTTAGGCTACCCACCCTGAATTTCCTCCTACTTGATCAGTGTTGACCCTACTAACCTAACTTGCTTTGTCACCACCCTAGGTCCCCCAAGCACTAGTTTTTCCTCAACTCACCTAGGTTTGTTTCTTGAGCTTGCCCTACCGACTTGCATGCACTACTTCATTCCCAGCCTCCATGTCTTGTTGCATTTCAACATAACTTACCTAATCTTGTTGCCCAAGTTTGCTCCAACCCCACTCAACGACTACCTAATCCACTGAGCTCACTACCTATTTGCCTCAACTTCCAACTCCATGCTACACTGGGATCCCAACTTCAGGTTGCCCTATCTGTCTACTTTCCATCTCACATAACTTGATGACTCCCAAGTACTCCAAGCCCATAGACTTCTTGTTCTTTGTCAGTAGAATCTTGAGCTATTGATGCCCAAATTAACCTTGCCCAGGGTTCAAAATCAAGGCCTTGAAATCCCTAGTTTGGCTCAACATAATCAACACGATACCTACAACTACCCAACATGGTGTCCCCCCAACCTCAAGCTCCCAAAAAAATCCCCATCCAGGTCTTACAACCCAAGATCCTTTCTAGCCTCATCTCGAGATCTATCCTAGGGCTCCACACCTACACAATCAAAGGGGAATCCCCTTCAAATCCATTTTACTCTAGCTCATCAAGGTGAGCTCACCAACTTCCTAGCCTTTGCTTCCTTGTCCGGGCTTAGCCAAGTCATCTCAGAATTCACCTCCAACTTGCAAGTCCTTTTGTCCCTGTTTACCTAGGCTTAGTCATGCCAACTCTAGTTTCACCAAACTTTTTTTTAATTAAAATTGTTCATACAAAAATAAACATTAAATTAGAAAAATTTCTACAATAATTCTAATTGCACTGAAAATCATTAGACTAGGAAATTACTAAAAATTGAGCTAGAAATAATTCGTGAAGAAAATTAAATAACATCGTACATATATAAATGTATTTATTAATTTGAGTGAATCACTTTCCTAATCTAATCAAATCTATCAAATGCCTAACTAATCACACCCCTAATCATATATTCCTCAGTCAAGATCTCCCAAAACTCGATTAACTTTCCATTAAAACACATGAAGAAAACTACAACTAGGGTGTCACTTCTAAAATTTCACTAAATTATCCAAATTTGAGAAAACATAAAAAAATATGTTCATAACCAGCATCTCATAAACCATCTTAACAAATTAATTAATTTAAAAAAGTAAACTAATACACCTTTTAATCATTCAAACAACATTTCCAAGTTGTCCTGGTAATCCAACTTACACAAGGGTGGTACAATTGATAAACAACGCTTAATGACAAGGTTTAATAAGATGATGTAATAATGTCCAACAAGGTAACTCATATGTTTCAATAATTCCCAATGTTGTCAATTTAGGAGCACTGGCAAACATAAAGAATGTCCAAATGCACATCAAACCAACCAAGAGAGAATGGTGGTCTCCTTTCATCCAATTCGACACCCCCAAACCCATATTGGAGTTCATAAAGAACTCATAACCAATAGGATCTCTCCTAAAAACCATTACCATAGTGTATTCATCTCATACATTACGCACAAAGTAGTCTCTGCATTATTTCCTCAAGTGAATAATACAATCCGCATAATTTTTCTCTTCCACCGGACTAGGAGAAGTAATAGGAGTGCCTATTAAATAGGCATAAAGGTTGCTACACACAACAAATGATTTGTTGTATGAAACAAATATTAGTTGATATGGAATATTTGCATGCACAAAATAGGTACAAATATTCAACACATAACAACTAATTAATTGATTCCTAATTAAGCTTAACTCCACGAGTGAGTTTTAACACTCACTTTACACCCTCCCTTCAGCACAAAATAGGGAGTAAGCAAAGAGACTGAATGGGTCTTGGCAACAAGGCCTGATCAGGAACCCATGTATAAACTCACAGTGAAATACAAAGTGTCCATATGGTAACTAATCCATCTTACCAGACTACATGCATGACGAATCGTTGTAACCACCAAGTCAAATAGGAACTGATACTCTATATGAGGCTAACTCTCTAAAAAAATATTGATCTCAAAACATTGGGAAAAAGAGTCAGCAAGGATGAAATGTATCATCGCAAGGTACCCAAAAACCAATAAAAAATAGCTAAAGTCAAGAGAGAGAAAACCATATGTTGCAAGGTGTCCCAAGAAAGCAAACGGCTCAATATTCGAACATAATGTTGAAGAGGTGCACTGGATGGAATGAAAGCTATAAAATACAAATGCACTCGGTGGACTCGAAAGTCTCAATGGAATTCAAATCTGCACGAGTGGTCTGGATCCACTACTCAATCACAAAAAACAATTGACATTGGAATTCACCAGAATAGCTCTTACAAAAAAACACTCAAAGGTGTTGATAGTGCAAAACAGTTCACCAACTGAATTTGATCTACTTCCAGAAGATGTGGTGCACCAAGGGTTAGCAAGGAACATGACAACCGAAGAAGCAGGATCTACACCATACCCCCACATATTGTTGACTGGGTGCAATGACGCAAAAATGGTTTGTATAAGTAGACTAAATCCACTACTCGACCACTAACACGTTGACATTATATTCCCCAAAATAGATACTCTTCATAAGGAGATCAAGCTCCACAACAAATCTGAAGGTGACTGTCAATTGTTAAAAAAATGTTGAAGATACAGAACAAATATCACTCAAGAAAATGGCCGTAGTGGTGATGGGATAGTCAACAATTAAAGATTAAGTGCGCAACATAGAGCATATAAACATGAAAAAAAATACTCCATGACTCTCAATGTGATCAAAAATAAAGATCCCATACAACAAAAAACACCAAATGATGCATAAAACCTGGAATGTGATCAATCTATAGAAGATGCCATCAAAAACAAGAGTTGCTCCTAAAAAAAATGAGCAGTGTGTGACACAAAACTGTACTCATGAATGTAGGACATTAGGTGCTACCAAAAATGCGTTCATGAGTACAAAAAGTGGCACATAAATATAATGCACACTCAAAATGGGATGTCGGACTCTGTCAATAATGCATCCATGAGTGCAAAGTGTGATGATAAGGACAACAATGTGGTCCAAGAGGACACAAGCACAATAACAATGACCTCCAAAAAATTGAAGGTAAGGAGGAGCAAGAACATAATTGTTTTATCTATGAAGGGGTCTGACCTCCTGCCAAACTGGACCTCAACCTCCGTCTTCGACAAGTGAGAGTGAAAGAAGGAATTCGAATGACAAATAATGAACTTTTTTCAAAAGGTGCCAAGGACACTCAAAAATTCCATTAAAAATAATCTCTCATCACAAAAAAAAATTTACAGTCCCTCTTTACAAAAAATTGTACCACCAAAAAAAAACGACCGCCACATTTAAATACAAATTATACCAAATTAAAACTTTGGTGAAAATGGGTTGGTCAAACCCAGGACCTCTCCCACTTTGAATGCTCTATCAAAAAATGATAGACAACTCCGCCATCAAACCATCCAATAATTGTCCCAGCTCCACGACTGGGTCATCCGCCAAGCCTCTTACAACTGTCAACCGAGCACATGGAGGATAACCCTGAGCAAGCAGTACGCATTATGATGACCAAGTCCATGTTCATTGTCAAGTGTCAAAATGTGGCATAAAGATGGAATCTGTGGGAGGTTGTAGACTGGTGGTGATCCACATGGCCAACATCAATATGTGCCATTGTCATGTAGTAAGATCTGTTGGAGACCTAGTCCAATAGAGATTTCAATAACACACACCTAACAATGGATACCATGATTACGGTAGATAGGTCTATATTATGCTACCGTTAAATAGTGTTACTTTAAACATTGCACAAATTTGTGAATTTTAGAACGACACGAAGATCCTCGCCAGTGAAAATTCAGTCAATGGCACCAGATACACGAGCTTGAAACAACTTTGTCGAGCAATGGATGCTCACGGAGATGAGAAGAATCCAAAGGCGAGTATTTGGTAGTCTGTTCGAGTCCATACATGGCTAAGAACACAGTTGGAGGGTTGTAGGATGAGGGACACAAAATGTGAAGGCAATGTGCATTAGACGACAAGCCGAGTCCTGAGCGGCAAACCTTTAGCCCATGTAAAGATTCGGTGCAGCGACAACATTGGATGACGTTGCAACTCCAATGATAGTCCAATGTAATGAAGGTGGATCAAAATAATATGCAAATTCATCAACCTAGCAGGAGTCTGTAGGTAGCTTGAATGGCATTTGAGGAGGTGGAATCCTTTTTGGAAAAATTTTGGCTGCTGGAAGAGTGAGGAAGCCATGTGGAGATGTTGATCGGTGAACAACTATAGCCAATCCAGGAATGGAGAATGGCTTGGAACGATGGGTAGCAACCTTGATTCCTCAATGTGAGATCAAAAAACATCAAGTCAATGTTAACAACTTATGCAAAAATATGCAGTACAAAATACATAGCTGTAAATGCAATGCAAACTGCGATCCAAAAACAAATTTGTGCCTTGGAAGACACATTGGATGGCGAGAAATGTAATTTCAGAGTTGTTCTACAAATCTGAATAGAAATGGGCCTCTATAAGTTTGCATCAATATTGTGTTCATGCAGATATAAATTAATTACCTTCCAATGTGGTTCCAAAAAAATTAAAATAATTAGCAGTTCTGAAAACATATAAATGCATATGTTAATTTAATGTTTTCAAAGAAAATCTAAGCAAATGCATAAGCACAAAGATCCAATCAACCCAATGCTTTAATAAAACTATTTGATGTCCATCCAAATAGTACAGCTTTTAGGTCAAATGGAAGCAAAAACAATGCAAAATTCACCACAAGAATTGAATGGTACGACCTGTTGTCCCCGAAAAATGTCACTCATTTTTGGGACAACCTATGAACTATTTTGGTTCAACAAACCAAAATCCTGTCTTCCCTTTCCAAAAATTGTTCTAGGCATTCAAATTCTCTATTTTCCAAAACTTTTTCAGCTAAGGGACCCTACAGATACGTTTCTACGGACTCCTCCAGGTATACGAATTCTTTTCTACAGACTCAACATGATTGAAATTAACAAGTTCAAAGGTTTCGGCGGCTTTAACAGATAAATTCCTTCGAAAGGGCAAGTTTTTGGCACTTATAAATTTCCAAGGCTAGTTCAATCAAATGGTTCAAAGGGGTGCGCAAAAGAAAAGGACCAAGGAGCGGAACCTGCCACGTGTCCCTTGTAAAGTTCCGCAGAAGGCGACAAGTGGCAGCTGCGGAAGGTTTCAATGTCTTTTTCTAATAACAGCAGAACGTGCCACGTGTCATCTGTAGAGATCAATGTGAAAGCTGCCAAGTGTCAACGATCGTTGTATCTTCCTTTGATTTCATTATCAAGTAAAGACTGTGGCGGGCCTCAGGTAAGTTGCTAAAAGAATAGGCGGAGTTGAGACATGTGGCAACTTCCGCTCAGTTATTGAGTAAACACTATGGTGGACCCCAAGAAAGTCGCAAGAACAAATGGAACATGCCAAGTGTCATCCGCGTGAATCCAAATGAGTCCCAAATGTTTTTGTAAGTGTTTCTAGAGCTCAGCGAAAGCCGCCACATGTCATCTCCCGCAGGACTCTCAAAGGTTTCTAAAAGCTCCTATAAGTTAGGCAGATGCTGCCACGTGTCCTCCCCTATTTTGGGGGAAAATGCCACGTGTCACTTGTTAAAGGCAGCGAAATGTGCCACGTGTCAAGAACGGAACACTCCCAATACAAAGACGCAGAGCCAAGGAAAAATTTACTTCGAACAAATTGTCCGAAGGAATTCCTTCGGACATTTTGTCTTAAGGAAATAAATAAACCATAGTCTTTCGAAAGAATTAAAGCTCGAAGGCCACCCAGGAGATCCCGAAGGTTAGGTACCCTCGCAGAGGATAGTCGACACTCAAAAAATGAACCTTCTTTCAAGACCCCGAAGGGCAAGTTCCCTTCGGGAAAGATCAAGCCTCAAAGTGTAGTGGAGGCTGCGAAGTGTCGCATGTCGAGACATAGTCTCTAATAAATTTCAAAGCGCGAAACTTTCCACGTGTCCCGTTCTAACTTAGCGGAGCGCACCAAGTGTCTGCATCCGCGCTTCAGTTTTCTAGCAAGTTTCAAAGCTTATTTCGATAAGCCTATTTCATAGCTGCAGATGCTGTCATGTGTCCTCGCCTGTGTCACAGTGGAAAGCGGCCATAACAAGCGAGAAAGACACGAAGGAAGATGACAAGCCCGCGGATGTCAAATTTGTGACATCAAAGTGTCTGTTGATCTTTGCAGGCTTAAAATGCGGACCCAAATGCATTCAAAGACCTTAAGGCCAGGGCCAAAAGGAAGAAGAGACAAAGAGGGAAATATCAGTTGGAGTTATTTCTAGTAGGTGGGGCAGTTCATCAAGTAGGTATTTGGGCCTGCAAATATTGAAAGCGCACCATGTTTGTCCCCTTTGGAGTAAAGGCAAAGTGGACAGCTGCGTGGATAGCAAGTGATAAAATAAGTGACTCAAGTTCAGGAAAAGACATTAGAGATGAATCAACACGCCACAGTTAAGCCAGCCGCCCTGTTCCAGCATGGCCCCCCTGACAGAACCAAAAACGCATCCAAGGCATTAATGCATAACATGGGACACTCCATGGGAAAAAGTGCCAAGCCTTCCTTGGCCTCTATATATTGTAATCTCTTGGTTTGTTTTAGGGGAGATCTTCCCGTTACCAGAAGCAAAACTCTGCCCAAATTGAAAGGCATCATTGAGAATTTGAGCTCAGATTGTTTATCATATTTCTTTGTTTGAATCAAAAAACAAGTTACTTTCAGACTTTGTACTGTTATAGCTTGTATCATTTTAAGAGACTGTTCTTAGGTCTATTTCCTAAATGTATTCTTGTTTATGCAATTTAACAAGCAAAGCTAGTGGAAGTGATAAGCAAGGTGCCCTGGAGCTAGCTACTTTCAGACTTTGTGTTGTCATAGTTGTCTTCAATGTGTGTTTATTTTCTGTTTCTGTGTAAAGGACCTTGGGACGACTTTGTGCCCCCATTGTTCTTCGTATCTCACTCTTGGGTAGTCAAGGTGGAGACTTTGTGCTACATCTTAGATTGTTGGTTACTCTGTACTCTGTTACCAGTTACTTATCCTACTTGAAAGAACTCTTGCTGCCCCCTGCAAGAACACTTCTGAAAGAAGAGAAGTGCCTTCAGTATTTTCACTAGGATTTTCTCTTTTGTTTGTAAACATCATCTCTGAAAGAAGAGAGATGGATGGTGTATTCTACCCCCGAGTGTTATTTTTTGCATATATATAATATATAGCTCCATATTTTATAGGGAACCTCCCCTTGATGAGAGGAGAGATTTGTCTCCTTTGGATGTGGTAAACCTGCAACTTTGGACGATCAATCTCTCTTGTTGTGGATGATCAGACCTATTTTGCTCATCAATACGCTGGTGACAAAATATTCACCCAACATTTTTTGGCAACTCCGCTAGGGAAGGACAAGCAATTTGAAGCCTCAAGCTTCAAGTTGAAGTAAGACCAGTCCTTTTTCATTTTTATTTCACAATCTGGCAACTCCATGTTATTCCAGAAGCCAGAGAGTTCAAGGTGTTGTTGACCCTGTCTTTGAGTTGGTGCAGCAAGGAAATTTTGACCTACTTTCTCCCCAACTTCAAGTCCAATGATCTAGGAGTGTTCCTCCTACCCGTACCAGGACACCAACACAAGGCAGAACTATTTTTTTTGTTGTTAGCAGAGCTTTGCCTATCCATACTCCACCCAGATTTGTTATCTATGCTTTCAATAATCCAATCATGGCAGTTCAAGGCCCCTGGAGTAACTCTTTTAGTCCACTAAATTTGACTCCACCTCTGCATGAGCTTCCACGCAGTTCAAGGAAGAATTTCTCCAAATTCTTTGGTGATGGAAAAGTTCATCCTGATGAACACATTGCAGCCTTCAGCATAGCCTGTGGCATGATAGACATGGAATTTGAGGACATGGCAGTTAGGTTTTTCGTGGAAATGCTACAAGGTGTTGCTGCAGATTGGTTATACCATCTGCAAGCTAGATCAATAACTGATTGGGACACACTCAAAGCCAAATTTGAAGCCAGGTTCAACCCTGTAGAAGATGCACACGCCTTGTTGGCCTAGCTCACACAGATGAAGAAGGAACCTCATGAGCCTATGAGGGATTTCATAGCAAAGTTTGATACGTTGAAGAACCGAATTCCTGCTATTGCTCAGCTGACACCTGAAAATCTCAAATGCTTCTTCATCAACTCACAGCTACCTGAAATGAGTTTTCTGCTAAGACGTGTTGGCCACATAGACCTCGAGGCTGCTTAATATTTGGCTACTGAAGTCGAAGATAACCTTATCCTGGCAGGAAAGATAAGGAGAGATCCAAACAGAGGTAAGTCTTCTTCTTCCTCTGAATACTCCCCTTCAACCACCACTAATCCAATGGTGTAGAAGTTAGCAAATGAAGTGCTAGCTCTTAGAAATCAAATGGCACAAAAGATGTCATCCGCTCCTGCATACAGAGATATGCCAATGACGACATTTTAGAATCAGGCGTACCAAGGCCATGCTACCATAAATCAAGGACAACTAAATCGCCTTCTTCCTCCCTAGAGGAACCTCGCCCTCGAAGCACCTCCAACCAACTCAGCAGTTGGATATCTCGAAGCTGAATCGAATTTCTCATTCCAGCCTGAGTTGAATCTTGAAAATGACGCTAATCTCTTCACTGAGGAAGAAGAAGAATTAGCTAGCGACTCTAATATTGGTTTCCTAAATTATCAAGATGAACCCAGAAGTGAAGGTAATGCAGTTGAGGGATCATATGCTATATTCACCCGTTCCAAGAATCATTCAGCTCAACAAGTTGATAAAGAAAATACAAAGGGGCAACCTCAACCAGCAGTTTCAATTGCTAAACGTGGGACCACTCTGCCCTTCCAGCCAAAGGACCCGGTGACTGCTAGAAAGGTAAGTACCCCAAATGTTTCTGCACCTTCAACTTCAAATTCGCAGTCCAGTTCTCCCCCTCCCAGAAATCAAAAGGATGAATTCTCATCCTCTTTCCCTGGCTCATTCCAGGGATTTGATATCATTGACCATATAAAGAAAACTAAAATTCAAATGTCTGAATTTGAATTTCTGTAGTCCCATCCTGAGCAATTAGACAAATTGGTTCAATGTGTTAAAAATTAGACCATCCATGTAGGACAAGCAATTCCCAAAGTGACACATGATTCCCTCAAGGATGCACCCACCAGGAACAATCTTGTCATTACCCCTCTTGTTGCTCCTGGTAGGACTGAACCCTTTTATGTCTCATTGCTGATAAACGGTCATCAGCTAAATAACTGCATCATTGATTCTGGAGCTTCAGACAATGTCATGCCTGCCAAAGTGGTTGAATCCATTGGCCTCACATTGACCAAGACGTTTGGTAGATGCTTCTCTATGGTGAACAAGCAAGTACCTCTACTTGGACAAATTAAGGATGCATAATTTGTGTTTGCAGCATTCTCAAACAAAAGGGTCAAGATGACTATTTTGGTAGCTAACGTCCCTGCATCATATGGCATCCTTCTTAGCCGAAATTTCTGCAAGGATGTTGGTGGTGAATTGAGCATGGACTTATCAGAGGCAAGGATTCTAATGAAAGGTGTTATGAAGAGGCTGCTCCCTGAGAAGGAAGCAAAATATGTGGTTACCCAGACCTCGGCACCTAAAGCTCAAATTTTGTTTGAGTCTTCAGGTATGGGTAACTACTTTCTATCCATGAATGAAGTTCATGAGGCATCTGATGAAGCTCCTGCAGGTGACAACTTGAAGATTAGCTCAGCTGAAATAGCAAAAGAATTGGTGGAATACAATACTGATGTGGAAGGATCTCCACCTCCGAATGAAGAAGATTTCAAAGAAAAAGCAGTGTCTAATGAGATATGGATTCTTGAATTTGATGACAGTTGTTCTTCCACTAGTTTAGGAGCTGGATTTGTGTTGATGTATCCTAAAGGAGATATTTTTTCTTCGTCTTACAAGTTGCAGTTCAGCAACACTAATAACACAACTGAATATGAATCTCTATTGCTGGGATTGAAAGCTGCAAGAGACAAAGGCATCAAGTTCTTTCATGCCAAAGGAGATGTTGAACTAGTGGTTTGTCAGGTGAGAAACATGTACCAAACCAAGAATAAAAGATTGTGTCACTACTGCAATCTAGTCCGGAACCAAATTGAAAGCTTTGATGCTTTCAGCATCTCTGCCATTCTTATAAAATTCAATGACCGAACTGATGCACTGGTTGTTTCAGCGACTCTCTTGGTCCCCCACCCAGACTTCAAAGGAGACAAGTACACTATTGAGCTGGTCTTTAGACCAAGTGTACCTGATAATGCCAGTCATTGGCAAGTGTTTAACAATGACAACCAAATCATTGCCTTTTTGGAGCAAAAAGACAGCTTTGAACGGCTGTATTTTGAAGGCAGTGAACCTCAGAAGTGTGAACCAGCTCCTGAATCAAATACAGACGTAGGTGAGGAGTTCCTGCAACTTAAAGGGAACAAGATTCTCAAAGGCCTGGTTTCTCTTGAGAAGTTTGATAAGCATGATAGATTGATCAAATAGATTCAAGCTCCTCTCAAGAGTTTGATCAAGTAAATTTGAGAACCAAGAGAGATCCCAAGATGGTTAACATTGGTAAATGTTGTACTCCTGAGGAGAGGTTCAAGTTCACTACTTTGCTCAACCAGTACATGGACGTCCTAACATACTCCTATGATGACCTAAAGTCACTCAGCCCTGATGAAATTTGACACGACATTCCTCTCAAGGCTAATTCGACACCTTACAGGCAAAAGTCCAGGCAGTATAATTTGAAAATATCAGGGACTATTCTGTCTAAGATACGAAAAATACGGAATGCTAGGATCATCTTCTCAATCCATCATTTCACATGGATTGCAAACATAGTCCCTGTAAGGAAGAAGAATGGTGAAATTTGCCTCTGTGTGGATTTTAGAAATTTGAATCAGTCATCTTTGAAGGATAACTATCATTTGCCAATCATGGATCAAGTGCTTCAGACAGTGACGAGTTCGCAGATGTTATCAATGTTAGATGGCTTCTCAGGATATAATCAGGTTGAAGTTGGTGAGGCAGACCAGCATAAGACTGCTTTCACCACACCTTAGGGCACGGTTGCATATAGAAGAATGTCTTTTGGCTTGATAAATGCTGGCGCCACTTTTCTTAAAAGGGGACCTTGCCTTCAAGGATGAGATGGGTAAGTTCATCGTAGTTTATCTTGATGATTTTACTGTCTTTTCTAAGCATCGCCCAAATCATGTGCGCCATTTACAACAAGTGCTGAAACGTTGCTGTCAAAATGGCATTTCTTTAAACCCCAAGAATTCACTTTTTGGAGTAACAGAGGGGAAACTACTCAGACACATTGTATCCAAAAGAGGCATAAGGATTGACTCAGACAGAGTCAAGTTTATCTAAGAGCTCACCTTGCCCACAAGTAAGACTGTTATTCACTCTTTCTTTAGAAAGGTGAATTTCTTACGGAGGTTCATCCCCGAGTTTGTTGAGAAGACTAGACATATTGTAAACATGATGAAGGGAAATGCCACTTTCAGCTGGACTGAAGAAGGCAAGTCAGTCTTTGAGGATATCAAGACTACCATTGCCCATGCTCCAATTCTGGTTTGTCCAGAATATAACAAAAAGTTCACTATATACAGTTATGCTTCAGAACACACATTTTCAGTAATTATGGTTCAACAGAATAAAGAAGGTATCAAATCTCTCATTTCCTTCATGAGCTATCCTCTCAAAGCTCATGAGCTGAAATACTCGAACGTGGAAAAGCATGCTTATGCAGTGGTGAAGGCAGTGAAGCATTTCCGCTTCTAGATCTTGAATTCATGCACTACTGCCTTGGTTCCTGACACCACGATCAAGTCCATACTAACTCAACAGGAGTTTGGGATGAAAAGAGGCAATTGGGTTGCAAAGATCCATGGGTTTGATCTGGTCATCAAGCCAACAAAGCTGGTGCGTGAAAAGGGGCTATGCCAATTAATTGTTGATAACAAGCCAAGAAGAACAGAGCATGAAGAATCAATAGAAGAAGATGCGCCAACAGTCCTCTTTGTCTCCACCACAAATGAGTGGTATTCAGGTATTACTCATTTTTTTACTTACGGCGAGTGCCCTGCTCACTTATCTTGTAAAAAAGGAGAACCATCAAGCTAAAAGCTACAAATTTTGTCCTTTGAGACAATGACATGTATAAGAGGAGTCTTGATGGAGTGTTATTTCGTTGCATGGATAAGGAGCAGCAAAGCCAACTTCTGAAGTCCTTCCACAATTTGGCCTGTGGAGGACATTTTTTTGCCCCTGTGACTGCCCATAAAATTTTGTGAGCCAGGTACTACTGGCCAACTCTCTTTCAGGATGCATACAAGTGGGTTAAAGAATGTGAACTATGCCAGCAGTTTGTCGGAAGGCCCAAATTAGTTGCCCTGCCTCTCAAGCCAGTGGTTATAGAGGAGCCATTCCAACAATGGGAAATTGATTTTATTGGAGCTGTAAACCCATCTTCAAGCGTTGGACATGATTATGTCCTCACAACAACAGATTACTTCACCAAGTGGGTGGAAGTTGTTCCAACCAAACATGCTACTTCAAAAGTAGTGTGCAATTTCCTCAAAGAAAACATCATTTTCAGGTTTGGGGTCCCAACTAAGATTGTCACTGACAATACAGCTTGTTTCACTTCCCAGGAGATTACTCAATTATGTTTCTACTATGGGATTACACTCCCACTCTTCTAATTACTTTCCACAAAAGAATGGACGAGCTGAATCAAGCAATAAGAACCTGGTGACTATCATCAAGAAGCTGGTGGATGATAACCAAAGGACATGGCATAAAGCATTGGTTGATGCTCTATGGGCAGACAAAATTACACCAAAAAGAGCAATTGGTATGTCTCCTTTCCAACTTCTTTATGGTATCAGTGTTGAGATACCAATCACCTTAGAATTGTTAGCATTGAAATTGGCTAAGACAATTGAAGATCAAACATATGAAAGCTCTCTTGATAAGAGGATCATGTGCCTGACTGAGCTGGACGAGCAGAGAACTGCATTATTGGATCGAATTGTTGCCCATCAAAGTCTGGTGAAGAAGCTCTTCGACCAGAAAGCAAAGAACCGTGATTTCCATATTAGAGATCCAAACCTGCTATGGGATAAGAGAAGAGAGCCAAAAGGAATGCAAGGAAAGTTTGACTCCCTATGGAGGGGCTCTTTTACTATTCATCAGCTCAATGGTGAAAATAGTTTCCTGTTGAGATATCAAAATGACACTCTCTTTTCCCTGCCCCACAATGGGCAGCGTCTGAAGCACTTTAACTCTTGAAGTATCAGATGAGTTCACCTATACATATGTATATTTGTATAGTCTTTTATTTTTGTTTTGTGCTTTTCGTTTTCATTTTTTGGAGCCTTTCTTTCTGGGTAGCATGACTCCATAGCCCAATGGCATACTTCAAGGCACTGAAGATTCTGGTTTCTACTCCCTTCAACTGTGTTTCAAGTTTCTAACTGAAGGAAGTTCTCCAACTGGAGCCAGTTGTTGTCCCCGAAAAATGTCACTCATTTTTGGGACCTATGAACTATTTTGGTTCAACAGACCAAAATCATGTCTTCCCTTTCCAAAAATTGTTCTAGGCATTCAAATTCTCTATTTTCTAAAACTTTTTCAGCTAAGGGACCCTACAGATACGTTTCTACGGACTCCCCTAGGTCTACGAATTCTTTTCTACAGACTCAACATGATTGAAATTAACATGTTCAAAGGTTTCAGCGGCTTTAACAGATAAATTTCTTCGAAAGGGCAAGTTTCTGGCACTTATACATTTCCAGGGTTGGTTCAATCAAACGGTTCAAAGGGGTGCGCAAAAGAAAAAGACCAAATAGCGGACCCTGCCACGTGTCCCTTGTAAAGTTTCGCGGAAGGCGACAAGTGGCAGCTGCAAAAAGGTTTCAATGTCTTTTTCTCAAAATAGCGGAACGTGCCACGTGTCATCTGCAGAGATCGGCGAAGGCTGCCAAGTGTCAACGGTCGTTGTATCTTCCTTTGGTTTCATTATCAAGTAAAGACTATGGTGGGCCCCGGGCAAGTTGCTAAAAGAATAGGCAGAGTGCGCCAAGTGTCATCCTCCATGTGATTGCTAAAACTGAGCGAAAGTTGCCACGTGTCTCTGGTAAGAATCGACGGACGCTACCAAATGTCAACATCTGCAGTTATTGAGTAAGGACTGTGGTGGACCCCAAGAAAGTCGCAAGAACAAACGGAACACGGCAAGTGTCATCGTTTGCATGAATCCAAATGAGTCTCGAATGTTTCTGTAAGTGTTTCTAGAGCTCAGCGGAAGCCGCCACGTGTCATCTCCCGCAGGACTCTCAAAGGTTTCTAAAAGCTCCTATAAGTTAGGTGGATGCTACCACGTGTCCTAGCCTATTTCGACGGAAAATGCCACGTGTCACTTGTTAAAGGCAGCGGAATGTGCCACATGTCAAGAATGGAACACTCCTAATACAAAGACGTAGAGCCTAGGAAAGATTTTTTTCGGACAAATTGTCCGAAGGAAATAAAGAAACAATAGTCTTCTGAAAGAATTAAAGCTCGAAGGCCGCCCAGGAGATCCCAAAGGGTAGGTACCCTCACAGAGGATAGTCGACACTCAAAAAATGAACCTTCTTTCAAGACCTCGAAGGGCAAGTTCCCTTCGGAAAAGATCAAGCCTCAAAGTGTAGTGGAGGCTGCGAAGTGTCGCATGTCGAGACACAGTCTCTAATAAGTTTCAAAGCGCGAAACTTTCCACGTGTCTCGTTCTAACATAGTGGAGCGTGCCAAGTGTCTGCATCCGCGCTTCAGGTTTCTAACAAGTTTCAAAGCTTATTTCGATAAGCTTATTTCATAGTTGTGGATGCTGCCATGTGTCCTCGCCTGTGTCACAACGAAAAGCGGCCATAGCAAGCGGGAAAGACACGAAGGAAGATGACAAGCCCGCGGATGTCAAATTTGCAGCATCAAAGTGTCTGTTGATCTTTGCAGACTTAAAAAGCGGACCCAAATGCATTCAAAGACCTTAAGGCCAGGGCCAAAAGGAAGAAGAGACAAAGAGGGAAATATCAGCTGGAGTTATTTCCAGTAGGTGGGGCAATTCATCAAGTATGTATTTGGGCCTGCAAATATTGAAAGCACACCATGTTTGTCCCCTTTGGAATAAAGGCAAAGTAGACAGCTGTGCGGATAGCAGGTGATAGAATAAGTGACTCAGGTTCAGGAGGAGACATTAGAGATGAATCAACACGCCACAGTTAAGGCAGCCGCCCTGTTCCAGCATGGCCCTCCCTGACATAACCAAAAACGCATCCAAGGCATTAATGCATAACATGGGACGCTCCATGGGAAAAAGTGCCAAGCCTTCCTTGGCCTCTATATATTGTAATCTCTTGGTTTGTTTTAGGGGAGATCTTCTCATTACCAGAAGCAAAACTCTGCCCAAATTGACATGCATCACTGAGATTTTGAGCTCATATTGGTTATCATATTTCTTTGTTTGAATCAGAAAGCAAGTTACTTTCAGACTTTGTACTGTTATAGCTTGTATCATTTTAAGAGATTGTTCTTAGGTCTATTTCTTAAATGTATTCTTGCTTATGCAATTTAATAAGTAGAGCTAGTGGAAGTGATAAGGAAGGTGTCCTAAAGCCAGCTACTTTTAGACTTTGTGTTGTCATAGTTGTCTTCAGTGTGTGTTTATTTTCTATTTCTGTGTAAAGGACCTTGGGACGACTTTGTGCCCCCATTGTTCTTCATATCTCGCTCTTGGGTAGTCAAGGTGGAGACTTTGTGCTACATCTTAGATTGTTAGTTACTCTGTACTCTGTTACCAATTACTTATCCTACTTGAAAGAACTCATGTTGCCCCCTGCAAGAACACTTCTGAAAGAAAAGAAGTGCCTTCAGTGTTTTCACCAGGGTTTTCTCCTTTCTTTGTGAACATCATCTCTGAAAAAAGAGAGATGGATGGTGTATCCTACCCCCGAGTGTTATTTTTTGCATATATATATATATATATATATATATATATATATATATATATATATAGCTCCATATTTTATAGGGAACCTCCCCTTGACGAGAGGAAGGATTTGTCCCCTTTGGATGTGGTAAACCTACAACTTTGGACGACCAATCTCCTTTGTTGTGGATGATCAGACCTATTTTGCTCATCAGTATGCTGGTGACAAAATATTCACCCAACATGACCTAATAGGAGATTTCAAACAACAGCATAGGGGCTTGGAGGCTGAGTAATGGTTTCAAAAGCTATTTTGATACCATATTGGAGTCCATAAAGAACTCATAACCAACAGGATCTCTCCTGCAAACCACTACCACAGAGTATTCATCTCATACATTATGCACAAACCAGTCTCTGCATTATTTCTTCAAGTGAAAATACAATCCGCATAATTTCTCTCTTCCACCGGACTAGGAGAAGTAATAGGAGTGCCTAGTAAATAGGCATAAAAAATTTTACACACGACAAATAATTTGTTGTGTGAAACAAATATTAGTTGATATGCAATATTTGCACGCACAAAATAGGTGTACAAATATATGGCACATAACAACTAATTAATTGACTCCTAATTAAGCTTAACTCCATGAGTGAGTTTTAACGCTCACTCCGACAACCCAAGGGGCCCAAATCACATATCTTCCACATAGGTTGACAAGATGGGCACATGCAAATATAATTTAGAATAACCCACTAAAAGCAATCTCAACTAGGTTTGGACATCAAACTACAAGTAGGTCTTATTCATCCATTAGCCACAAACGAACAAAAACAACAATGCCAATAACCCAATAAACACTATAGTAATCCTTAAGGTTACATAATGGGAAGGGGTTTACTCAAACATATCATAAGTAATCGTATGCCTCAATCACTCACTAAGAGAGAGAGAATACCTCAATTACCCAACAAGGGTAAGATCAACACCTCAATTACCTACAAAGGGTAAAAGAAACATCGATTACCCACAAATGTCAAGATAATTAAATGTGGGAAATGGCGATGGTTTCCCCATACAAGCCCCAAATTTCAGCTCATTAGCTTGTCCAACAAGCTCAAAAACCAAAGAGCTCCCACGCTATACAATCCCCTATACACACTCACCATGCTAGCCAAATTTCGACAACATCACAAAATATTTTTTCATAATTAAAGCCAAGAATCAAAAATCAATTAAATGGAAAACAAGGCTTTCCAAGCCCAAAAAGATTCCATAAATCAGAGCTTAACAAACTAACATTAACCCAAACAAACCAACAAGAATGAATGCCTACAAAGACCTCAATAAGTAAAAACCAACAAGATGATCAAGAGAGAAAACTTATTAAAATGTAACATAAAAACCTCGTGGATGAGGAACCTACCATATGTCCTCCACGTCATCTTAAGTTGCACATCTAGCTCCTAAGCTTCCTTGCCCAAAATGGTAAAAGATATTCCACTTAGAAAAATATACCTTTTTTAGAGAAAGACCTACAACTCCTCGCCAATTACAAGTGGAAACACGTCCCTTCATTTGACTTTCCTTTCCTCTTCCTAAAACCTTATAAACTTCTAGCTCATTTCTAGAGAATTTTAATCAAGCCAACGGCTTACACTTATTATAAAACACATACACAGATGACCTATTATGTCCCACACCCTAATTACATGTCTACAATGGATAACTTTCCCTTCACATGACTATAAAAGTAAGAGGGTTTCCACGATGGAAAAACATTTCCCAAATTTTGGGGATGGCTATTAAATTTTTTAATAATCTATAAAAACAATTAAAAATTTAATTAAAACATGGGGATCCAATAGGGAAAGATGGAGGTCAATGATGCCCTATGTCCGTATGAAACTTTTAATAAAGGGATCCAATCTAAAGTGCCCAATATTATATAAAGATACAAAGGTTGAACACTTCTTTGTGGGATTTGGATAAGGTAATTAAAAAACAAAAAATGGAAGTATGGTTAGCCAACATCACCATGAATTTAGATTAGAAACTTTGTTAGGTTGTAGAGTATTTATTGAATACTCCAGACATAGCCACACGGATCAAGTAGGAGTAATTGCAATATATCCTAAAATTATAGGGAGAATTATGATATGTGTGCGCGTGGGAGGAGGGACGGGCCTAGGCAAGGTTTATTGTAGGAGCATGGATATAAGTGGTTGAACAACCTATAGAAAGGGAAAGACTCCATTTTAGTTCTGTGAGCACAATTGTCAAATAAATTTTCAACGGTTCAAGCGCCCCATAAAAATATTTTAAAAAACATTACAACAAATAAAAGCTAAACAAATGAATAAATTTAGGGATGTCCCTGAAGTTCAAGGGGCATCCCCCCTTTAATACATTTTTTAGCACATCGAAGAGATAGGGAAATGGGAAGCAGAGGGTTTGGTGTTTCCCCACCCACCATCCCATCGTCCCCAAAACATCAAGATGTTCGATATGGATCCAAGGTGGGCAAGATGCATCCTTGTGTAACACTGGTACACAGAGCAATCTCGCACACTTGTACAGCATACAAATAGCAAAAGCATTACTTTCTCAGAACTAGTAACAATATCACAATCGGTCAAACCACCCACAAGTAACACGTCACATATTTTGGAAGCAAAATGACTGAGAGAGGGGTGAATCGGTCTTCAAAAACTTACTTATCAATTCCACTTAAGCAAACATGAACCATTCAAACAAGAATATAGATTTAGCAAGCATAAACAATTATCCACATAAGCATGAGACACAAGAACACATCAATTATGTAGGAAACCCTCAAGAGAATAAAACCAACTGATATCTAAAAATGGACTACAGTCCTATAAGACAAACAGCAAATTTAGTGAATCACCCACTTCACATGGAACACCAACCCCAACTAGCTAAGCATCAACTTAGGTAGGCTTTAGCAGCACCCACTTGCAAGGAGGTACCAACCCTCTAGATGACTCAGCACCAACTCAACCCCCTGAAACCCTTGATCACCTTCAAAACATTTTGTTTCTCATACAATAGATGATGATCTCCTTCTTCAGCTTTTCACACACTTATATCCTTCTCAAACTGGCTTCTAGCCTTCTTCGCTCAACTAGCCCTCTTCTTGACTTGATTAGGTCATATGACCTTGATCCTCATACACGAAACCTTTTTCAAATGTTCATCAGTGATCCTCTACACTTCTATGATGATCTAAAAGACCTTTTTTCTGTACAATGTGTTTTTATATTCACTTGCACTCTACTTACTCAAATAGGCCTCAAACTGCTTTGTATTTATATAAGTCTCTTGTTCATATCCTTCTTGGTCAACCAAACACTCTTACCCTCTTATGTCGGCCATGGAATGGATCTTAGGACATATCATAGACATGGATCAAATGTGATTTGAGTCACTTTAGGTCTGACCTACCTCAATTAGGCCTTATCTCATCTTTAGGTCTCATGGAGACCTAATCCCATTATGTCTACTTAGGACGCATTATACTTTGCCTTCCTTAGAACACATTCAAACAACTCACACAGAAGGAACACATCATATGCCACTCCAATAAACCCATGTTAATCTCATCTAGGATCCATAACACATTTTAACTTAAACCACCACTTGAAGCACGCCATTAATATTGTTCACAATTAGGCCTGTGCATACTCAAAAAGTCTGTCGTGAACAACTAAAGCATAAACACAATTTTGCCAAACAACCATGACAACAAATCACATATATATAAGCTACATGACCTTGGGGTCAACACCATGTGTTTTAGACTTCACAACTCAAGGCAAAAGGACTCAAACCCTTCTCTGCGAATAGCTCACTTAGAACTGCCAACTAGCCTCAAAACACAGTCATAGAAACTTGAACTTATGACACCTAAAGGAACACACTCAAGGACTTCCAATGCATGAACATGATCCTATAATATCCTTAGAACAGCTTCCAACAAAAATATCATAGGCTCTATTAGCAATTATTGGTCTTGTAAACCAATTTGTTGTCTTCAGTACACAAAGTCAAACTTGAACCAGTCAACTTCTTTTGGCTTCAACATTTCAATCACTTTCACTGACTTCTAATCTTCTGAAAATCATGGATAGAACATACATGTCCCAAACAACATCATGTGCATTATAAACTTCAACTCAAGGCATAGAGCCTTAAACTCATCATTGCAACTTGTTTACCCATAACTATCAGTTTAGCTTAAAACATAGGTATGGTGATAATGACTTTCAACACCTGTGTAGACACTTTCATAGACTTCTGATGCATGTGGATGATCTTATGAGATCATTAGACCATTATTAAATAGAAAGATAATATGATCAAATAGTAATATTGGCCTTACAAACCAATCTCACAACCTTGTACCTCATTATCTCATCTAACCCAAACAGGCCATCTTATGAGCAACATTTTCATCATATCTACTAACCTCCAAAAATTTTATTCAACATGAACATGTCTTACAAGTCTTGAACAATGTCTCCATGCACTTGGATTCATCCCTAATCCATGATAGCACATCCCTAATTAACTTCTCACTTTTATTTAGTTTTCTCATTGTTTGCACCATTAGGCTTGTTAGCGACTAGTCAACTTGGATGACGGATTTAGCACACCTGAGGGTTTTAATTTGCTCAGAAACCACCATGGGCATCAAATACAAGTTTCAAGCTGTCTTCCATCCATTTAGCAACTTTGACTTGGTCAACTCTAACTGTTACAACAAATTTCTGAGAAATAAGGCCTTTCTTGTAGGGTCCACTCACTCACCTAACAAACCAATCAAACCTGGAGGTCCTTGGGAGAGTTGGCTACATGCTCCAATAGTTTGTCTAGTCATTTGAGACCATTCTAGGTTTTTTTGAACAAGATCTTTCACATTAGATCAGTGTTAGGGTTTTAGAGAGAGTTAACATTGTTTCTAGTGTTAACAACTGTTCATAAAGGACTATCCCTTAGTTTAAAAACTAATACCTGGAGATCTTAGCTAGGGCCTTTCCCCATCTCTCCTCAACAACTGCCAATGAACACTTGCAAGTCCTCGGATCAAGAACCCTTCATTTTGTGCACTTAAGAGACCTTAAAACACTTTTTCATCTATTTTCTTGCAAACCATGACTTCAAACTTTGTGAACATCTTTGAAACAACATATCATACATCTAACAACACTCACTTGTCCATACCAGCTTTGGAAACAGAACCTTATACCCCATTAGGCCATGCTCTCTCTTTTTGCTCTCAAGGCCTTGACCTGCAAGTCACACTAGGCCTTGAAACTGACCTTTCAACCATTGTCTAGGATCTCAACACCTCATATACAAACTCAAGCAACATATCTCATGCACAAACATTGCTTTACATCCTTTATAGGCCTTGACAATACCTCATGACACCTCATTAGGTCAAGTAGGGTCTAGAACTGGTCTAGTTGTAGATTTGGACTTAATGTCTTACTCCTATAAGCTCACCTTGAAACTCTCATGAGTGCTCCAATGCCTCATATGCATGCTCAAACAACCTTATACAGCATCTTATGCCTCTTGTGCATTCATTTCACCAAGTCACCATGCTCATACCTTCTCACTAAGTCTCTTCATGTAATGACCAGTGTCATGACTAGGCTTCTCAAGCACTTAAAGCTTGACTACTGTTCTTGAAACACTCATTGATACTTCTATACTTTGCTCACATACCTTTCATGCTCCTTAGACAATATCATACATCTGCACATACCTCTTCATGCTCATCATGTACATGCTCATGATATGACTATGCTTGTTATGACTAGGCTCCTCAAGACACCTTGTACTCAAAGACTAGTACTCAAAATATGCTTACCTTGACCTGAATCTTGGCATCAACCTCATAAGAATCATTAGGTTGCCTTCAAATTGTCTCTCAACATAGAGACATTAGGTCGCCTTCAAATTCTCTCTTGTCACATTATTCATATCTCACAAACCGTTCACCATGCATCTTTACCAAATGTACCTTGACATCAATGACATCAACCTTGACATCAATGAACTCAACAACATAGCATAACTATCATAGTCAAACACGAGTAATAAATCATAATGTCAAACATCCATTATCACAATTCCAACATAATAATCCATCATAAACAAATAATTATAAACCCATGTAATTACATGCATCAAGTATATGAATCACAATAAGTATCTAACATCAATGTCAAAATAATGTATGATACTTATTGAAATACATGATACCATATGAAGATAACATGTTGGCATAAACACATATAACATAACCACTAGTTTGGTCACTTCATGTCGTAATATGAATGGAATAGGATATATTTGATACCCAAGAGTGGTCTAAACACAAAATAAAAGTGTAACACAAATATTGGGCCCTGCAAAAGCTCATATTTCATTCTTTAGAATTGAGATTTCCTAGCTCATCATGTATACAAGATACCATGCTTATCAAAGATTATTTATCAAGAATTCTTTGTGTATTTGATGGGATTTCAGACAAAGTTCATGTGTTTTTTATGCACTCGAAGGATTTACACCAGAAAACAAGTTTTTAAATCTTATGGAAAATTAGTTTGGTTGGGAAGTGCAAATGCGCAAACAACCTATTGGGCTTGACCAACAACCCTATCTCACTATCTCTATATGGGGACCACTATTTGAATTATGGATGGGGTCGATGAGGTTGAGGGCACTTATTTGAACTATGGATGGTGCCCAACGAAGAGTGGTAGATTATACAAAAACTACATTTTTTGTGGAAATAAAAAAGCCTTGCATTGGATTTGACATGGGATGCACCTCAACTGATGTTAGCCACTATGCTAGAAGTTATGAGAAAGTATAGGTGTGAACATGCATGCACCACAAGTTGATATTAACACTATTGTTTTAGGTGGAGGCTCAAAGTTGAAATTTCAGGTTGGCAGTCGAAGTTGTGCTTACCATGTAAAGTAGTAAGTTGGGCTTCATGTGTGGTTGCTATGTCAAACCTAAAAGCTACCAACTTCTCCCTACTAAACATTTAATTATTTTAAAGTCGTCTTCAATTTTTAAAAAAAAAACTACCTAAATTGTATATCCCCCACAACTAGCCAAATAGTACTTGGTTGTGTACAATAAATAGTGTTTAATAAATACAGTAATTTGTCCAAGCTTATGTATCATTCGGTGTGTGGAGTTTTATACAATTCCTTCCCCATACACATGAATGTGTACTTTGAGTGCCTTAATGACTGTGTATTGAAAATATAAAAATAAAGGTTGCCATCAAACTTTTAACTTAAGTCTTTAAAAAACAAATAACACCAATGGTTTTCAGCAAGGGTTCAAAACTTTTTTGGGAGACCCTATCAATGTTCTACATTTTTTGACAAGGTTGAAAATAAGTATTAAACCATTAGTAAGAGAGTTAAAATTATTTGTGCGCAGGATGTGTAGGATGCAAGTGCACGCAAGGTGAAAAGATGATGTGTAAATGGTCTTGAGGCACATTTATTCTGGTTGGTGGCCTTGGTGTATTAATAATCAAAAGTTGAATATTGTGAACCATCATTTCCTTGTTGAACCATGGTTCTACCTAGACATGGATTTCATTGATGTCACGCTCCCGAAACAGGGAATTTGATGGGATAGAGTTTATCTAAGTTTTAAGGCACAGATGGAAAGGAAAACTAAACAAAAGAGTCCAGCAAGCCAAAGCACTAAATGCAAAGAATTTTTTATCAATCCATGAAAGTACTAGTTGGTGGGGAAAGTGAAGACTTTGTATGGTATTTACTAGTTGGTGAGGAAAGTGAAAACTTTGTATTGTATTTTCCTTTAAGCTTTGTAATAGAGCAAACAATAGCTATCTATGTGCAGGAATTCCTTTTAAATATTTATAAGACTAACTTTTTAGTAATACACTTAATACTTGCCTTAGCTTCTCAGTGAACAATTTCATTCACTTCTCATTTGTCATGGGGAGTAAATGTAGAGACGATTTTTCACTGTTGAATGTTTAATGACCATTGGAACGGGTTCCGTGTGTGTTTGTGTGTGTGTGCACGCGCGTGTGTGGGTGCACACGCATGTGCATGTGTGCGTGTGTGTGTACATGTGTGTGTGTGTGTGTGCGTGCATGTGCATGTGTGTTTCCATGTGTGTATTGAACATATAGTTGTTGATATTGGAATCACCCTCAATTTCCCATATCAAAATATTTTGCTAAGGTGACTCCTTGATTAAATGCCCAATTATTAGTACTAACCCAATGTGCTTCTTAAGAAGTCTCCGTGATTAATCCCATGATACTCTTCATATTCCAAAATCACTTGTTCAACTTGAGCTAACACCATCAAAGTTGAATTTAAGGATTGAAAGTTGTGGTGTCCACCACCAACTTTTGGACAACCACATGAACTTATAGCTAAAAAAAGAGCCTCTATAGTGCATGCATATCAGTGATATATCATCCAATTGAGTAGCACACACCCTCTTGCCGAGTACGTAGATGTGATGTTATTTGGGCTATACCAAACACAAGGGCTAGTATACCCAAAGTACTTATTAAGTCTTCCCTGATTACTCCCATACTACCCCTTATATTCAAAAATCATTTGCTCTGCTTCAGCGAACACCATCAAAGTTGAATATATGGATTTAGAGGTGTGTACACCAACTTTTAGACATCCACACGGGCTTATAGTAAAAATAGAGCCTCCATAGTCTATGCATATATCACCTAGTTGGGTAGGGCAAACCCTCTTGCTGTAATGTCCCCTTTTTTGAATTAAACAAGTCGGAAGACCAAAGCCTATCTTTTATTTCTCATAGGCTAAGGGTTATAATGGGAAAATAATTTAATAATTATACATTTAAGTTGTCCAAAATTATTTTATTTTACAACATGAAAAAAGAACACTTAAGTTTTATTATTATTAAAAGGGGTCAAAAGCAATATTTATTAAATGGCCAAAAATAATTAATATTAAGAAGGTGAAAAGTGAATATTTAATAAAAAGTATTTTTAAATACTTTTGGGGTGAAATTATAAAAGGAAAAGTATGGAAAAAAGGGATTATCATTCATTATTTATGATTGAAATTAGAATTTTTATAATTTTTGTTTTTGAAGACAAAAACCTTCCATTACAATCAGATTTGAGGACGCAAACCCTCCACTCCTCTAAGGTGATTCCATCTAAGAGTCATTATTGTGTTTCAAATCAAGACCAAAATTTCAATCTCAGTGTGCGTCACTGTTGAGGATAAAAAATATTTTCCAATAGTTGCACTAGGGTTTGGAAAGGAACAATTCACTGTTTTTCTGAGATTTTTACGTTGATGTATCTTGTCATACACCCTATCGTACTGTGAATTTACAACGGGGCTAGTAAATGAAGGAGGGCGTAGAGATTTTGGGGATGAATCTGAGCAGATCTAGGCAGAGCACTACCCTTGGAAGGCAACGTCACCCTTGAGCAGGACACCACTTCAGCGACAGGAACGCCACACCACCCAAGCAACTTGTACTTTGTCTCCGTAATCAAAATTTTGTATTTATTGTTGTATTTAGTGTTTACAGACTTTTACACTAAGCATTTGATTATTTGTGGATTTATATAGCTAGGGTTTGTTGTAATAAATTTTTAATAAGCTCATTAAATGATTGCTTCAATTGGGTATTATCAAATCTACGTATTTTCAGTTGCATGTTATTATCTAGGGTTTGTTTCAGCGTGTGTACTCAAAAAAAAAAAAATTAAAAAAAATCAAAAATACTAAAAAAGCAAATAAAAGGAGATATTATAGTGGTATCAGACACGGGGTTTCTTGCCAGCTTGTGGAAAATAATTCATTTTGCAGCTTTAACTTCATGCACGGTAGTGATAGAGAAATCAGTATTACTAAAGAGAGTGAAGGGTCCAGAACAGTGAAAGGTAGGGTTAGAACAGTGGGATCGAGAATTTGTGGCCGGAAAAGAGAATAAAAATATGGATGATAGAGATCCAAATGATGCATGTTTTGATAGGCTTGTATACGGGCAAGAATGCCTAATAGATATGATGGCTCAATTTGTCAACACCATGCAAAATATGAATGTGCATAGAGATCAAAATGGTGAACGAAGTTCTTCAAGAGTGAAAAACAACCATCACACCCAAAGGACCGTCATTGGCTGGACCTTTCCAGCCAAATTTCCTTCGTATGGAGGAAGTAGTACCAGAGGTGTCAATTTAACCATTTGTGGCAGATGACATTGCTACCAATTATGTTGAATATAGGGTTCTTCCAATAGAGATTTGGAAAGCAATATCTCTCACAAACTTCATGAATCTAAAGAAAAACAGAGGTGGACCAAACCCTGAACCTAAACCAAAAGCCAACCAAAGAGACCTTCAACAAGGTTTGGGAAAGTTAACACTTTTTGCTTTTGACGGATCCAAAAAGTGTACAGTGCGTGCTTGGATACAAAAGTTGGATACTTATCTATCTCTCACGCCGATGTAGGAAGATGAAGCCATCAAATTTGCAACGCTCCACTTGAAGGCATAGCACATGAATGGTGGTACCATGGTCTGATTCCTAAGGGACATAATCTCATCAATTATTATGGTGAGTCTAGTAGCAGGTTGATTGAGAGATTTGATAGAACTAATCCAAAAATTCATTTTCGGAAATTAGCTCAGCTGAAACAACACAACACAATGGATGATTATGTCGTTGAATTTCAAAAGTTATCTATGATGGTACCAAATATAACCAAGAGAAGACTTGTGGTATTATTTGTTGAAGGGTTCGGTGAACCACTCAAGTGTTTGGTGAAAGCTTTAAGCTCTATTTATGTTCAAGAAGCCATTAAAAAGGCATTGGATCTGGAAACATCAACTCCAAAATGAAAAATTATGCAGGTAGGACAGCAAAGAACAACACCTTATGGGCAGCCAAAACTAGCACCTTATGGTTAGCGAACGACATTAATTTTTTTAGCAACAAAAAAACCATTTCATCAAGGGGTTTCTCGGTAGAAAGTTGCCACAAAAGCCAAGTAAAAATATAGAAACCAAAAATGAGCTCAGAAGAAAGAAATTGTGCTTCACTTGCAAGGATCCATGGGAACCTTGTCACAGATGTCTTGGGCGAGGTCAACTACATTGCATGGAGGTGCTATCAGATCATGGGCCAGAAGTAGAGGAACCTGAACAATAAATTAAAGCAAGGGTACCCGACCCTGAAAGAAGGGAAGAAGGAGATAGTTCAGGAGGCACCCTTGCCACACTTATTTCAAAAGGCACGCATGCCACACTTTTTGGTGCACCCAGATATTACCCTTTCAGATTTTGTGGAGCTTTGCATGGTAATAAATTCACAGTGTTGGTTGATAGTGGGACGACCCACAACTTCATAAATGAGGGACTGGCAGCCAAAAGAGGTTTGAAAATAGAGGACATTGATGGGTTCAATGTTATTGTAGCTAATGGTTTTCATATTCCTAGCACCATAAGAATTCAACAATTGGATATTACACTTGGTAAACAAAGTGTGTGTGATGACTTATATGTTGGGGGCATATGAGAAATAGATATGGTTTTAGATGTGTAATGGTTACATTCCCTTGAGAAATTCACACAGAATTATCAGACTATGGAGCTGAAATTCAAATTAGAAGGAAAAGAGGTAGTGCTTCAAGGTATTGCCAATGGAGCTCCTACAGTGGTTACAGCGAATAGGATAGAGTTCAATTCATAAAATACAATTAACATAAATACCCAGATGTTTGACTTTAGAAGGTATTTGTACCTTCTTATTGTATGGTATTTGGTCTACTTTGGATCAGCATTGCATGGTGTTTGATTTTGCACTTCCGAGATTGCCATTGAGTAAAGAGTACCATCAAGAGTTGAGGAATTGTATTTAGGAAGTTATCGACACCACAAGAGACCTTAAGGAGAAGTTCACATTAATATCTGAATCACACATCATAAGCATGGTGGAGTAACTTCAAATTTGGATATTTGTGCAAAGGATAATCGACAAGATATAAAGGAAGCAAGTGATGATAGTATCATATCATCAAATGTTATATAAGTAACACACTCAACACAACTACGAGTCTGATTTTTAGCCTTGATGTTGTTGTCATCACCATTATTATCCACCACATTACTTCATTTGCACTCATACAAGTGGATTTGCAAGGACTTTCAATCGAGTCTGATTTTTAGCCTTGATGTTGTTGTCATCACCATTATTATCCACCACATTACTTCATTTGCACTCATACAAGTGGATTTGCAAGGACTTTCAATCATGGGAAGGAGTACTTTTCAGTTTGCGACTACTAAAGGGGAGTTTTCAGCACTTGCATGGCTATGCACCACTTCATACATTAATCACACCGCTTAATTTTGCACGGCGTTTTCATTTTTGTCGCTATCACACCATCTTTATATTGTTGGCTTTTATGATTTCAGTCATGAACCGCTGCAAAAGGGAAATTTATGGTTGTAGGACAACAAAGGACAACACCTTATGGGCAACGAAAACCAACACCTTATAGGCAGCCAATGACATCAGCGTTTGAACAACAAAAAAAACCATTTCAACAGGGGGTTTCTCAGCAGAAAGAGTTGCCATAGAAGCCAAGTAAAAATATAGAAATCAAAAATGAGCTCAAAAGAAAGAAATTGTGTTTCACTTGCAAGGATCCATGGGAGCCTGGTCACAGATGTCTTGGGTGAGGTCAAGTACATTACATAGGGGTGCTATCAAATGAGGATCCAAAAGTAGAGGACCCTGAATTAAAAATTAATGTAAGAGGACTTGAACCTGAAAGAGGGAAGGAGATCATTCATGAGGCACCCTTGCCACACTTATTTCTAGAGGCATCGTGTCGCACTTTCTGGTGCACCCAGATATTACCCTTCTAGAGTTTGTAGAGTTTTGCATGGTCATTAATTCATGTGTTGGTTGATAATACAGCAAGCCACAACTTTATAAATGAGGGACTAACATCGAGAAGAGGTTTGAAAACAAAGGACATTGATGGGTTCAATGTTGTTGTAGCTGATGGTTTTCATATTCCTTACACCATGAGAATTCAAAAGTTAACGACTCCACTTGGCAAACATTGGGTGTGTGATGACTTCTAAGTTGTGGGCACATGAAAAATAGATAAGGTTTTAGGGGTGCAGTGATTACATTTTCTTGTGGAATTCACATAAAATTATTAGACTATTGAACTGAAATTCAAATCAGCAGGAAAAGAGGTCGTGCTCCTAGGTATTGTCAATGGAGCCCCTACAATTGTTACAACCAAAAGGATGGAGAGTTCATTTCGTAAAAGACAAGTAATAGGGGCAGCCAGATGCTTGGCTTTAGAAGGCATTTCTACCTTCTCATTATATGGCATTTGTCTACTTTGGATCAACTTTGCATGGTTTTTTATTTTGCACTTCCGAAATTGCCATTGAGTAAAGAGTACCATCAAGAGTTGAGGAATTGTGTTGGATATATCCTTCCTATTGAGGAAGTTATAGGCACCACAAGAAGACCTCAATGAGAAGTTCACATGAATATCAAAGTCGCACAGCATAAGCATGTTGGAGTAACTTCAAATTTAGATATTTATGCAAAGGATCATCAACAAGATATGAAGGAATCAAGTGATGATTGTATCCTATCATCAAATTTTATAAGGAACACACTCATGACAGCAATGAGTTTGATTTTTAACCTTGATGTTGTTGTCATCACCATTATTAGCCACCGCATTACTTCATTTGCACTCATACAAGTGGATTCGCAAGTACTTTCAATCATGGGAAGGAATATTTTTCAATTTGTGACTACTAAAGAGGAGTTTTCAGCCCTTCCATGGTTGCCCACCACTTCTACATTGATCGCACTGCTGAATTTTGCATGGGTTTTTCATTTTTGTAAACGTTACAGCATCTTTATATTGTTGGTTTTTTATGCTTTTAGTCATAAACAGCGGCAAGTTTGCATATTTTAAGGGAGTATCAACATTGGATGAGGTTGGTCGAAGGTTTTAGTAGAAGGGAACTAACATTTCAACTACCATAGCTTTGATTCAAATGAGATTCTAGTTGGTTTGTGACTGTTATAACTTGTTTCCAGTGCATACACAGTGTGATTTGTTATATTTTGGAAGGTACAACATGCAACATTGTGGAAGGATCCACTGGAAATCAAGGTTTTGGTTATGAAGCTCATGAGGGTGACATCTCGACCCATTTTTGTGTATGATTAGCATTGTACCATATCTTGTTTTGTAAATATATAGGTATTTTTCAATCAAAAAAATTGTTCTAGATTATTCATCACTTTGGGGAAGCCAAGCGGTGCAACGAAAACACAGTGGTGCGTACATGTGGTAGTCATTGACCTTGTGGGAAGTCAAATCACAGAATCGCAAATTCTTAATGATGAATTGGGATATAGGTATTACAGAAATGATCCGTTTGAGTGAGTCAAACCAATTAAACTTGTCATTGCTTGAGGACAAACAATTCTGGGAAGGACAGATTGTAATGTCCCATTTTCCGAATTAAACGAGTCATAAAACCGAAGCCTATCTTTTATTTCTTGCAAGGTAAGGGTTATAATGGGAAAAATGATTCATTAATAATACATTTAAGCTGTCAAAAGTTACTTTATTTTACAATGGGAAAAATAACACTTAAGTGTTATTATTATTAAAAGGGCCAAAAGCAATATTTATTAAATGGTCAAAAGTATTAAAAGATGAAAAGTGAATATTTAATTAAAAATATTTTTAAATACTTTTAGGGTGATTGGAAAAGTGAAATTATAAAATGACTAGGGCCAAAAAGAGATTGTCATTCATTATTCATTATTCATAAATGAAATTTAAAAAAATTCAACTTTTGTGTTTGAAGATGGAAACCCTCCATTGCAATCAAGTTTGAAAGATACAAACCCTCTACCTTTTTTGAGGTGATTCTCTCTAGGTATTATTATTATGCTTCAAATCAAGGTTAGAATTTCAGTGTCAATATGTGTGACACTGTTGAGGGTTAGAAATATTTGCCAACAGTGGTGTTGGGGTTTGAAAATGGGCAAATCGCTATTTTTTTAATTTATATGTTGTTGTCCCTAGCCGTACACCTTTTTGCACTACGAATTTACCGTTGTGATAGGGAATTAAGGAGGGTGCAGGTGTTCTGGGGATAAATTTGAGCAGATCTAGGCAGATCGTTGCCCTTGGAAGGCAGCGCCACCCTCCAACGAGACACCACTTCAACTACAGCAATGCCACACCACCCAAACGACTATTGTACCTTGTCTTTGTGGTCAAAAAAATGGTATTTATTGTTGTATTTAGTGTTTACAGAGTTTTACTGGTAGGATTTGATTTTTTGTATATTTCTACAACTAGGGTTTGCTAAAAAAAATTGTAATAAGCTCATTGGATGACTATTCCAACTAGGTATTATCAAATCTGCATATTTTTAGTTGCATGTTATTATCTAGGTTATGTTTCAAAGTTGTTTAAGCTTTGTATTCATTAAAAAAAAATTAAAAAAATCAGAATACTGAAAAAGTAAATAAAAGGGGATATTACACTTGCCGAGTACATAGACATGACCTTATTCGGGCTATACCAAGCACAATGGGGTGTAACATTAAACGATGGTCCACTCGCTCTCATGTTTGTGTTGAGTATTCCCCAAGGCCTAGGGCTCGCATGCAGGACGAGGGTGACCATAGCAGTGGTGCACTTTGGAAGATGTTAATTGTGGTATGGACATGGGGAAACTACTTAGTGGTTGAGGTTCAAAATCAAAAGATGTTAGGAAACCGAGGCATGTATTGAGCATTGAGCATCCCCAAGGCAAAATCATATGTTCTTAACCAGTAGTGTAATCCCTTTAGCATGGATAATACCTCCAATTTTAGTAGGTATTATAATATATCCTTTATAATGATTTAGTAGATCTTTGCAATCCTTTAAAGAGTCCTCGGTATGCTCTAGCCATAAATTCCAAAAAACAAAAGTAAGAGCTATAGATGGCAAATGATAGTTCACCCTGACTTTAAGTGAGAACACTTAAACATCAAGTCTAGAACGTTAGATGGCTGATGCAAGCCACTTGCCACTAGGCTCAATAACTCTAAGCATATACACTGAAGAAAGAGGTGGTTAAGTGCCTCACATCCCTGCACACAACTGGGACAACGCAATTGGTCTTATCCATCATTTCTTGGCCAAAACAACTGCTGTGAGTTTATTTTTATGAAACACCAGCAAAAGAATATACTTCACCTTAGGCCAAGTTTTAAGTTCCTACAGCTTTGTCCATGGAGAACCAGCATCACAGTTGTGTTCTACCAGTAATCTACATGCTAGATTAAGTGAGGACTGTCCATCTCACTCTTTCCCACTTGGTAAGATATCATTCTTGGAATTGAGGATCGGACTTGTGTGATGAGTCCTAATCTGTCTCAACTGCATTTGGGTGTGTATGTTGAAAGCTACAGAACGTTGTGCAAGCTTCTTTGCTAAGACGTTTTTTGGGCTAGAAGGTACACGTTTTTTTAATGTTTGGAATGTACTAGCTGCAATTGTTTGCCCAAGTTTATACCAAATGGCACTGACTCTGCATAAGATACTTGTGATGTTCTTAAGATGGTTTCAACTCCAGATCAGCTTTTCTACAATTCCAGATTGACTTATTTGAATGATGATAGCCCTGTAGCTTTTAAGGATCCTTTAGATGAATTTCAATTTTTTGTCCTGGCTCATATGTGCTCGTACAAGTTCTGCTGCAAATGGCTGCACTTGTTCACTCAGACGGTTTTTAAATGTGTTATATCTTCACTTTGAGGGTTGAGAAGCACCAATACGTTAGACATAAGCAAGAAGTTCATTTTTTGGAGGAACCTCCAGAACATCTGTTACTCATCTCTTCTGTTTCAGTAAATTAAAAAATACATTCATTGCTATGAAAAAAAGATAGTAAATTAACACGTTTGTACATCGCAAATTACATTATGATTAAAGTTAATGTTTGGAATCATTACAGTTATTTCTCCATAATTTATCAATGAAAAATGTAAAAGCCAAGAACAAGTATAGAGGAACGTCATTTTGGCGTGAAGCATATAATGAAGGTTTATCGCAAAGTTTGTAGAAGTGAGGTAAATCAGCATGAATTTCTGAATAAGCATAGCATAACTTGAGTATCTTGATTTTGTATTTGTCCTGGCAGGCCAATTATCATTTAATGACTGTCATGTATTAACATTGAAATACCTGTCAAATACTTCTATCCATTAGTCACCTTCAGCAAAGGGAAGATTGAATAGCAATGTTAATCAAACAAAGAAAGTACATGCATACATGTAGAAATGGAAATGATAGATCCATGTCGATGTCTTGCATTTCTTGCCCATCCTCTGAATAGAGAATCTTCACAGGCATTGGGCATTTCTACCATGCAATTGTGAATGAAGAAAAAGACAGTTAGAATTCACGCACATTAAAAAATGCATGTTCCCATGTTTCACATGTATTTCAAAACAGCAACTCCAAAGGCAATTCCAAGAAATGTCGCAATTGATATTCCAAATATGCCAGCAAGAATTCCAGGAACAATTAATGTTTTCCAACCTTTCGTTGTAGCCATTCCACAAGCTGTTGTAGGGCCTCCAACGTTTGCATTTGAGGCCAGCAACAATTGCTTTAGTTCAAACCCTAGAATTCTTCCAGTCCCCAAAATCACGGCCAGATGAACAGCCACCTGTATTAGAGCAAAAAAGAAAATTGCTGGTGCGGTCTTCACAACATTAGCAATGTTTCCATTTGCACCCACAACTGCAAAAAAAATCTACAGAAATAGAATATAGTTCAGAATAATTGATCAATTTGGTCCAAGTTTGTACCTGACAAACTACAGTGACCTTAGTATGTAGTTTGTCAAGGTATGCCCTAATCAGGAGAGAACTGACAAAAAGACTGTAAAAGCAGAATGATTGATATCCATATGATACCATTCAACTTCTAGTTTAGCTGAATTCCTCAGAAAAAGAGACTTAATGGTATGAAATGACCTGTAATTTGCTCAAGCTATGCCTGATACAAATATTCACAACAGCCCTTTAGTTTCTATGTTGTTGATCCAATGGAAAACTACTGAAATCGAGCACATAGTCTGAAAATTTAGGTGTGCTACAGCTGTAAACTGTCATCTAAATTCTTTATTCTGATTCCAATGTGTTCAAGCCTCAAATACAAGTCCACACTACGGGGAAACAGATTATTTATGCTGCCGGTGTAAGTATTATGCATAAGATATCACCTTTACACATTTGTAATTAAATTAAAATTATGCTGCAAATCGAATAAAACACTGAAGTGAGCAAGAAAACTTGAAAGAAAGAAATAATAATGAACACGGCACCATGACAGCATGAGTTGCCCTGGAGATTAATTGTGAGTAAAAACTCCAGCAAAATATGGTTTCGGGTCTTTTTCCAATCACCAATGGAACTTACACGAAACTAGCTAAACTATGGTGGAACAAGAATAATTTTCCCACAATGATCTACATCGTCTTCCTCTGCAAAATACATTACTCAGACTGAAAATTATGACACGTACGTGGAGCATCATGTGACTATTGTAGAACAAGAATAATTTTCCTACAATGATCTCCATCATCTTCCTCTGCAAAATACCTTACTCAACTAAGAATTACGACACATACTTCCTACAATGACTGCTGCAACTCTAGATGCCTTTGCCAATGCCAAGCATGTTTATTTCTGCATTGTGTTTTATTAATAGGCTGTCGCAGACACCTCCTGAAAAGTTGTAACATGACAGACGGGCAAAGGAATCGATTCTTCTTCGCTGTGAGCAGTTGTCTTCCTCTGTTCTATAATATTTTGATTAGTTCAGTTTGTTTGACCGCATTTTGCCAAGTTTGCAGATGCCAAACCTGTCATGTTTTCTCAAATACAAAGCGATGCGTTTGGCAGGTGCCAAACCCCTCAATATCATCCTGTTTCATCATTCCCCTGGACCTCAGTCCAATTTTATCTTTGCATCTGTCTTCATCCTTGCTTCTTCTTGTCTTGTTAACATTGTCTTCAATTTGTTGATTTGAAGTATGAGTGTGTGTGATCTCAGTGTGGGGGTGAAGACATGTTTTCCTGGATTTTCATTGATCCATTTTGGATCATAAACTGTTGCCAATTAGATTTAGGATCATTCTCCATAACTCCTCTCCAAAATCTGTAAACATCTGATACTCCATTAGCCTTCATAATTAACTTGCAATCAATATCATTAACTAAACATTATCGTTAACAAAAGTCCATACTTCAACTCCATTCATAGATTTGAATCTCACCTTGCACTTGAGAACACATCCAAACTGATCAATTTCTCCTTTTAATTCAAAAAGTACGTCCCAAACAACAACCGAGGTATGAAATTCATAGACTCTCCTTGTGTTCTTTCTCACCCTCTGTTTTAGTCAGATACGTAAACAGAAAACAACTTTTTTATGTTTGTCTAGGTGTTCACCACAAACTTTTTTTGTGGGGTTGCTTACGATATTAGCAGCACACTTCACCTTCTTGAGTTTGACTATCTACAATATTTGGACTAAAAAAATACCATGGTTCCTAGCTGACTTCTCATTACATATTCATAAACTCAACACTCTACATATCTACTTTAAACAGTATGAATTCAACAAAAAACATGTCACAATTCAAACATATTTCAGCAAGTTTTGGCCATGTCAAAAAGACTAAGAGTATGTTTTCAAAAGCATGTTATCAATGCTGCAACTGAAAAATGTTTGTTGATGTATGTTATCATTTTGCTTCCCACCAATAGTGAAGTAGTTTGCTCTTTAATTCTATCCCACAAAACCACTTCCCATATTTAGCCAGCTTCACGTTTTTCTTGGTGCCTCGGTTTCTCATAATTTTAAGTCTACCACAGCTCACACTAGAGAAGAAAGATGGATCAAATCCTGACATGTAAAAGCACATGCCATGCACTGAAAATTCTTGGAAAACCATGGAATTTTTTAACAAAGGTACATACCACACCTAACCACCATAAGAAAGCAGTTTACAGTGACAGAAAGGCCAACAATTTTGGGGGCTAGAACATGGCTTTTACAAACAAGTCTGATACCATTGCATTATTGTTGACATTGAGGTTTCCCATTTAGACAACTTAATGATTACGTAACAACTCTTAAACACACATATCCTCTCTGCAATAATTTACAAAGATCCAAAGGCTTTCCAAGAATTCCAGGGCTTGCATTCGAATAATATTATAATTCTTATATGCTATTTTGTGGAACTTTGCTATTTTCTGACCCACGTTAATATGTTACACAAGTACGAAGCTTCCAACCATCATTTCTGATACTGAAGAAAATGTGTGTAAATGACAATTAATCTAAGCAACAGATTCAAACATATATTCTCTTTAAGGATGAAAAGCAAGCCAGGAATAAAAATGGCAGTGTGAAATTTCTAGACATTTATATATATTCCTTGACATCTATGTTAGGAAAAACCCAGGGCAGTCCGGGATGTTTCAGATAATAAGGCTGCCAAATCTGATTGGGTAAGACTTGGGAGGTAACCCTAAGCCAACAGCATCAAGCTACAATCATGTCACTGCTACTCAGATCAGTAGCAGCGTTTTCATTGCATGTTCTTTCTCTCCTCCTGCCACCGCTCCTGCATAATTGAGTGCCTGCTCTTTATGCCCACGATTACCTTCTCCATTTTTAAAGATATATTGTCCTAGCATGTCAGTCCTTGCAAGAAATGCATAGGCTTTTAACTCGTTTTCTCTTAGTTTTTTTTGCCTTCCTAAAAAGGGTTGTCATTTGGGTTTATGAAGAATGGGGGCAGTGACAGTCTTCTGCCTTGCATTTTGTTATGATCCACACTCGTAATAATTGGAATATGCATATAACGTAGATCAACACAACATAAAAGATATTGGTAGCTAAGATGCCCAAATATTCAATATATGTAGAAACAGAATAATATTCTTATGGTAGGGCAACACCATACAATACTCTTTTTGGAAGGAATCACTCCACAATTCCACTTCGAGGGGGACACTTCCAATATCCTTCTACAAATAGAAGACTCAACACACGATTGATATCCTTTACAGTACTATTCCTCTCCTTTATATAGACTTCTATATAACTAATAATGGTGGGTAACCTCCTAATGCCAATGTAGGCCAACTCATTATCCAAAGTACTAATTCCACAAGTTACTCATTTAACTCAATATAATGACCCATACGCTAATTAAAGGGGATGTGTGCCACATGTTGGCATCTCCATCAACCCATATACATTAATGTAGCATATCCCTAGGTACATAGCACATTTGAACTAGTTTAATCCTTCTATTCTTTTATTTCAATTTTTCCTGATTCCGTAATGGTTCACAAAAAAATAAAGGGGGAGGTGAGGTTCATTTACCAATCAGAATCTGCATTAATATCAACCTAGAGAAGCCGCTACCTAGGAGGATCGTCTTGTAAATGGTGGATATTAGATGGGAACATCTTGTGGACTATGAAAATATTCCTTTCAGATGCAAAATCTGACATGAGTCTGTCCATTTAGCCAGGATATGCCCCACACGAGAAACCCATACCACCCCCTCATAAGTGGAGCCTGACTCAAAAGATTAAACATCATGAAATACAAATTCCATTTGGTCCTACAAATGAACAACAGAAAAATACCCAGACTTCAAATCAGCAAAGTTCTGCAGAAACCAAACACCAAAGGGCTCACACAAGAAAAGGGAAAGGTACTGCAAATCAAACAATTAAGGTACCTCTTGCAAACCCATTTGCAGCACTAGCTGATAATGAAAATGGAAGGTATGGAAGGAGTCCAAACAGCGAATAAATAAGCTTGGCCAAAAGTTGATCTATCAAAAGAGTAAATCAACAAAACAGTTATCACCAAAGTTAAGCATCTCAAAACCCCTCAAGCTCCTTTACAACTCACTTCAAAAGCTTCTCACATGAAAACCCGTAGCAAAGGAAACAAAGACAATAAGGAGGATCTCATCCTTATGCATCTTCAGGTTTGGGAGACTAAAGCATTAAAAAATACAATCAACAAAAAATATAAGAAAATTACAAAGAGGTTACATTGAAATTGATGACAACATAAACATGACAAATCTGCTGAAAAGGTAATCCAAATATGGGTCCCCAAAGCTACAACTCCCATATAAACTCGAAAAAGAAAAATCTCATACTCATGAGGAGGATTTTAATCCAAGAAAGGGACAGATCTTTCCTAATGTCTTCTCTTTAATATGGATTATTTTCTGGAATATCAGACGTTTGAGAGGGCTTAACAAACACATCTTTCTCAAAGATGTCATCAAAGCAAAAAATGTTGATATGATTCTCCTCCAAGAAACCTTCAGAGTTGGAACTACAAAGTGAATCAAATTTGCTGGTCTATGGGGCAGTAAGCAAATAATGTTTTGCAAATATACAAGGACTCTCATTCGTTGAGATCTAGCTAAGTGTGACTGCTATTTGTTGTCAATCAGGAGTGTGTCCTTGAGAGAAAGTGTGTTGTTTCTCACTCCTGCTGGAACATGGAATCTCTCCTAAGTGTGGGTGACTTTGGAAGGGATAGAATCTCCAGATAGGGCTGGTTATCTTGGTGCTCTCACTAAAACTTACTCTTAAACCTACTATCTATTGATTCTGGGAATGGAAAGGGTGAAAATAACACTGTTTGCAATGGAATTGAAAGGGAAACTGACAATGAAAGTGATGCACCAATGTTGTATGACCACTTATGCTTATAATGAACACTTTTATGAAAGGGAGAAGCTTACACACATTCTCTACACTCAGGAATGACTTCTACAATAGTGTTTCACAAGGACTTGAAAAACTTAGTTTTTTGCAAGGAAGGAATATAAAGGAACTGAATTTACATCCAATGCTTGAACTAAAGCTGATCTAGACACTTAGAATGACCTGTAGCACATCAAATATTTTGCTTGAAGGTATGAAACCAGACAATATCATAGAAAAACAAATACCTCACTATATTATATCAATGGCAAACACATATGCTTCACTAAAAACATGAAAATGGAGGAACAAAAGCTTCTTATTTCTCTCAAAAGATGAGTACAAAATTTGGCAATCTTTCAGCACAACCAAAAGCAAAGAGTGATGAATTACATTCTTAAAAATGACTTCAAATAGAAAAAACAAATGCCTAGAGAAAAAGCAACCCCAAAATAGGGGTCTTCAAACTTGGTCTTCTTCCTCCTTAGGTGCTACGTAGCACTTCCTCAAGCCTTTTCAAACTTCCATATCCCTAGGGGGCGAAGGGGAGAGAGTTGTATGAGCTTAGGAGACTCAGAAACATCTTCATTATGATTGGTCAAGCCTTGACCAATTGGAGAGTGCCTAAATCCTTGCTAGAGCCCCTAGATACTAGGTCCTGTGTCTTTACTGAAAAATTGGTCTTCCCCCTTGAAAATAAGACTTTAAGTTCCCCTTTACTCTTCATTGAAACATTCTTCTAGGACATTCAAGAGGTATTTCCATGATCCATGAGCTATTAAAAGCTCTTAAGTTAAAGTTTGACTTCAACAAGCCTAGGCGTTGGAAGGAGAAAAGATCCTTTTGGAGACTTTAAGACTCTTTCAAACTTTTCCAACTCTTCAAAATTGATCCTTGACTTCTTCCTACCTCATTTGCAGCATGGAGAATGTGCATTAACCTTTACAAAGCTTGTTATAATTATTATACAATGATTTAGTGTTTAGGCTCCTTGGAAAGCTCATTTTCATCATGGCGTAGAAGGGAGAAGTAGAGCTTGTTTTCAAGACTGCAAATTTCTTCCATGGGTGGTCTCCCAAGAGCATATCAGACCTGGAACAATGCCTTTGAAGACATCAAACACTCACAAATACTTAATTTTGTACCAAAACCATGAATTTCTCCTCAAATCCTTGTAGCCCTCCAAACAAGTAATGCTTCTTGTCTAGAACAATCTGGAGATGACTATGGAAAACTGAGAGTAGTTTTAAATACCCGCTATCCCCTTACAGCTCCACGCAAAATTTGGTGATTAGATCCTGAGTGTAGATGTACTTTATAGCTCATTCTCTCTCCTAAATTAGGCCTAATTAGCCCTCCTATGCCTAGAAAGTAGAAAACTTGTCGCTGGGAGCTCCCACACATGTGAAATTCTCTAAAAATGTTTGATTCACTTTTCTCACACTGTCACAAACCTCCATGTCAATTTTGGGGCCCTGAAACCTTGTGGAAGTGTGCAAACCAAGAAACCACCTTGCTTCCTAGGCTTATTTTGACCCTGTTTGGGATTGCCTTGAAAAAGGGACCTAGTTTGACCACCTCCTGAATCCCCCATGCAAATTTTTGAGCTTGAATAGTTAGTACAAGTCCCAAACAACCTCATCCCTTGATTGGGAAGTTATCCCCTTCTTAGAACACCTGCAAAATACCAAAAACATGCAAAAATAGGCTATTTTGGGCAGTCCGTACAGTAGTCTGTACAAGTGAAGAACATGTGAAGAACCTACTTGGAGTCCTCAACAACATCCAAGAGGTTTCAGGATCAAATGGTGGAATTTGATGTGCATTTTAGGTCCATTTCTCTTGACTGGTCACAATCAGGGTTTTAGAAGGGTTTAAGACCTATCTGGGGTCTTAATGATTGTTCATAAAGATGGGATGTCCAAGTGACCTCCTTCCACTTGGAAAACCTTCTTGACTGACCTCCTCAACTATCCCAAATGGCTCAGCTCCCCATGCTAAGTGTAAGAGATGGTACGAGCATCTGAAGTTCCTCCTCAGATGGCTTGCTTAGCACTCTTGAGGCTCAAGAGAGGTCTAATCTGAGTTTTGGGTCTCAAGACTCATTCTTACTGCTTGGAGGAGTTCAAACACCATTAGATCAACCCCCCACATGATTCTACATGCCCTAGAAGTCTTCATAACTCCTATGTATGCCCATGGTGTACTGGTTAGAGCACTTGGGGTTTAAGCTTGTTACCTCCTTGCTGGCCCTCCAAAGCTCTTGGACTGAAACCTGAGGTTTTTTACCAGCTAAGAAGTGTATGTAAACCTCTGATATGCTTGTACATGCCCTAAAGGGCCCCCCATGAGGTCTGGAATGTTTGTTTTGTGCTTTGAGACCAAAAGACACCTTAGTCTCATGACTGCCCAAGTAGCTTATAGTGAGCCAAGTCTGAGACAAAACAGTGGAATATGTCCACTGATGGTGTGACCTTGAAGTGACCATTAATGTCTTAATCCACTCACAACCACCATTTGTACCAACTTTCAGAGTTTGATCACACCTTTAGAACCCTCAAAACACCAAATGCTCTCATAACTAGTTGTAGACCTATGACTGTGTTCTTGATTGAATGTGCATTGAAGTTTTGAAACTGAGTTCAGTTTGGTTCAGTCACTTTGGCTGATCTCTCCTTCATACCACTGATTTCTTCCATGGACTTGAACTGTTTGCAGTCCTAGATTGGGTTCAAGTACCTCCAAACACACTCTGCTCTATTCTTCACTAGGATAACTGTGTTCTAACCTAATGAGACTGTAGGTTTCATTTTAGGCCTGACTGTAGCATACTTTTGTGTTCAAGAACTCACTTCCACATACCAACTTCCAAATGGCCTTGAACTTGGTCACAGTCTCAATTGGAATCAGAGTACCTTTCACACATGCTTTGTTAGATTTCATTAGGTCTGTTGTTAGTCTATGACACTAGCAACCTGTAGGTGGCCTGTAGGTGGCCTGTAGGTACTCTTTTAGGTTCACCTTTCTGTAATACGTTGGAGTTTGAGACCTCCTCAATGACTACACCAGTAGCTTCCTCAATAGACTAGACCTTTGTCACAATATTCAATTTGATTCAAGAGCCCTTCTCACACACCTCTGCCAACACTTTTAGCTTATAACCAGCCTGAAAGTGTCTATCAAGGTTTGACTTAGTTTTGATGTTTAGGATCTCACCCTCACATCAATAGCCTTCTAAACATTCTTGAACCTGTTTGCCATCTTAATTAGGCTCAGAGTTCTCTCAAACACTTCTGCCATCTGTCTGGGTTTGATACCAGTCTGTCCCACTAGCCAACTGTTGGTGATTGCTTAGGATGGTCTTGACTCTGCACTGGTGTTTTAAGACCTCACATCTTCAGCACTATGACCTTCTCACTAACTTTCAGTAGTCCCTGAACTTGTTTGAGGCTTTCAATTGGGTTCAAAGCCACCTTCAATACCACTCTGCCTTTTCTCATTGTATGAGCTTTACCTCACTCTTTTGAGTCATGGCTGTAGGTTTCTATGTTGTACGAACTGTAGGTGCATCCTTGATGTTGTTTTGACTGTGTTATGTGAGCTTAGGACCTTACCTGCATATTACAACTTTTCCAATGACCTATGAACTTGATAACAGTTTCAACAAGATTCAGGCATCCACACTCCCTTCTGCTCCTCTTTCCCTTGACTGACTGTATGCTATTAGATGACTGTAGGTGGGCTTTTAGGGTAGTTTGTACAGACTGAGGTGGGATGGGAGATACCAAGATCTTGATAAGGTCATTGTCATGGCTTATGAACTTCTCATCTGTTGAAGACAACTTAGGAGGTAGTTCAAACTCCTCAGACTGAGGTGGGATGGGAGATAACAAGATCTTGATAAGGTCATTGTCATGGCTTATGAACTTCTCATCTGTTGAAGACAACTTAGGAGGTAGTTCAAACTCCTTTCATACCTCCAGTCTCCTCCAATACACCTCTTCCCATGTAGTATACTTGACTGTACTTTCACCTTGGTGCCTGTAGGTATAGAATTGAGGCTTGTATATATGAATTTCAAGGTTTTGAACTCATTCTTTCTCTTGCCATCTGTTGGAAAGATATCCATATCAAGGAGTATCCACTCTCACTGTCTACAAGGCTCATATGTCTCTTGTGACCTTTGAAATCATTTGCTACTTGTCTTTTTTCGTACAGACCTGTAAGTAGCTTTTAATACTTGAATGGACTGTAGGTTATTGTCTTGACTGTAATTGATATCCCTTGGTCCATAATGAGGACCTTTTGTACTTTAACTACATCATTCAAACCCTGCTTGTATCTTTTCTAAACCCAATACACAAGAAATTTACTTTGTATAGTCAGCCTGACTGTGTTCTAGCATATGGCTGTAGGTGTATGTAGGCTGACTGAGAGAGAGAGGTGAGATCTTTCATGTATGTGTTCTTAGCCTTTTGGAAGCTCTAGATTTCGTTTTGTACTCAAACAAATCACATTGTACCCAACACATCCAACTTCAAGCTCACATCATATCTTCTTGACTGTCATAAGTCCATTTTGCCTTGAAGTTTGACTGTGCCTCAAATATATGGCTATAGGTGTACATTTCTGCCCTTGACTGCCTATGTACGGACTGTAGAAAGAATAGGTGACATAGATGGTGATATAGCAAGCATGATCCAAAACAATTGAATGACCCAAACTTACCCTTGCATCTGCTTGAAGAAACACTCATTTTTGTTTTTTTTGTTTTTGTGATGAAATATATCTAAATATTAACTAAACAGAAATATACAAATAATTCACAAAAAAAAAGGTGTTATGAAAGCATGCCACATCACACTAGGCAGAGCCTAGGAGCAAAATCACAAGTATCATAATTAGAGCCTAGAACACAAAGTCATTAAAGAGCAAGGACAGAAGGCGGAACACTGTTTGGAGGGCTTGTGTGGAACACTCAAAGAGTTTAATCAATCAAAGAAACCAAATCTTGACTTTACCTTAAAACATGCTAACTTAACTTAAACTCTACTAAACAGAGTTCTAGGGAGGTTTTCTTCATTGTCTTGTTGTACTTTGGAGCTCAACCAAACACTGTCATCTTCTCTCAGCTTAGACCACTTTCAAGGCTCACCAAACACCTCATAAACATGTTTATGAAGACACCAAGTCCCTTGAAGGTCCCTCAAGATGATAACTCGGTCACATACAGTCTTTTAGTGTCATTTAGGCATTGTAGGCTTAAAATAGACTTTTGCTCTCAAGGGTGTTTCTAGACATCATGAAGACTCTATGAGCACTCTCAAACAATGTCATGACCTCAAAATGAACCGCTTCATCTTCATGAATCCTCATAACTTCCATTACCTGCCATGATATCCTTCTAGACTGCTCGTTAGGCCTACAACTGAGATTTTGAGCTCTTACGAGAGCATGGTCCTTTGACCTCATATGGAACATCCTCTAGAGGCAAAGCCGGACTTCTTACCCTGTAGAATCCCCCTAAGATCATGACAACCTAAGGAGTTCTTCACACGCTAAACATCTCATTATATCTGCAACTATACCTTGTGGAGGGCCAAATGACCAACCAGGCTATCTCAAGAAAGAGCTTTTCAAGATGAAAGTACCTAAAACCTTGCTTGGATGAAAGATATGTGATAATACCTGAAACATGAGCTTGGAAAGTCCTGAAAACAAATACATTCCATTGAAATATCAAGATTGCTTGAAAATTGTCAAATCTCAAGTTAAGACAGGTAACCGGTTTTTACAAAAAACCCCTTATCAAGGCAAATTAGCCGATGATTCAAACATAAAAAAGGTCTTATTTACCCCTGAAATCATCCCCCTAAAACCATTTTTCTCTATCAAACTCAGAAATGAAGGAATGGAGACAAACCTGGACTCTGTCTAGATGACTAGCTCATAGTGACCCCCTTACGCTCTTAGCGATTGTTCATAAAGATGGGGGAATGAATCTGACAACCAATGCCACTAATTTGAAGTCATTAGGGTCCCTATCATTGGCCAAAGTTTTAGCGCCTAACTCTCTCCTCTATACGTATCGAGCATTTGAAAACTACCCTTTTAGAGCTACCAAGGAGGTCGATATGGGAGATAAAACGGTTTTCTTCATTTTAAGACCTGAAACCTCTTCCAAATCACTTGTTTGACCTTGTCATGGACAAATAAGGTCCTGAAGATGCCTAAAACTCAATTTTGTATTGAAGAGTTGCACGGATAGCTTCAAAACAGGGTTTGGGCACTAAAACTGCTAGAAACACTTGAGAAGTCTCATGAAACTGCCGCAAAATGTATCCATTGTACTTTTCATGCTTGAACAAGTACACCATGTTCTTGCTCTGACCTTACACTGTCATTCACAATCAAAACCCACTCCAAAAACCATAAAATGACCCAGAATGAGAGTAACTGAGTCATGACGTTAGTCAAACCTGTCACCAACCAGTTAGATCAATTATACAGCATGATATAACTTTGATACAATCCATAAGGCCTCTTAGGATGTTTTGGACTCATTTCTCCTCTTGACACAAGCTGAAACTGGCCACAAAGGTGGCTAGACAAACAAACACCCATGGTGACCAAAACTTTAATTTCATCAAATCTACCTTAAACTCTGCTAATCAAGGCTTTGGATGACTATTCCAAGGATATTACGAGACCAACACACCAATTAACAAGGCAAACAATATGACAAGCAAAGTTTCGAATGATAGGGGTGACAGTTTGACCTGTGAGGTCAAACTTGTCAACACTATTCCTCTCAAAGTTTCCTTGGGGTATGTATTTAGAATTTTATTCTCATTAAACTCGGGATGTTTTTCATATTGCTAATTTATATATTCCACCTTCATGGAAAAATGGAATCAATATGTCAAATCAACTTGCATTATGGATTATTAACACTTCCTTGTCCTATCTTATCATTAGGGGGGGATTTCAACACCATACAGATCCCGGAGGAAAAAAAGGTGTTGGTTTTGATGTGAAGACTGCTGAGGCTCTCCATAGTTTAGAAATCAACACCCATATGATGAAGCTGGAATTGTCTCCAAAGGAATTCCCCTAGTGCAATCAAAGAAAAGGGAAAAGCTATATTGCTGAAAAGCTCGACAGAATCTTTCTTCTAATATGCAGATCAGCTCAAAACACATGCACAAGCTAGAGTTGGCAGCTCCACCCTGACTAATTGCTGGCACATTTTACTTTAAACCTTCTCAAATGTTCAAAGAAAGCGCAATATCCAGTCCAGTTTTGAAACAGTGTGGCTAACCCACACTGGTTTCACAGTGAAAGTCCAAAATTGGTGGACATAAGCACCAAAAATTTCAGGATACGCTATGTTCAGGTTTGTTGAAAAGCTTAAATATGTCAAAGCTCCAATAAAAAGTTGGAGCAGGAAGGAATTTTGAAATATCTTTTAAACGTAGCGAAAAATTAAAGCACACAGAGAGAATCTCCAGAAGTCAATAACAGAGGACGGAATCGATCAACAAAAGGAAAAATAAGAACAAATCCTTATCCACGATTTGGCATTAAGTCAAAAAGAAGAAAAATGTGATATCTTTTGCCAATATTTGCACAAATTAAACACACAGTATAAACTTCACATTACACTAATAATGTGTAAGAACCCTTCCAAGAGACCCCTAAAAAAATAGTTCTCAAATTTCTGATTTCTAAAGTGCAGACATTCCGTCAAACACTTTGCATTTTACTATTCTCAGTGATAGTTTCAATAAATTGATTCGAAATAATATGTGTGTAGTTTGGTATTAAAAATCGATCAATATTGCATAATCAAAACATAGGAACAACAAGAGGCATTTTGTCAAATAGTTTGCAGTTCAAGACTAAGAGGATATTGATTTATTTTAAGATCAAGCTCGTTGTTTGCAATCAGAATATGCAGGTCTGGAAACTTCCAGAAAAAACTCAATATACATGCCAAGAATAAAGGTAGGGCAGATTACAAGCATCCCAAGTGGATGATTAGCTGTAATGTGTCTTCCATTGATATTGGCGCCTTGAAATCTCACCAAAGCCTGTCCAAGATTCACACCAAACCCCTGTAAGCTGCTGCAACTTCTCACAATCTTCACCAAGGCCCGCGTAGACACCAAAGATGGCTCGATCTCAACTTAAGTAGTGGCTGGGATAGAAGTGAGAGCTGCGACTATACCAAGGCTGCAACATGATCTTTAGGAGACTACACCTATCACAATGAGGTGAGCCATAGTGCAGATGTCCACCATAATACCCAGAGCCCTTGGGGTCTTCAACAATGGAAGCGTCTGTACAAAGGAAGTTGCGCCTAGCAGCCAAGAAACCCCAATACTTATGCCAAAATAAACTCTCCAAGGACATAAGGAAAACAGTGAGGAAAGCCTATTCAATCCTCTTCAAGGCTTCTCCATATGTCGTCATCAATCATTCGGCACCTGTGTGAAACCTGTATGATTCCACCTGCAAATTGGCTAGGGTAGATGTCTCACTACCGAAACCGATACCCTTAAGGATTTCGTCCTAGGGTTTGCTCAAGCTCAAAGCTCAAATTCCACAATAGAGTATAAAAACAAACATGTCCAAAATGAGCTTTCAAATCTCCTTTTATAATTTCCCATAGAACTTTCCTGAAGTTACTTTTTTTAATTTTCTGCTCAAAATATATCATTTAATGCACTTTTATAAAGTGACTTTATAATATTTCTCTTTTAAAACATTTAAGCCACTTTATTAAATTAATTAAAATAAAGTCATCTTGAAATTTACTCAATTGGATAACTTTATTTAATTAATTTATTTATTGCCTATCAAGCCCGAAATTAGCCTACGAGAATTAAATAGGTTAAATGGGTCATTTCCGTCTACTCCCTGGAAGAGGGCATTACACAATGATCTTCAATTTGATTCATACAGGATATTGTATTCAACTAGAGATGAGCTTCTTATACAAATGCTTGATCCTACAATCTAGGAGTCAAGTTTTATCTCTTGAGTCTTCCTCATATCTCTCTCTTATATCCCTTATATCACTGTAAAAAGCATTTATTCTCTCTCACACAATATCTACATGATTTGTTCTCACAAATCATTCACACATACATTAATATTCACCTACATGGAACACTAATTTCTTAAAAAAAGGTTACTAGCACCAAAGGGCAAGAAAACAATGGATCAAACAAGATGATTCCAATACAAAATTATTTCACCCTTCATTTCTTAATAGAAAGCACATTAACTCCTTTCATTTGCTTCAGCTTGATAATGGAAATTTTCTCACTTCGCAAAGGAAATCCAATCTCACACCTCATATTTTTATTGAAGTATTCTTTGAACCTCCTCTTTGATGTCATAAACAACAAATGCAATGGGATGGACTTCAAAATATCCCAACATTTTTTCAGGAAGTTGACAACAAACAAATGATGAAACAAGCTACTAAAGAATAAATTTGAAATATAGTTCTCTTTCCATCCAGATAAATCCCCCGGACTGGATGGATTCGCAAATATTTTTTATCAGACCTTGTGGGATACTGTCAATGCTGAACTCGTTGAGTTGGCTGAGGAATCCTGTAGAAAACAAACAATGCTGAAACAACTCAACTGTACCAATCTTGCTCTAGTGCCCAAAGTTGTTCAAGCTCATAAAATTGATGAGTACTGAACAATCTCTCTTTGCAACATGGTTTACAAAATTGTGTCAAAGCATGTTGCTCCTCATCTCAAACCCTTAATGCAGCATATAATCTCAAGCTTTTTATCAACCTTTGTCTCAAGAAGACTAATAATCAATAATATAATAGTTGTCAAAGAAATCTTGCAATCCCTGCACATTTGAAAAACACTTGGAGTCATGATCAAACAGAATATTGTCAAGGCCTTCGATCAATGCAACTGCCGCATGATAGAGAGAACTCTCATTGCCTTTGGGCTCGATTATGAAGTTATTAAATGGATAAGCAGCTGCATTCGAACTCTGGATTTCACTCTCAGTCTACATGAGGAAATGGCAGAGCCCTTTCATTCCATTAGAGGACTCATGCAAGGTGAACCTCTCAGCCCTTTTCTAGTTAAAAATAATGGAGGAAATTTTGAGCAAAAAGCTGATCCAGGGCAAGGAACAAGTTCTCCTATATGGTATTCCTGCTATGAAAGGGGATCAAAGACACTTACTTTCATTTTGCTGATGATACCCTCCTCTTCGCCTCTCTTCTTACTTGGGAAATCAAACACCTGAAAAGGATGTTGAATCTTTATCAAAGACTTCAGGTCAGCAAATCAAGCATTGTAAATATCCCAGCTGTAAGAACGAGGAAAATTCTCAACATTCTAGAGTTCAGCAAAGGGAAACTCCAGATGACTTATTTAGGTTTCCTGCTAGGTTTGAAAAATAATCCTGAGCTTTGCACTTCTACATTGGCCAACGTATAATTCAAACTCTCCGAATGGACAATAAGTGCCTCACACTTGCAAGATGAATTCAATTCCTACGGGCTATCCTACAAGCTACTCCAATTTATGTGCTCACTTCCTCTTGTCCATTTGAAAATTGAGACATAGCTAAGGAACCTCCAGTGGACTTTCCTACAGAGGGGTACCAAAGCATAATAAATTCCTTCTTGTTTCCTGGTCCGCTATTCTACCGCCCATGAAGAGTGGAGATCTGGGTCTAAAATACATCAAATTATTTAAAAAGGCCAGGCTATGAAATCAGCATGGCACGTTTGGCAAGAACCAAACTCTTTATTTCTCTTGCTAAACTTGAACTTCAAGCAAATTATAGTGTTGGCCAATAACTCCAATCTGTTTCCTTCCAAGGAAAGTGAAAGATTGTATAAAATTTTCAAGTCGCATCCTGCACAAAAGCATCAAGTGGATTCTGATTTGGCTGTGGATATGAGGGTTAAAGGGAGTTGCAGAACCAGAATTCTCCTACAAATAGAAGGCCTCATATAATAACATCTGATCTTAATGTTTCCAGAATCATATCTGATCTTATCTTTACTTTGTCAAAATCAAAGTTGATCTTATCTTTAGTATTTCCCAATTCAAATTTGATCGTCTAATATTCATTTCTTGTCTACTACTGTTTTACTAAGAAATAAGATTCCTCATAATCAATGATTTTGCAAATGCAATATAGACTGCAGCTGATAGAAAACTTGTATTGATAACTAAACTCCGGTGATGACTGTGTGAACCATATCGAACTGCAGTTTTTTGATAGCTTGAGCCTTCAACTGACCTCAATGAAGCAGAGAAACTATAAAGCTGAAAACTGATAAAAATTTGTAATATCCCCAAGAAGGAGATCGCTGAATTCAGGGAGAGACATTGCCATTTCACCTGAAGAAATCACTGCCAAGGAGAAATCGCTGCCAAGGAGCAGCGCTGCCATTTAATACAGCAGTCATTAAACGAATATGAACAGAAATGTCAAACGGAATTGTTGTCGGAAGTGAACGGAAGTGTCAAACAGAATTGTTGCCGGAAGTAAACAGAAATGTCAACGGTCACATCTTTTGGTGAAGAGGTGCCTCTTGGATGGGACGCCTCCTTTGGGAGAAGTTTTTAAAGACTATATAAAGGAGAAGAGATGCGGAAGTATGAAGCATCCAATTATGAATTCAATCATCTAACTCGTATAAGTGTCATGCTATACTATATAAAGGAGAAGAGATGTGGAAGTATAAAGCATCCAATTATTAATTTTCAATCATCTAACTCGTATAAGCGTCATGCTATACAACCACTCTCAAGGACGAAAACCCTTGTGATTATAACAGCCCAAGGGCGAAACCCTTTGTGGACTTATATTTTATTTAATTTATTATTTTAAATGCAATATTTATATTTATAAAAAAATAGGATTTCCAAGAAAACCAAATTAATGTAAAATATTCCGATTTGGAATATTACAAAATTATAAAAGACACATTCTGCAGGAAGATCCCAATAATAAAATTGGGTTGATTTGATAAAAAAACTTGCGATAAAGAAGTGTGTTTGATTTGTTCTAAGGCCTACCATAAAGTAATATCTTTGCCAATATTTGTAAAATTGTGGTGATACAAAGTTTATATTACTAATCTTGAGCAGGGGACTGTTTGCTATAAAGGCTACACTATCGAGGGAATACAATTGCAGAATTATAAGTACATACCAGAAAATAGCACAGCAGAACATGAAAGAATAACTATTTTATTTCATGAGGTAGTGTTAATTACAATTGCTCAGTACAGGGAAGATGCATCACATCAGCATCCTTATCCTGACATTCGACTTGCTATTTAAGACCAAATAGTTGTCAGTTGAGACCCAACCATATATAACCCAAATTAGTGAAACACGCTACCTAAGCCAGCAATAAAATAATTAACAACATACCCAAGTTGGCTAAAAAAGCATATATTTTATTATAAGCTGATAACAATACTTGACGGACTACATTATCCCCCATTTTAAACAAGTCAAAGCCCCTTTCGACACAACCCACATACAAAATGATAAAGAATGAGATGGAGGATGGGAAGAAAAAATAGATCCCTAGGGTACCTGCCTGTTGCTGCTGCTGCTACGTCTGATCAAAGAGGCTTCCACACTAGCTGAAGATTCTTCCTAGACACCCTACACAAGACTTGAATGATTGTTATATGAAGAGTTAGCCCAGCCAGATTTTTTTCTAACCAACCCTCTACCTGCTTGATTTTATCAGAAAAAACCCTTTTCTTACTGAAGTTCTGTTGAAAGATCGTGTGGCAATTTTTTACAAAAATCTCTCTCATGCCCTAGTTGCAGTTAACAATAACTTTTTGGAGCTTATAAATAATTTCTATAATCAATTCTCTAGTTGCAATCAGTGTATTCCTCTACCAAATCAAGATCATTGGATATGTGTTGTATACTTTGCATGATTTACACTCTTTGCAATTGACACTTGTCTAGACTGTACATGTGGAATGAGGGGACCATTATGGGTGGTCTTCTCGGGCCATGGTTTTGTACCTATTCTATTGTAGTTTACTATTGATATGCCTCCAAAGTGCACATGCATTATGGTAAAGTAGAACTACAAAATATATTATTGTACTGTAAATGGTTGAGTTACTACAATAAGCGAAGGTTGATGTGTTGGGTTTTTTCCCAAGTGAAAAATCTCTTGTAGTGTGTGTGTGCCATATTTCCTTTCTAATGTAATTTAAGATTTTGTTAGCATTGCTTCTCCTGCATAAATCTATCGGTACGTTTTCTCTTCAAAATTCCTTAGAAAGACCTTGTCTTGGCTGAATTTGAAAATTAATTTCCCCAACTATTAAAATGTTTTTTTTTACTTCTTCCAAACCTATTCATACCAACAAATATTAAAAAAACAAAACACTCTTGATATAAGTATTTTCTTCTGTTTCTATAATCTGCCCTTCTATTGTACCCTGAAAGCAATGTGTGCAAAGATTAAGTGATGCAAAAAACAAATACACCACTTCTAGATGTACACAAAATATCACAATGAACTGTTCTTAATAAACCACTTCTAGATGTACACAAAATAAAAAATTAGTAGATAAAATTGTCTTACAAAACAATTGTTGCTGCAAACATTTTTTGAATATTCATACTAAAAACCTATTACTAAAATCTACATATTGCATGCATATATATGCATTTATCATTGCTTTTTCAAATCACTAGAAAATACTAATTTTAAGACAAAAAGCTTTTTAATTTTAATCTAAAGCTTATTACAAGCTTTTTTTTAACTACAAGCTTTTATTTATTTATTTTTTTAAACTATTTTAACTTTATTTAGATTTTAGCTTTATTTGTCTTTATTTAGATTTTGCTTTATTTGGCAAACTTAGAGAGAAAAGAAAGTTTGACTTTTCAACACCCTCCCTCAAACTTGATTCTCTCAGAACTATTACGCCCTAATTTTCCCAATATTTTTCAAACTCATCTTTTGCCAGCACTTCTGTAAAGATATCTACAAACTGCTCCTTTGACGTGCAAAATTCTAGAGTTATCTCTCCATTTCTGACTAGTTCCCTTATAAAATGGTACCTTGTGTCAATATTTTCACTCCTTCCATGGAATACCGGATTTATTGATAAAGCTAGGATCATATTTATGGAACCACTGCTTGGTTATGTGATAGTACCTTGTGTCAATATTTTCTATTGATTCATATCTGATAAAATCTTTCTCATCCAAATTCCCTGAGAAGCTACTAAAGCTGCAGCCACATACTCAGTCTTCATTGTAGAAAGAGTGACAATGGGTTGTTTTTTAGCATAGTTACAGGAGGCAAGTACAAGTACGGGGAGACAAGTACAAGTACCGGTATGCTATTTTTTAGTAAAATAGAAGACGAGTACTCAGAGACAGCCAAAAAAAAGTTATTTAATATATATGATTAATTAATTTTGAAGAAAATTAAATAATAAATACACAATTTAATTTAAATTTTAATATTTATCTTATTAATTAACTTTGTTTCCATAACCCAGAATCACATAACCAAGCAGTGGTTCCACATGCACCTCTTATTTCAAGAATCCATTTAAAAATGCAAATTTTGCATCCATCTGATATACTTTCCAAGTGTGTTGGGCTGCTATTGCCAAAACAGCTCTCACAGTGTCCAATCTTGCTACTAGTGCAAAAGTTTCATTATAGGCCAATCCAAGGTTTTGTGTATACCCTTTGGCAACCAATCTTGCCTTATGTTTCTCAATCTCACCATTTGCATTGTATTTAGTTTTATAAACCCATTTAACACCAATTACATCCTTCCTTGCTATAAGATTTAGTAAATCCCAAGTCTGATTTTTCTAAATTGCATCAATTTCAACATCCATTACTTCCACACAAATTTCATTTTTTAATTGCATCCTCATGATATATTGGACCAGCCTCTATAAATAAAGTAAAAACAACAGTATTATCATTTTGTTCATTGTGTCACCTCATAAATCTCCTCCAGGATTCTCACCGAAGTCACTTTTATTAATCAGACCGAAGTTAGGAACAAGATTGGGTTTTTTTTTTAAAGAAGGACGTTAACCATACAAAACATGAAAAAATAATATTTCGGGAGTTTAATCAAATTAAGAGAGTTAATTCGAATTAAGAGACTTTTGTTTTCCATATTTTGGAAGTTAAATAAAATTAAGAGAGTTATCTTCTTGGGCATTGAAATGACTTGTCTTCTTACATTTGGAGATGTGGATGAAGGTAGAATAGGACTGTTTGCATTATTGGAGCTACTACTCACTATTGAAAGCTGATTTGAACCATTTTCATTTAAATTTTCCATGTCAATATACTCAAACTGCTGTTGTTTTCATTTTCCTTTCAACTTCCTCGTCAAACATTACATCTTTGATGATTATAGTTTTCTTTATAAATGGATTATAAATCTTGTATGTTTTGGATTGCTCCCTGTAACCCGCAAAAATACACTTTTTCCCTTTTTCATCCATTTTTTTCCTTTTTTCTTCTGGCACATGTGCATATGCAATGCACCCAAACACTCAAATGTGACGCACTATGTTTATTCTTACTCCATCATGTGGAATCTTATCATTTACACTTTTTGTAGGACACTAGTTCAATAGATACATAGAGCATGCTATTGCTTCAGCCCAAAACTAATCTAGGAAATGTTTTGCTTTCAACATGCTTCTAGCCATTTCCATGATTGTTCTAATCTTTTTTTCAGCAGCACCATTTTTTTGAGGTGTATATCTAATAGTAAATTGCTTCTTAATTCCATTTGGCTTGAAAAATATTTAAAATTCATTAGAAACATACTCACCTCCTCTATCCATTCTCAAGACTTTCACATAATGCCCACTTTGTTTCTCTACCAATGCTTTGAACTACTTGAAAATGTCAAAAGCTTATGATTTTTATTTCAGGAAATAAACCCAAGTTTTCCTTCTATAATCATCAATGAAAATAATAAAATACCTATTATTTCCAACTGAGGGCGTCAGCATTGGCTCACACAAATATTTCAAGAGGAGCTCTTTCTCTCCATGTTTTACCAACAAGGAATGCTTACCTATGTTGTTTCCCAAGAATACAACCTTCACAAACTTTATTGGGCTGCTCTATCATAAGTAAACCTTTCACCATGTGCTTATTTTATAACAAATTTGGCCCATTAAAACTTTAATAACCAAATCTAAAATGCCATTGCCATGATTGATCTTTTATAACTACTTTAAATTAAAGCATTAACTCATTTTGAATTTTTAAAGGAAACATACGGTTCTTTGTCATTTGAACTCTTGCAACTAACTTATTGCTTTCATTCTTATCACAAATTACACCTGCATCTTTCTCAAATTAACTCTATATCCTTTTTCTACAAGTTGTCCCATGCTAATTAAATTATGCTTTAGGCCAGAGACATAGTAAACATCAGGGATATATTTTTTCTCACCTTGCTTTGTTCGGATTGAAATGCTGCATTTTCCCATCACCGCCACTTTGTTGTTGTTACCAAGCTTTACTTCTGATTGAAATGATTCATCAATTTTTGAAAACATGTCCTTGTTTCCACTCATGTGATTGCTACACTCATTGTCCAAATACCAAACATCTTTGGTGCTTTCCTCAACAACATTGCATGTGATAAACATAGATCCACTATTTTCATCGTCAGCTTCATTTTCCTTATAAAAATTTGCATTTTGCTTGTTCATATCAAATTGTTTCTTTCTACACTCATCAGCATAATGACCAATATTTTTACAATAATGACAATGTATATGAGATTTTTCATACCTTTGACCTCCATGTGCATGATTATGGTTGTTGCCCATGTCACCTCTTCGGCATGCTTCATGAAATTTACAACTAGTTCTTCCTCCATATTTCTTGATCTTACACCTCTTGAAAAACCTCTATTTCTTCCTTTTGATGAATCTCTATGATGATAATTTTTTTTATTTTCCCTTTTACTTTGAAGGACATGTAATTTAAATACATGCTCAAGAGAAGGAATGGATGTTCTATTCAGTGTTTGTTCATGTGTTTGTAAAGAGCCCATAAGCTTTTCAACAATTAGTGTTTCATAAATCTTTAGACTCCTCAATAGCTACAACTATGGGAACAAATCTCGTTGGTAAACTTCTCAATATATTCTCAAAAATTCTTTGTTCCACCATGTTCTCTCCATGAGACTTTGTTTGGTTCACCACGCCCATTGCATAGGTGAAAAAATATTTCATATTCTCCGATTCTTTCAGCTGAAAGTTCTCAAATTCCTTCCAAGCATCTACAATCTCATATTTTTCACTTTATTTGTTCCTTGGTAAGCATTTTGCAAGCTTTCTCAAGCTTGTTTGGATTTAGTAGTTGTTGCTACCCTCAGAATGATGGACTCCTCCATTGCTTGTTGGATAAAGAATAAATCCTTTGCATGCTTCTTGTTATTTTCTTTTAATGTAATCTTTTGTTCCTGACTTATAGCATTAAGAGCATTCTGATCAACTAGTTCTACATACGCATTCTCCACAAGATCCCAAAAATAGTGTTCTAATTTTAATACTCTTATATTTTTAATTTATCCCATTAAATTGGAGAATTTGAGGATGTGAAACACTACTGTTCACAATTCCATTAAAACCTGCTCTAAAAAACACTCGATTTTTAATACACCACAAACTCTTCTTCTTCTTCTTCTTCTTCTTCTTCTTCTTCTTCTTCTTCTTCTTCTTCTCCTGCTTCTTCTCCTTCTCCTCCTCCTCCTCCTCCTTCTCCTTCTCCTTCTCCTTCTCCTTCTCCTTCTTTCCCCATTGTTTGATGTACCTTTGACATTAAGTGTGTCATCAAGTGCTCCACGTTAAGGCCATTATCAAGTATGGTGGTGGTTATTGCAAACTTGAGTTCAAGAACAAGTACATGAACTTGCAAGACTTGTCTTGCAACTACTTTGTTTGACTCCAGTTGACTGGTCACCACTGTACTTATCTGATCTCGAGATGGTATTCATTCTTCAACCATGGCCTTCTCGACTTCCACTCTATCCTCAACAAGTCTTTCATTCTCCATTCTTGGGTTGGGGGTATATGGCTTTCTTCACTTGTGCTCGAGTGATTACAATTACTTATTTGTCCTTGACTACGTCAATCATGTTGTTTTTCACTTGCTTCAAACAATTGGCACATTTGTGATCCCCTAGCCCATACCACTATAGATAAGTCCAATATTATTTTGATTTGTGAAGCAGTCTCTAACAAATTGTCCTCGCTAATTACACACTTTCAGCATTGCACAATCAACCATAGTTGGGAGTTGTACTAAATCCGACTACCACCACTGTTATTATGACTTGAATCTTTATTTGGCTTTGATGGTGTGATGGGTGGTGTCGATTTCTCCCCTTGTGTGAAGATTACTTGGGCGCTCTTGTTCCGCAAATTGTATGGGCAATCCTTGACTAAACACTACATAACTTGACAAATCTCAAAATTCACTTTGATGTGATCTTGTACCTTGCAATTAGTACACCAAAGATCTTCTTTTGTTCTTAGTGTCTCCCTTTAGGTATTTCATCATTCAAAGTATGTCGCTTCTGAAGGATTGCACCAATCCAAGTTCACTATCATCGTTGGACTCCGAATCATCATCTCCACTCCTCTTCCTCAAGCATGTGGATGTCTTATTTTCATTTCAATGTTCATTGCTCTATTATATGCATCTTCCTCCACAATGAGGGTACAAGTCTCTCAATAAACCATCACTTCTTAAGATCATAGGTTGGTTCCTTCTTGAGTTTTCTAAACGATTCCTTGAGTCTTCTATTGTAGGCTCCTATACTCTCATGTTTTCCTTGCCAGGCGTTGTAAATCTTTGTGACAATTTCATTATCGTCTCCAAGGAGCTTGAACTCTTTTTCAAATGCCTTCCGCAATTTTTACCACGAGAACTTGTCAATTGTTGTGTCTATGTACCAATCCATAGCCACCCCTTTGAGCATGGTTGGGAAAGACTGCAACCAACAACATTTATTTGTTTTCCCATTAGCAATCCAGAGGGTGATACAAGTTTTGCAATGTTGTACCATGTCTTTAGATCCATCACCAGTTAATTTTGGCAGTTCTTGTGCCTCTCTGAATTTGGACTTAGTGGAGAACTTGTGACCATGATTGTTGACCTTGTCTAACTTTGATTTTGGTGTTGACAGAGCTCTTCTACAATGAGCCACCTCCTCAAGAAGGTCTGAACTGGGCATTCCTTAGTACTGTCGGACACATTACGATCCTTGACCCTCCCTTCTGCTTGGGGGATCCATATACTCCTTTTCTCACAATCAAGAGCCTCTCTTTCATTGCTCACTTGAATTTATCCTATTGGTTTCCCTAGTGTTCTTGGCTTGACCTTGTCAATCAATAAATCCTCAATGCATTGAATATTGTTTGATAGGCCTCTCTCTCTTCTCTCAAGAAGAAGTAATCAAACTTCGTTTCAACATAAAGACTCCCCTCTAAACAAGAGGGATCCATAGACTTTTCACTTGATTATTCTTTAACACCATCCAGCTCAACCTTGTCGGCAAGGTTCACACTTCCTTCCTCCAGGAGGGGCAATTGACTTACAATCTCTAACCACCCCTTACTTGTGAGTGTTGTAGGGTCCTTTGGTTTCAGCTGAACCCTTTCTTGGTTTCAGCTCCGATTTTGGCTTTGGCTTTTACTTATGCTTTGGTGTAGGCTTTCGATTTGGCTTCGTATTTCTCTTGATCGATTTTTAGAATTGGCTGCCTCTCGCACCCTGTCTTCTTTCTTGTTATTATACCAAGCAAAGACCATCTGATTTTTTGGTCTACTCCATGACAATGTTGTCTTTTTCTACAGCCTTTGTTCAGGCTCAATGGCATTATTCTTTCTTGTACAACATCGGTCTTCAAATATTTCTTCTTCTTGGCAACACTTTCCTTCGTACCATTGAACAATCTTTTGTCCTTGTGCTTCACGGTTACATTTGACATGAAGATCTCATAAGATAATGTAGTGCCTCATCGTCAATGGTTATTCTTGACCAACTCTCACTTCTACCAGCAAGAGTGCCGAAAATCTTTTCTATAAAAGCTATACTACCAAAAGAATATTATTGCAAAATTATAAATACATACTAAAACATAGCACAATAGAACATCAGAGAATAACAATTTTATTGCATAAGGTAGTGTCCATTCCCTAACACATCAACACCCTCACCCTAATATTCAACTTTCTATTTAATAAGACCACAGAGTTGTCGGTTGAGACCCAACCATACATAACCAAAATATGATTAACACACTACCTAAGCCAGCAATACAAATATTTGCAACATGACCAAGTTCGCTACAAAAACATATATCTTATTATACACTAATAACAATACAAAAATCTATTTTTCGCTTTGGGTCTTCATTGGCTTTTATTTCCTTTATATCCCTTGGGGCTCCCCTCACTTGGCTATTTATACTTGTATCCTATAGCTAGAGTTTACCCACCTTAGGTTTACCCCCTCTTGTTCTCAATTTTTCAGCTTCTAGGGCTTTTTTCTACCCTAGTACAGTTCTATTATCATTGAATTTACTTTTGAGTCCCATTGACCCACTTTGGTCACTTGTGGACATTAATATAGTTTCTTTCTTTCTTGCTTGCTTGTCCCAGTTTAACCTTTTCTTAGTCTGCCTCTGAAACCCTAGGAAGATTCAGATTTTAATAATATTTACATCTTACAGAAAGTTATATTAGCTTCCCAAAAAACTAAGGAAAAGAAAATGGCCCAAAATGCAAGGATTTGCATTGAACTTAGAAAAGCAAAAAGGTGTATCTTCTATTCAGCTCACATGCGTATGCTAGAACAATTCTCAAATCCAAGTTGTAAGGAAGTGGAAAAACTAGAAGCAGATCCCCTTTTTCTAATAAGAATGGGACCATTACATTAATAAGACAAAAAATTAAAAGTTCTACCAAAAAACAGATGATATGAGAGCTGTTAACTAAGCATATCAATGGAACCGTCATAAAGAAACCAGACTAAAAGAAACTATACTAAACCTGCAATTGTGTGTGTGTGCGCACATGAGCGCGTGTGCAGGCATGAGGTACATACATTGTGCATCTATACTGAGGCCATGTGTGTGCAGCCCTGTTACCGTGTTTCAATCATAACCATCCGATCTTTAAGTTATTTAAAACTTATGACAGCTCCATGATTAGAGAAGAAGAGAGAGCATGATTCACATAGTTAATGTATTTTGAAAATTAGATTTTAACTTGCCCAAACAAGTTCATTCATTTTGGATAAAATGGAACCAGTCCTACAAATGTCTTTTATATCATTAAAATTTTAAATATATCATGTTAAAATGAACTTTTCCATAACAGATGTCAATAATGGCAGATGTTCATAACTTTCACTAAGAAATGCATTTATGGCCTACAGTATATGACTTGCAAGATATGATGCACACCATAAAAATATATTTACAAGGAAATTGACAAGGAAACTCGTTGAAGATGAACCATGAGACATAAAGCAGAAGGGCGTTAAGTGTGTGTGACTGTGAGGAGAAGGGCTTACAACATGCCATTCTATGAGGAAGACGATAAATACATGGGTATATAATGAACTAGAATGAAGTTAACTTCATAAATAAAAAGTTTTCAACTATTAGGCAATGTCAATGTTTATAAACCAGTTCTATTTGCAAGCATGATTCATGCATCCGATCAAGTTTTAAAAAAAAGCCAACTTTGTTTATATTTGGTTCTCTGTTAAGCATTCTTATAACACAAGAAACAAATATAATTGAAGACAAGCAAGAAGTAAATAACGAAATGAAAAAACATTGGAGCAGAACTAAACATTACCTGCATCAGTATTAGAGCAAGTGCTTCTCCAGCAGATGCAAGAGAACCCACATGTGATGGAAATAATGTTGCCAAAACGACCACTAATGCTGTTATGCAAGTAATGCCCCCGCCTTGAAAGCTAAAAAGTTTGGCCAAATACATGCCTGCAGTGCAAATTGCACAAGATAACGCCAGAGCAGTCACACTTTTGAATACAGGCAGTCCCTTACCATCTCCTGCTTCGGGTTTCATTTGATTGTCTGTCACATCTCAAACGAGACCAAATAATTCAAATGATTTTCTGCATAGACCATTTTGTGAACTTCAATCTTGCTATTTACTTATAAATGTGCCCAACATATAAAATACATCGAGGCATGTTTCCAAATGGTCATTACTAGCATAATACATAATTGAGAAATTTTATATTTGACGAAATTCAGGACAAGGGAATAAAATTATCACTACCAAAGGAAAATTCTCTAAATGGTTTTCTGCATAGACCATATTATAACCTTCAATCTTGCTATTTACTTGTAAATGTGCCAAGCATAAAAATACATCCAGGCATGTCTTCAAGCGGTCATGACAAGTGCTATACATAATTGAGATATTTCATATCTGACAAGTTTCAAGGACAAGTACAATAGAATTATTGGTACCAAAAAAACCTCCAGATTTTAGAGGATTATTTTAATCCTGACTGCCTCCAAAGTCTCTCGAACTTCAACTGGTCAGAAAGATATACATATTATATATTTTTTATTAGATGAACCTTAAGCCTGAAAAGTGAAATATTGATTAATGCAAGATGAGAGGCAGTCAATAGTTATAATACAGACACGCACATTAATGTGCATTCCAAAAGTCAAACTTATGTACATAATATGTCCTCCCCACAAGAAATAACTCAACCTCGAAGCCTTGCTAGAAAAGGTGCTGTCGTGCCATTAGCCTTAAAGCATTGCGACTATTTCAACAGAATGTGTTTTGGATTGGTTAGGAAGTTTCGTAATATTTGTATCGAGCATGGAATCTTCGACTAAAAATTCAACGATATTTATGGATGTAGGATAGCATAATTATAATTATTGTTGCTGTCACTTTTTATCTTGAGGCATAGACTCTAATAAGATTTAGTATGGGATTATAAATGTTTATGAATGAAACATATGGAAATGAGTTAGACTTGGAGCGAGGGTTGTATAATGTGTCTATGGCTGATTTCAGTTTTTGGATGCAATCCATTGATTGCATATGAGATGTTTAAATGGTTGTTGCCAATCCGACATTTTCATTGTCTATATGTTCAACTTCCCACAATCATTGAGATAGCACTCTCGTATTTCATTATGTCAAGTTGTCCACGTACTAGAGAATAGTATATTACATCTGACGACATGAGAATAATACCATGTTTATATTTGTGATTCTATCTTGGATTCTATCATGTTAAGGTGAATAGATGTTGTGTTCTCTATATATTTGGTGTTGCTTCTATTGTTAGAATAGTTTTTGGTTTTTTTCCTATCACACTACAGAAGAATATGGGTTGCATGTTCATGAGTTTTGGAGACAAATGGTGCCAATGTGTCTTCCAAATAGAGAGAGGAAAATTGTTTTGGTTTTGCTAAATTAGAGATAAGACAGGAGAACTAGCATTGTCACCTATTTCTTTTATAATAAGACATAAGACACGTGGTAGTTTCACCTATTTCTTCAATTGACAACAATAAGACACCGTCGTCTCTTAACTTCTAATCCTCCTTTATTTTGACTTCATCAAATTATATTTAATTTTTAGGGAACACTCTTACTGAAGATGATTATATCCTCCTTATTGTGTTTTTTGAAACAGTTATTTTTCATTATCACCTTTAATATATTTCAATATTTGTCGGCATGTTTCTTCTCTATGAATAAATAATCTATTGTCAATTAGTTTCATTCTAAGTCACAAGGTTCGTGTTCATGTTCAGCAAGGATAAAATTCAAAACAATTTCGCCAACTGATAAAATTCAGGAAAAAAAAAATTGCAAATAAATTTGAATTATATAAATATGCATTTTTTATTATTTTATATGTCCAAGAATATCAAAATAGATAAATATTATTAAATTGCTTCAAAAACTATGTAAAAAGATGTCAAAACATCACAATAAGTTGATCAAATTAGAACGCTATAAACATGAAATCAGAATTTTAAAGAGGCTTTATGTTTTATAAAAGTCATGCTCTAGATTCTAAAGCATCTAACACTATTCTCAAACTTCGTATGGATTGCTCCCTACTTTTTACATCAAAAAAGCTCAGAATCATCAAGAGCACTTAGCTGAGATGGCTCAATATCATCATCATTAGATTCACCACTAAATTCATCTTGTGAAAGTAAGCCAGGTTGATCTGCATCTGTTGTGTCTTCTGAAGTGGGTTGGAGTTGTGAAGACAAGGTAGATGAGCCTTTTTTGTTTTCTTCATACACAACTGCAAATTGTTACAAATAAAAACAAGATCTCCCAACCTCCCAGACAACATGTTCCACTTCTTTGATTGAATGTAGTCAAAGCACCTCCAATTTTCCTTTCACAAGCTAATGAACTTGCTCCCTAACTCGATATTCTAACAACAAAGCGTTGTAGTTCATGAGTATCTGTTCCAAAGTTATTCCACTATCTGTGTCCATCCATCAATATTTGGGCATGTCGTATTATACTTGACTGATGCCATTCCAAACATCTTTTCTTCTAACCTGTATGTTCGGCATTGATCTCTAATTTTACTTGCAACATCTGGATCTAGTTCGAACCTCCCAATGGCTTCGTAAAACCACTCGTGATTTCAATATCACCTTGTCTGTCTATTTGGTATAGTTTAGGCTCCAAATAGCAATTTGCTACATGTAAAGAGGTGCGCATCATTTTCCATCTTGAATCAATTGAATCCCATATCTCAATGTAGTATACTTCCACATAATTGAATGTTTTTTTAACAATTTCCTTACAATGGTCCATACTTTTATAAAGCACACTAAGGCAAGGTTTATCATCATCAACCATGCAAAGTATTTCAACAATCGGTTCACACACTTTTAAAACCTTTGTTGCATTTTTCCAGAAATTGTTGTTTATAATTATTTTTTATGTTCTTTCCTTTAGGACCTTTGAAAAGCATTGAATTTTCCCACTCATTGGAACAAATAAATGACCTTAGAGCTGCTTTCTCTTCAAATACTCTTTTCAAAGTGATATAAAATGAGGCAAATCTTGTTTCACAAGATCTCAACAACTCTCTAGATGCATGCTACTTGTAAATGTTCAATGTGAGGTGGAGGTTTTTGATGAAATTTGCAATTGCTCTCTGTCTATGAATTGTTTTATGCACCCGTGGAAATTTAGCCAAGTCATGAAGTGGCAAATTGAGACAATGCCCTGCACATGGGCTCTAAAATATGTGGGTGCTTCTCCATAATTAACTTCCCAACCCCCACACAATTTGCGGCAATATTAGTGACAACTTGGACCACATTCTCTACACCCATTTCAAGAATGTCTTCCTCTAATATTTTGAAGATTAATCCAAAGGTCTCTTGTGGTTCATGGCATCAATTACCTTCAAGAACAGTATGCCTAGAGGGAAAACCACCAAAACATTGATCAATGGCCTCTGACATGTATTTGACCATCCATCGCTCAATATGGTGCACCCTAATGCACTCCAAGAGGCTTTGATTTATTTCAATTTTTCGATCACTCTTTGGATTTTTTCAAAAGAGTTGTTCTAAAAGCCTCCGAAGTAGGTGTATACCTTCTACAAAAATCACCAACTTTCTGAATTGCATTCTTAAAATATGGATTCCTGGCTACATTGAATGTGTTGGATATTTGTTGTATTGCATTTGTTACACCCCTTATGTACTGTACATTATTAGTATTGTTCTATAAATGCTTGGATTAGTACATGTTTGTTAGTACATTATTATCTTTGCATGCTCTTTATTTATATCTCATGATTACTGCCTAATAACACTTATATATCCCTTGGATTAAATACCTCATTGTTACTTCCTAATGGCATTTTACTTTCTTTTATTATACCTATCGTTCTTGCTTTTACCACCTTGGATCTATTTAAATGTTATGTTTGCTATTGTATGTGTAGATTCCCCTTTTAAATCCCTTCCAATCTCTTGTGCTCGCAACCCTTGTCTATAGCCCCAAACTACTTTGTGGCACGAGCGTCTTGTATGTGTTGGATCTAGAATAGTCTTCTAGCTTTTCCTATTTTAGAGGATCCATATATTGTAGACAAATTTTAGCTTACATACACCTAGCATATGATATTGTGATGTACCAGTGAAGGAAACTTAAACCCTTTAAGCTCAAGAGCAAAAGGAATAAAAGTGGAAGATGAGGAAGGGGACTCAAAGGCAATGGAAGAAGAAACCATGGCTTCCAAGGTTTCAACATATCAGCATCCACGGCATCATGAGAGTCAACAAATAGGTAGGCATGACAATGAGCATCATAAGAAAAAAAGTTTTGGGTAAACTTAGAATCAAAGACACCACAACAACAAATATGCGCACAATACAAAGATCAACCATGGTGGACACACAAGGAATCGAAGTAGCGGAAAGGAAGTGTGCAACCATCAAAGACCAATACCTATCAAGTCTTCATATGAAGATTGTGATCAATTTTCAGAGGATCGTATTGTTTGGTTTCCTCTCATGTTTTGCAACAAAGGACGTTGAGAGGTGGCATATAATGTACCCAACATATGATATTATGACGTATATGGAGTTATGGATTAGCTGACTAACCCATGTTTAGATAGGATAGGCTTAATGGGTAACTTTTGTATTAGGTCAAATGGGTTAATTGTAGAATAAGTTATCCTTGGTATTTAGTTGGACTAATGTGCATTGGGTGGTTAAGGGTTTACTGGGGACGCTAACCCTAGGACTATTATATGAGAGGTTATAGATATACGTATATGACACTGTAAATAATTATGGTTTGGGCTCTCATAGCAGGGATATTTTGAGTGATTCCTTTTCTAAGGAGTATTGTTTGTTGTTGCCCTACCTCAAGAATATACTTCAATATTGGAATAAATTGATTATTAGGAATCATGATGCATAGGTACCCTAGCATATGATATCATGATGTATATGGGGTTATGGATTAGCTGACTTGTGGCACACATAACCCATGTTTAGATAGGATGGACACGATAGGTAACTTTTGTATAAGGTCAAATGGGTTACTTGTAGAATATGTTATCATTGATATTTGGTCGGACTAATGTGTATTAGGTGGTTAAGGGTTTACTGGGTACCCTAACCCTAGGATTATTAGATGAGAGGATATAGATGTAGGTATATGTCACTGTCAATGATTATGGTTGGACTCTCATAGCAGGGATATTTTGAGTAATTCCTTTTCTAACGAGTATTGCTTGCTGTTGCCCTACCTCAAGGGTATACATCTATACTGGAATAAATTAATATTTAGAATACACAGGTACCCACCATATCCCCTGTGTCATGTGATCTAATTCTATTTAACTATATTTCTGCATACTTTCTAATATCAGATCTGTAGATCTGCTGGCCTCTTCCTCTTGGTCGGAAAGAAGTGTATTCAAACGTAATCTCAATAAATTTTGAGACTAATATTTAGACCAAGGGATTAGGTAGAAAATAGCCCATAAACATAATGCTAATAAAATGTCTCTGTACACACCAGAGTTCATGGCATGAAATACATATTGCTGAAAATGAGGACAACCGATGTCAGGAAATTTCACAAGTTTACAGCCAGCAAGAATATGCAAAGAAAGGAATTTTAAAGCAAAGAAAGAACTGTTGTATGAAATTTCTAAACACGAGCAAACAAAATTTGCATAACATTTTCTGGGATTCCTGTCCGAGCCAATTATTTGTATTCTTGTAGTTGGTCTGATAACCATGAATTAAGCTATAAGCTCAAAGCATCTGCTTGGAAATATTTTAAAATAAACAAAACCCCACAGGTTTTTTACTGGCGTAGAAAACTATGACCTTGATATTCATGTGCTCCAGGTTACATTAAATTTAAGAGTGCATAGTGAAAAAGTCCAGATCGCTAAAGAGCCTAACAAATAGAATTTTTCCAGGAGACAAGGAAGAAAATGAAATAATATTAAAGACAACACATGTCTAAGATGTCAGCGATATTTTGTAATGGAAAAGTACCTTCATCTGCTGTGGAAATTTCAGGAGGTATTCTAGAAGCCAATGCAAATAATGTTGTGAAATAAATGGCACAAATCAAATTATCCGCAGCCAGTCCTGCTGCCAATGCTGATGGAGACACATTGAGAGCCTCTGAAACTGCAACGTAATTAACAGCTGTAGAAAAGTTGGAAGATAAAGTTCAGAACTTCAGGATACTATAAATAGCAAAACCAAAAACAGAACATGATACACACATGTAAAAGACTAATGTGGTTGGAAGACACAAAAAGACTAGCTGAAAATAGTAAGCCAGTAAAACAAATATTTCAGACAAATAATCACGCATAGAGGCACAACTCCAATGATAGAAAAGCGGGGTGGGAGGAGCAAAGGTAGATAGTGTGAGATGTCAATAAAAATGGCTGACCTTAAAATTGGCATCTATTTGACCGTCATAGAGCAGTTTTTATTCTTGCGGAGAAGGCAATCAAAAAATCGTGATATCTTGGGCATACAGTGGAGTTTGAAGCCCTCTTATTTCCTGGAAATAGTTTTTTAATCCTGACACGGGTGCAGCTAGATTGAAGCCATCTGTCACCAGTCAGCGGGAAATTTGCAGCCAAGGTGATGGAGTCATTAATCAATGTGGAAACCTTCAATGGAGAAACTATGTGACAAATCCAAGATAGGCATCTCGAGGTTGAAACATTTCAGCATTTTTCATATAGATAGAGTTAATATATTTGTACCGGTTTTAAGCAAATCAAATGTCTAGATGGTACAGGTTCATCAAAATCTTCTGACCAAAAGAATTAAAAAGTCTTCCCTCGCATGTTGGCAACACCCAAGAGGCATTTTCTTGTTAGTAGATCACTACGTTAGCAATATTTGCATTTGAAAAATTCTTAGTTGCATTGCAGCCATATTAACAAGGTTCAACCAAACCTATAAGGATTCATGTAGAACCACTGATTTTTTTCATAGGGCCAAACCTATCAGACTGAATCGGTCAAAGTCAGTTAAACATACTGACCATTCATCAAACCTCATTTTTGTCGCGTAAATTCTGTTTTCTTGTCCATGTGCTTTGAAAACCATGATGGTCATAGTGAATATTTTAGTCGAAGTGCAGATACATTGGATCAGAGGATGTTGTCACTAATTGTATTAATGATCGTGAAGTAGATTATGTAAAGAGTTTTTATCTTAAAATGTTTGAATTGTCATTTTGGAGCCTATTGGTCCAAGGGACTAGACTATGGAGACTTGCTCTAAATATTGTGTGATGCGTGATGTATCAAATTTTGAAATAATGTGAACATTAGCCATTGACATATTTCATTTATATTATTTTCATATTTTATTTGTATTATGCATAATTTTGTATGTGATAAAGCTTCAAACCTTTCTGAACCTTTTTTTTAATCCCCTTGATGAACCTTTCACCTTCTCGAACCTACTGAACTTTTTGAACCTTCTTATCATGATTGCAGCCAAAAGCCTTTGGCATCGTTTGAGCTTCAAGTGTTTGTAATGTACCCACCCTTAAACATAAATGATTACTCACAGAAACTAGATAATAAAATAAAGGAGAAATTGAAGCAATTATAGAGACTCGAATTTATTACTCATCTCATGATCCCCAAATCTGCAGGAAGACCATGGGAAACCAATTGTATATGGACAAATACACCGCATGTCCACCCATGTAGGATATGATGTGGCAAGATTACACTACATGCACCATATCCACGCAAATTCTCTCTATTGAAAAGCTACCAATTTTCCTAGATTGTAGGTGTGGACCTTAAGCTAAGTCCACATAATCAATCACACAAAAACAAGAGAATGTGGTAGAGTTGGCCTGCATTTCATTACGCATTCTCCCTTCCCCCTATATAATGAGGCATTACAAGCATGGATCTCTACATGTTTGAAACTTGTCACACGTGTATATAAGGGGTATTCTTGACACTTAAAGTCATATCTAAATTCACAAATTAAGATCACCTCCGTAGGAAAAATCCCCTCTATTCTCCTAAAGACTACCGCTCATCACTAGATCGCAACGCACCCCAAATCTAGCCTTGAGTCTCCATTGATCTTCTGCCTTCTATAGCTTCCAATTTACATGGAGAATGGAAAAGAAGTGAATAACGTGTTAAGTAAAAAAACCGAACTTGATCCAGAAACATAACAATACTCAAATGGCCAAAAGCTTCCCCTTACAAGTAAATGGAGGAATATTTATAGAAGTTAAGGAAGCATCCATGTTGCAGGCATAACTCAAGAAAACACTCCAAAATGGAATAGAAACTCACAAAAATTTATGTAAGGTTAACTATCAATCTTGCCATACCACATCCTCAACTTTCATGTCCCTGTGCAATAGGTTGCTCGTGATTTATTTTCATTAGAAATGTTTCAAATAAAACTTTAAACATTTGAATGGCATAGATATTATTGAAGGCCACTTCCGACATTTGAGTTGTAGAGTCTTTGCACTTGAACCTCCCTTGCATAAACTAGAAAATGTCAAATCATATGCCTCGCATAGGCATATGCCCAGCCATATGCACACCCAACACAAGTAACACTATCATAATACGTTTTAAGTACCATGGGTCCACAAATAGGGCATTACCTTTTATGTTGGCTATTCAATAATTGTAATGAACCATCCTTAAACTAGAAGGTAACTTTAAGGATAAGAAATATTTCCATGTAGGCATATTCATTTCAGGCTACATCCTCAATCAATACTTTGGGGGAAATGAACACCACAGGTTATCACTTCTAGTATTGCATGTTCCACTATCAAGGTGTTTAATTGTTCTATGCTCGAAAATCTCTCTCTCGGGGAATTGGTTCTTCAAGAATTGGTTCCTAGTAGTGCAAAAGATACATAACTGAATTTGTGATTGTAATGTGTATAAAAATTCAAATCTGAACTTGAGGATTCAAACTTTAAAATTGAATTGGAATATTAAGCTTTGGTGAGTATTGAGGTTTGAACAAAAGATGCATGGTACGAAACTTTGATAAAAGATGGCAAAATAGATTCCAAACTCTTATGAAATCAAGAACATCTTTCAAACACAAATCTTTGGGTTGTTATTGTTTCACCAAGGTTTGGCAGTCAAACAAGAGTTAGTAAGGATAGCATCATAGTTTAAAAACTCATACTTGGCAATTACTTGGCAGTCCAAATTTTTTTCTCAAACTTGGGATTCGGCAACTTTATCGCTGCTTCAAAAATATATAAATTCACAAAATAATCTTAAATAACATGTAAAACACTATTAAATGACATAAGAAATGAATGTATAGAACACAAGTATATTTTATATTAATTTTCAACTCAAAAAAAAGTACAATGCTTAGTTTTAGACCAAAAAAGAATACAACTACAAAGTACAATCCTCAGAGTCATAGACTATAGTCATCAATGAACAAAAATACAATAACATGAATATCATATCTAACGCCTAGTTTGCTGCCCTTTGGAAGTGGAAGGTAAAGATTCCTCTGCAACAACATCATTTGCAAAGATATCATTCCCATCCTCACCAACCCCTCCTAATGCCTCTGCTACCCCTAATGCCATTGATTCCTATGCTTCCCTCTCCAAAGTTGCGATCTCCTCCTCGATAAACATGGGTTGTTAATCATTAGCAATCCAATCAACATATGGATCAATATCATCGAAGTCAATTGCCTCGTGACTCTCTTCCCCCTCCACTTGTCTCACGCAAAGCCAAAGATTGTATCGTAGAAAAAAAAGGTCATTGAGGCATTGTGTTGTCAACTTGTTGCTTCTTTATGTGAATAGCTTCAAACATACTCCAATTACGATCACACCCAGAAAATATACACCGCTGGCACAAAATGCAGATGGCTAGACTCTGAAGATTTGGTGTTTTTGCACCATAATCTTCCCACCACAAATCTGCAAATAGGACATTTATAATATTGTAAGTAAATTAGGCTTGAATACATGAAAAAAGTCTAGTATCTACGAGTAATGAGACTAAAAACAAATGACTCAATTTGTTTTTACCTCATTGATAGGTGTTTCTTATTCGAACGCATAGACCTGAAGAAAAGAGCCTCCCCTCTACACTCTTGTAAATTTGCAGCTCATCAACAATTGTGTCTCTAGTATCTTCATCAAGGATCATCCTCTCTATGCATGTGTTAAGCCAATCCATAACCTCCTCATCGACCTTAAATGAATCGAAATGGAAAAACTTAGGGTTCAAGTAGTAGGCCACTACATGTATATGTCGATGGAGTTGCTTGTTCCATCTCCGATCAATTATGCATCAAATGGGTTCATATTTTCTTCTATTTTTTCCATGATAAGTTGCTAAGGCCTCATACAAATAACCCACTGGATTTTTTTCCCCATCCACTAAGTGTAGAACTCTAACCAAAGGCTCTAACACCTAAAACAAAATAATACATGATTTTAAAAACAAAATAATGCACAATTTTAAAATCAAAATTAAGAGAAATTTGAAATAAATAAATTATAAATAAAAATACTTAAGTTTAAGATTACTTTAAGGATTTCATCTGTGTGCTCCGCAAACATATCAAAACAACCTTCACAATCCTTTCTCCTTCGGGCTTCCTAGCATAGGAAGACTCCAACCACCGTGTACTCACAAACATCTGCTTAAGAGATGTTAGTGAAGTTTCAATGCTCTGCAATGTGATGAAGGTTGTGGTGAATCATGTGACACCCATTCGCACAAGCTCCTTTCCACTGGTGAGCTCTCTCATCAAGCTTAGCACCCAAGGGTGATTGTAGATGAACTTTGTGATATTTATTGCCTCTTCAACCACATTTTTCACCCATATCATCTTTTTTATGTCCTCGAGTATGAGGTCAACGCAATGGGCTGCGAAAGGCGTCCAAAAAAGTGTGTAGGTGTCTCTTTTCAAAAAGTCTCCTTGCTACTACATATGTTGTTGCATTGTCTATCACAACTTGGACAACATTCTCCACACCCACTTCCATCACCACCTCATCCAACATATCGACAATGTTCGCATTTTTTGCTTGGTAAGAGGCATCAATTGACTTCAAGAACACCAACTACCCACTTGAAGACACTAGAAAGTTAATCAAAGAGTGGTTTCTTCCATCCGTCCATCTATCAAACAAAATGTCGCAACCCTTTTTATGCCTTTTTTTTTGGCTCATCTACTATGGCTTGTGTATTTTTGATGACATCCTCCAACAATGGGTCATGTAAATCATGAGTACGAGTCTTGAAACCTTTTCCAGCAACGGTCAATGCATCTACCAAATTCTCCTGATACATGGTTTTTGTTGGAGAGAGTGTGTTCACACTCTCTTATGGAGGTAAGCTAGATTTAGGGAGTTGCGTATTGTTGAGGACAAACTATTATGTGCACGTAAATTGTTTGAGTGCACATTAATAGTACATTATCCTATATTTGAGTTAATCACAAAAACCAAGCGGTAGCTGTGAAACCAACTCATATGACTATTTATTAGGCACTCTCAATTGTATTATATTGAGATGGATTATGTGAATACACAGAGACTTTATTGTGCATATTGTTTTGTGTGCATTGTCTACTTTGTTGTGGTAATGGTGTGTAGGAGTGATCCTGCGGTTGCTTGAGAAGCACTAGCTTCTCCAACATGGTATCAGAGCTGCTCTATGCAACAACTACTCAGTATGGACAGTTAGCCATTGAATTTTGTCTTTGAACTAGATAGCCTGTCCATAACAAAGCACAACAATTTGTATTTGATCTATGTGGCATTGAAGTCTTTTGACCGACTTGTTCACAACCCTCAACACCACATTACACCATGGCTCTTTTGTCTGGCCCATATTCATCTTCCAACTAGTTTCAACAATACCACCGCCATCCACCAAGCGCTAACCAATCTTTGCATTGGCTTTTAAAAGGGACTGCGTGTTCTTTGGTACCTACATATGCTCGTTTGAGATTGTTTAGCTTTAAATCGGCTTTGTTGATTTATTTGCATTAGCAGACACCACTAACTCTGTTGGACCAGCTCGGGCTCGCTATTGCTGCTCAAAAGCTTATTGACAATTGTATACATTTGCATGGTCGTTTTACATTAATATCGACCTTTGTTATTGTATATGCATTTGGATCTTGATTGATCACCTTTGGTTCAAAGGCATTATATCACCGGTTTCTTAAGAACATTCTATACTCTACATCGGATTCATTGGTGTTTTTTGAATTGACCAACATCATCGCCTAAGCCTCCCAAATGAATAAACCAACTGTAACTAGCCGCTCACTTGCTTGATACTTTATGTTATCTCATTTGATTCTACATGCCAATCTCCATGTTGAATCTCAAAATCCATGAACAAATTTGATTATGCATAATTGGGCAAGTAATTTATATTGGTAGAGTAATTGAAGCGTTGGAAAGGTTCATTGGCGGACCCTTCAGTTTGAACCCCATTGGCTCGGCGATTATCTTGACTCAGATTTGTCTCCTCTTGCCCAACGGCTCATGCCAGTTTCCCAGCCTGACGATAACCCTCCTCAACGCCGATACTCCATTACCTTGCCTCCCTCGTCCGTCCTCTAAATGATCTCCACGAAGCACGATTTTTATTGCCACCAGCTGGACTCCCATCGTCAGCTATAAAGGTGTGTTGAGTTTTTTTATTTATAAAGGCCGATTTATACTCTTTAAATAAAAATTAGTAAAAATATGTATTTAAATTAATGCACAGTCGGGTTGGTGAGAAAGTATTTTGTTAGAACCTTTCCTTTGAAAGTTAGGGGTTCAAGCCCCAAGTGGTAAATCTTTTGAAGGGGGGATTTGTTATAAGAGGATGGTAGCCTTTTTTTTTTGTTTTTTTTTTTTTTTTTTTTGGTTTTTTTTGGTTGGGTGGGGTTAAGATTTGTGATGGATTATTAAAGAAAGGGGGAGCTTTAATATTTGTCTAAAGAGGTGACATTTTTTACAAAGTGGGACTAGACTTTTAGTTGTTACATTTTATGTAAAGGGGCACTTTATTTTAAAGGAGAGAACTGTAAAGGTCATTGAGGGGGGTTTATTTTTTAGTCATTTGCATTTGAAGGGAGTGACTTTTGCCATTCTTGTCTTGTCGAACACTAGAGAGTGACGTCCGATTTGGTAGAAGGTCAGACCCCCTCACAGGTGTAAAAAACAAGTTTGTTGCTCTTTCTGTCCACTCTCACATTCATTCTTGGAGGTCAATTTTCATTGCACTCGTCCCACTATTGTATTCACAAAAGCATGTTTGGTTGAGCCCGACGTTCAACATTTGAGTGTGCATTGTACTTTTGTGCCACTATCACAATTTTCGGCAGAGACCAATGTCCATTTTGTTTTCTAGGAGGGTCTTTTTGCATTTGGGCCATTTTAGCGAAAACTTTGTAAACAACTGCATACTTATAAGCAGTTTTGGAATGGTGGTTTATATTTTTGAGTGGGTTTTTGGCATGATTTTTATTTTGCCTCAGTTGTGCATTTAATAATGGAGACTCTTTACAGCCCCTGAACACCTCCAACTACAACACATGGAAAACAAAACTGATAATAGTTTTGCAATGCAGAGGTTTGTGGCACATCGTTCAAGACAATGTTCCTACATTTACTTCAGACGAAGATAAGTCTTGGATTGCCTACATGCAAGAAAGAGGCTCTTGACTTGATAAGCCTCAATGTTTCTGACAGCTTGCACTTCTACATGAAGATGGCACATCACCAAAGGAAGTTTGGGACACTTTTGTATCATTGTTTGTGGAGGTAAATGAGTTTTTTGGGCCTTCTAAAACCTTTGAGCCCTCATTCCACGTCCTTCTGTTCCACTTCTTGCTCCTTCATTGTTAGTGAGGACTTGTATTGTCAAGATGATGCACTTTTATTGATGACGCAAAAGAGGAACATACACCTCCTTTTGTTGCTCATATTGATGAACATTCTAATATTGTGATTGTCACTCCTATTGTGCCTTCTATAAAGGCTTTTTTTCTAGCACTACAGGAAGTGAAGAATAAATTAATGAAGTAGAATTGTTTTCTGCGCCCCCTCATTCATAGCAAGGGTTCATTCACTGCCTACAAAACAAAATCGATAGCATACAACACCAAACTAATATGTTGGACATTCATGCCCTTATTTCTAGTCCATCATGTAAACCTGAATATGGCACGCATCCACTTGATGCACTTTTACAATGTGACCTACCAAATCCCGAACAACCCATTGTTCATGTTGCTTCTATTGCTATAGTTGATGCTTCCATGCCTATTGTTGTTGCGCATTCTGCATATCCCACTCCAATTCCACCTACATGTATGCATGCCTCTTTTGAGAGGCATACCATATCCTTTAGCTCCCGCATGTTTCATTTCATGGGTCACACTACTAGACTTGTGAGCATTGGTAAGCATCTACAGGGAATTATCTAGCCTGCTCAGTGGATTGCTCGGCATGGCATTGGTTATGATGTAGTGTTTCATCTTCACTAGGATCATTTGATGAGAGAGCTCCAGTATTTGTTCGCTCCATTCTTCGTGAGGATATTGAACTTCACATGAGACCTGTCACTTCTTCACACAGGCATGTGAGTCCGGAGGTTGATCTGTAATGCCTGACCATTCTGACACTTTATTGGATGTTCCCTCACATTATTATATTGTGGACTTTGCACCCACTCATATGCAAGCATCTTCATCCACCATTTGTATTCATCTGGGATGGATTTATGATTGTACTTGGCAGCATCGACAACATTCTTTGAGAGGACACTACAGGGGAAGTTCTTCTACCACTCAACTTCTTCGACCGCACATTGATTCTGTTGCCTTTTGATGCTCCTTAGTTGTATGATCTCTTTTAGACAAATTGGAGCATACATATCTCATTTCACAAATGGTCTATTCTATAGATTCACTACATTCTCGATTTACTACGTCACTTGGTGATATTGTTTGTTGGATGGAACCATTTTTGTAGTCACACTGAGAGTCATGGAGATTTCCTTCATATGTGTATCCTCCATGATGAGCATTTTCTTCTTCAGTTACATGACTATCCCATCATCATCAAGGACATCATCTTGTGAGATTTTGTATTCGTATTTTTGATGTTGACAATCTCCTTCAAATTTGTGGTGGAGCTTGTTCTCCTTCTGAAGAATAGCTAGTCTGGTGAAGCCCAATGTCAACATTTTAGTGTTTGAGTAGTGGGATTTGCCCACTCATACAAATGTTTTGAGTCACTACATCCATTTTAGCATTACAGGGGGGGTGCACATACTGCTTCAAGGGTCGTGCTCCTTGCTTGTCCTTCGCACACCACATTTTTATTGGAGGTAATTGATTGAGTGCACTTTTGTTCAATGGGCTTCACTCCATCATGTGCACCTACTTCAGCATTGTGTTGAGCTTTTGAGTCGTGCTTCTTGGGATGCCTTGCACCATAAGTTCTCTTCTCCACTTTCATTGTGGTTTTAATGGTTTTTTGGTACCTTGTGGTGACACATTTCATCCATGGTAACTTACTAGTTTTGTAATCAGTGTTTTTTACTGAGTGAGCCTCCTATAGAGTACAAATTCCTATTTGACTTGGCGGTTGTAGCGACTTGACATCCATGTATTCCGGTAAAATGGTTTGGTTACCATAGGGAGACTTAGTATTTCATTATGCATTTGTACATGGGTCCCTGATTAGACCTAGTTGTCGGGACCCATTAGTTTATTTGCTTCCTCTTTTCTCACTCCCTATTATGCACTTAAGGGAGGGTGTTGGAGTGAGCATGTTCACACTCACTTGTGGAGGTAAGCTAGATTTAGGGAGTTGTGTATTGTTGAGGACAAACTATTATGTGCATGTAAATTGTTTGAGTGCACATTAATAGTAGATTCCCCTGTATTTGAGTTGATCACAACAACCATGCGGTGGTTGTGAAACCAACTCATATGCCTATGTATTAGACACTCCCTATTGTATTATACTAAGATGGATTATGTGAATACACAGAGACTTTATTGTGCATATTGTTGTGTGTGCGCAATGTATGTTTTGTTGTGGTAATGGTGTGCAGGAGTGATCCTGCGGTTGCTTGAAAAGCATTGGCTTCTCCGACACTTTTTGCCACATTGAATAGTTTTTGCAATGCCAAAAGTTTTCCGCAGCTATCCCTAAATCATTGTGCAATTCCCGATTCCAACCACTACCTTTGAGTGAAGGTTGTGCCCCAGGACTACTTTGAGGAACCAAAAAAAAAACGCAAACTATCTCCAGTAGATGAGCCCCATCCCCGTCCCAAACACCTTGGAGTTAGGGCAATAGAAGAGGCTCCCATGTCATACTCATCGGAATCATCCCCCGTTTCCCATCTACTCACTAACATTGCAATCGCTTTAGCTTTCCTCTTTTTTTTCTTTTTTTTCCCTCTACATAACTCGCAACATAAGTAGTCATCTCTCTTTGAGCCTAGGGTGGCACTTGTTTGCAAAGTTGCACATCTTTACCTACGATTCGTGCGAGGTGGTATTTGAGGCAATTGACGCCTCCACTCATCTACAACCTACAATGATTGCATATGACACAATTGCCCTCTCCAACCGGTTCACAATGTTTCCAAAAAGGGTCGTAGTTCATAGGCTTACTACAACTAACTGAACCGGATGTCAATGCCATTCTTGTAAATGATTCAAATTGAATGCAAACTGAAATAAGTAGAAACCCTATAAAACCAAAAAATGTTTTAAATTAACACCCTAGTTGCTAGTGTCTATCAAAGGAAGAAGTAGAAGAAAATGGTTAAAAAATATTAAAAAATCAAAACAAATTTAACAAAAAAAAACTAAACAAGGACACTTATCTCTCAAATCCCTATGAAAATCCTTCGGAGCCAATGAAAACCACTAGCAATTCACTGTCAAATGCACAAAATCATCTCAACAAAGAAGAAAGAGAAAAATCACAAGTATTTTGATATAAATGACCATTTTTTGCCGCCGGCCTGTATATTGCTACAACAACCAAGTCAATCCTAGAAACTCACGAGTTTCTACAAGTAATCGTGAGTTATTACTCGCGTTAACTCGGCTTGTGAGTTACAGTCAAAGTAATCGTTTTCTTCCCGAGTGGCGAGTTTCGTCGAGTTTTAAAACTATGGCTAGCATATCTAATTTTATATGTTTTTACACTTATGTCCACAAATGACCAAAGAAGGTCAATGGGACTCAAATGTACAATCAGTTACATTAAGAATTACTAGGGTGAAAAGGACCTTAGATTCTGAAAATAAACTAAACATCATGCACTAAAGCAGTGTAAACAAAACTAGAGAGGGTAAACCTAAAGTGTTTAAAACAATGTTGTCACACAGATGTAACAAGGCTCAAGCCAAAAGAAATAACGACATCATCATCTACCATCATGAGAGAAGCAATGCAGGATATAGTAATGTCTAGGGCTAAGGGGGTCAAGTTCAACAATCCTAGGAGGAAGAAGGTTACTTTCCCTAGAACCTTTCCTGACACCCAAGGCCAATGAACTTGTAGTGTGCTTTCCCCTATGAACCAGGGTGTGGGCACAGGGCTCTAAAACGCTGTTGACACCAAAACAAAGTAAATCTACAATACCTAAAATGAGAGTGAGTGGGGTGAGTTGCAAGGATGAGCATCGTTTCATTGACTGGCCCCCCTCTATGAGTGAATCGACAATATCCAAAGGGCACTTGAATGTCTCCAACATCTATGACAGTGTGTCCACATTTGTATATATTTCCATGTTTTTATATATATGCATGCCTCCATAAGTATAATATGCATATGCATCTGGGTAAGAATAAGGGTACTTAATGCCTACAACTTTTGTGACAATGTGTTTACATTTGTGGATATTTCCATGTTTCGATATTGATGCATGCCTCCATCAGTGTAATATGCAAATGCATATGCGTATTTATTATATGCATGTGCATGCTCGTGTATGTATTTATATTCTTGTTTTTACCTATATGTGGGGAAAATGTACCGCTGTAGGTATGCATGTTAACCTCTTTTATACTTTTGTCTCCAAAGAATATGTTTATCAATGCATGGCTGTGCAATTTTGTGCATACATGTTGATTTAGGTGAGAAAACACTTTGCATCCTTAGTGGTTCAACCATGTTTCTCCCTATTCCCTAGGAGTTGGGGATGGAGCAACAAAGTAAGTACCTCCATGACTTGTCCCCTTTGGCATGAGATGGAAGTAAACGGGAAGTCATCGTTATCTATTTCTTAGCCACTAGGGATTCCCAAACATGACTTGGACCCTCCAATCTAGAAGCTCCTCTTGAAATGTTGTTCACTGCCTAAGGAGAATATGTTTTCTTCCTCAACTCCAGAAATTCATACTTAATACCAATTGGCTATATTACCTCTCTCACTTTACATATTTTTGTTTAACATCCAAGTTTGGACCGATAAGTATTTTGTGAGATAGAAGACTTCTCAAAATTAAGATTGATTTCCGATTCTTAAGATCTTCAGCAATATAGGAAAAAAGATGAATAACAAGAAACCTGAAATAATAAAACTAACATACAAAGAAAATGACTTTTAAAAAAGAGACAAAAGGAATCTTCTCACACTATTCAAAAAAATATGTATGAAAAGCATGTATAAAGTTACGTAACATTTCATGATAAGGTGATCCTCGTGCAAAATCTAATTGAAAGCCTTGAAAAACTTTAAATATTATGTCTACAAAATCTCAGCATATCCCCGTTAATGTGTCTCTCTGTACAAATTATGTCATATTTACCAGACAGGAGCTGTACTTTTTAAGGACGGTGCAAGATCCAGATTAATTTGCAGGATAAATACAGAAATTTCCCTTCATAAATATGTATATAAAAGGAAAGTGAATAGGAAAGAAGTGACATCATGGGTTCTTGGGAGTTCAAATAGTAATAAATGCATCAGATAGCCGACCCAAAATCTTTTTTTGCGCTAGGGAACTTTTGTCCTAGAAGTGTTCAATAGGATTTCTAGGTTTCTAGTTTCATGCTAGATTAAGTAATCAGCCCCATCTTGAATCCAGGTAAAGTTGCCACAATTTAGGATGGTTAAAACAGATATGAAAGGCGCATATGAGGAGGGTGATTGATCATTGTATAACCTTCTCAAGAGGGAACAAAGATGAATTTCAACGATGATTCATGACTACATGAGCAGATAAGACAGTTAATCAATAACCTCAAGCTCCTAACTTCCAGATATTGGTGTTTGAAACAAATTTTCAACAATCCATGTCTCTTTCTCAAAGAAATAGTGTGCATTCCACATGCAATTTTCTTAGACACTGTTTTCTACGTTGTTTTGTATGCCACATGTAAAAATTCTTTACCAATCATATCTAACAAGACTGCATGATATCACTAAGCATTATAGACAGATTCTTATGACAAAAATACAGAGATCATTACTACATACCCTATTGTCCAAATATGAAATTAAATGCATCTATTATACTATTTATTGATGTTTTCCAACTATTAAATTATATGCATCTATTATGCTAGTTCTTGATGAAGAAAACAAAAGCACAATTGCCAGGTTAGCAGCTCTAAAACAAATCTATAACGGCTTCAGGGTTCTCTTGGAGTTCAAAACATATACATGAGATTTATGTTATCAAGGGGAAAGAAGCTTGGATTAAACAAATAATTTTCTACTCAGAATCTTCCCTTTCAATTCAGACCTCTCAACCTGCCTGGACATACAAAGTTGAGATTACCTCCACCAATATGCCTGCTCATCAGGGCGGCTGCTATCTTCCAGCTATCTTGACCTAGAGATCGCATAGGTACCACCAGATAAGCAACTAATGTCCCTATGACTGTTGCAACTGTTATTTACAAAAAAGAAGGAAGAATGAGAAACTCAAATCCAACAAAGATCAACCAGGCTTGCAAAGAAATAATAAGAAAAACTATTTTAAGAGACTTTTAAATACATGAAGCAAGCACTCACAGCATTAATCATGCCCCTTAATAAAGTAATTCGCTTTGAATATATAAATAAGCATGATGCATACCATATTCAAGTTACAGCATAACATCACAACCAATAATGGATTATATTTCTAAAAATTCCTTATGGAATATTTTTACCACAAATTTGTGTATGGGCACTCAGTCTAAAACTACATGCAGTTTGACAAGCATCACTTCTATAGACAGGCCCTGAAGGCGGATCCAAATATGCTAGAAAGTCAACTCTCCATTCATAAAATCAGCTATCTTAAGTGACCTGCTAGTACAGATATCTTAATACATCTATCTGAAATACACTGAGAGATATCAATTTCAAGATTCTTATCTTGGATTTTTCAAATATCACATTGATTAATAATTCCATTACTTTCTCCACCAGTTTCCCAATGACTGGTGGCAAATAGCATCAATCTAGCTACACCATTGTGTCGGGCTCGGAAAAATGGAAAAAATATTTGAGGAAAAAGATAACAGGCTCTGAACTCCACAGCATGGCCAAGGTATTAGGATTTTTAAATTGACGTCTCCAAGCCAAAAGAAAAAACTCCTTAGTGATGGTCAAATGGACGTCAGATATAAGGTATAAATTTCCCTGTGATAGTCAAATGGATGTCAAATTTAAGGTCAAACTTAATTGTGAACAGCTCACTCCATTACACTCCCTTGCTGGCATTGTTGAATGCCTATAAACATAATAATTGTGCATTAACTCAAATGGACCATTCAAATCAGCTACAAGAAGACAATCATCCATACCATATATTCTTGAGAGAAGCAAGTCCAACAAGTACTACTCAGAACACCTACATGGGAAGTTGCAACAATTCTAGAGACAGTGTATACAATCTGAATAGCCAAGAATGCCCTTTCTTACACCTCGACCATCCCCAAGCACAAATGAAGTAGAAGTTGCAAGCAATACTACTTGCTTTGTCGAGAGACAGTCGCCTAAGCTTGCTTTAAGCTGATAGTTGGTGAAAGATAAATGAAAACACATTGACACAGTGCTTGATAATTATGTGAAACTAAAGGCATATAACATCTACATACAATTCTAACTATAATGTGTTTTTCCCAGTACATAAACTGCTCCTTGATTATAATCTTGGAAAACAACCAAAAATTTAGACATCTCTTGGTTTTGTCTTCCACTGCGAAATTTAATATGCCTTCCACGTTATTGTAAACCCTTGTCAATTAATTTCAAAACTATAAATTCAAATATTGACAATGGGTTTATTAATTATAGTTTTGGAATTTCAAAACCATTTCAACAATTTATATTGTTCCAGCCTAACAAGAGCAGGTCAAAACAATGTACGATCAAATGGAAGTCATTTATGAAAATTTGAACACTTTTAGACACAATAATCACTACCAAGCTCATATACCACTTAATATGTAGCAGTCAGATCCCTCGGTGCCCAATTATCAATTGGCAGATGACAAATATGGGTAGGTATTCTCAGAAACCAGTCAACTTACAGGGTTGGTTAAACAATTATAAATTCAGGATGTTTATAAGCAGGCTATTTAAAGCATTGAACTTTTGTGCTAGAGAAATGCTCTCGATCTTTGGAGATTACTTTGATTCTCTTTTGGGAGGGTGCCATGACCTATTTAGATATCAACAGAAAGGAACTCCATATTGCTAGCATTTTGGAGATAAGTTAATCTCCAACGAAGCCTAATGCAAACATTGAGGGCAACAATAACGCTTTCAACTTTGATTGTTTTCCATAAACCATGTTTGCCAAAGAAAAGGATAAGCTTACTTGTTTATAAGTGGAAACTAATTAAGGATTTTTTGGCTATTTCTATGATTGAATTGACTTTAGAGTTGTGTATGTTTGCATAGTTGAAACTCAATGGTAGTTTCCTGAACATTCAATTTCTCTACAAAAATATTGTTCTCTTCATACAGACCAGGGCTATGCAATAAACCTTCCACAATATCTTTTATCAAAAATACGTCTAAAATGACACTCAACATGGAGGGTGAAGAGGAGCACAAAACAACAATAAAGGTACCATAATTTAATCAAATATTTTTTTTCATGTAGCGAGAATTTTTTACACAACTGAATTCAAACTGCTCATGTAGAATGAAGTAATTATACTGCTGCTCTTCTCCAATAACTGTCTTTCCATGTTTTCTTACCATCTTACCTGCTCTCTCATCTGCATGACAATCTCGAACTCTTTCACTCACTTATAATCTTGATTGGTAACAATGATAACTCCACACACACTAACAATAACCATCCTCCTCATGTTTCTACCAGACAGACTACCACTCACTTGAGCTCTAGTGACAAATGCTTGCTCTACGTAAGGCCCCAAACAAATTGTGGATCCTACCAAAACAACCTAACATCTCTTCTCCAAATGAAGTTAGCCAAGATAGATGCAAATTCAGGCATTCCATCATCGAGGATTGATAGAACAGCCAGTCTTGGCAAGTAGAAGGCGGCATATTCTAGAAGTTAATCATATGAAAGAAATAACTCTCAGTCTTACTTTCATAATGGAGACAATTTTAGGGTTTCTTTGAATGCTCGTATTAATAGAAATATGGGAAGTATCACAGGATATATCCTGACAAATCAGCGCTTATTTGTCGATGAGCTTAGAGAATACATGCAAGTCATCAACTGTGTCTGCACCTGAAGGTGTGGAGTTATCTGTGAGCTCGTCCAAGAAATTAATGAGGTCAAAGGAGAGGTGAAAGAGGTTTGTGAATTTCACTGGGGACTTAAAATGGTCACTGGTCCTCAAGAAGGATTCATCTAATGAATGATAATTTATTTGCTTTGTTTGATATCTCTGTGCTGTTTTTTGCCACTTAAAATGGATTGTACTTATGCTGTATTGCTGAAAACTTTTCTTGCCTTTGGACATTTCAGTTTCTATGACATAGTATTTTGCATAAGAATGGAAGTTTTAACCCCTTGAATTAATGAGATCCTTTTATTTATGAAAGTAAATGTAAGGTAACATTGGCAGCACCTCCCAAAATACCTTGTTTTTTCTTGCAATCTTGAAAACAAAATGAAAAAAGTATCAAGCAAACTTCTAAGCATTACCGTATATTTCATAACAGTGCTTCCCAGAATCCAAGTTGCAAAATATAGCTCCAAGCACTGTCCTTAAATTCAGGGAAAATATTTCATCAAGTTGTGGTCTCTTGGTAAGGTCTGGTCCTACTCAAGCTCAAAAGCTGATGGGAACACCCAAGAATCCTTCGCCATTAACCTTCAGCCAAACAAAAAGCAAAAAAAAACTATAAGAAAATAAAAAATAACGTCTTTAAAAAAATCTCAAAAATTAGTCAATATAGGAGATGATCGTGGGGGCTCTGCTAGGGATTCTGATTTCTTAGGGTTCTGTATCTACTCCCTGCATCACACCGCACTTTTCCTCAAAAACAATTGCAAGATTAAAAGCCATTAACTGCATTTATCGTGCACGATCGGCCCATCTATCCGTACAACAGTATTATTGTCTATTTAATGGACTCTCCACAGGCTCAAGCATCAGTTCATATTGTAGCTGTCAGAGAAAAAAACAACACCAAAGTAAACCTGAAAGTATGTACCAAAGTTCTTCCACGAGGTCATGTTCCTATCCATGAGGAAAACCCTCCTAACATTTGTTTTTCAATAGCCTACATTTGATAATGTTTGTAAGTGCCTTGAGTAGTACAATCTGATAATCAATTTTGTTGTTGACATCCTTCACGGAGTATGCTTAGAAATTGGGTCAAACTACAATCCAACCTTATGGTATTAAGCTTGAAGCAGTTCAAAGCATGACCAAAGGGTTTTTTCCTTCCGCTTCTCAAACCTTGAGCATTGCTCAACTATTATCAAACATGGACCCTTGTTTATCAAGAGTTTTTTGCTTTTTTTCTCTCCATGGACCCATGATTTCGGTGCCCTTAATAGAGCTAGTCTTAAAATCCCAGTCTAGGTAGAATTGCCACGGTTGGAGCTTCCCTTTTAGGATTTTATTGACCATCTTATTAATCCCTTATGGTATTTTACTTTCCTTGGACAAAATAAAATATGTTTTGTTTGTCTTGCCTAGAAAAAAGAGTGTATATAAATTCATGTCCAAGGATCTCAAGGAATCCATTGACATGCAAATAGGCAATAAGAGAATTACACATGTTTTGTATGTTAATTTTCCTAACACTTGTTTTTGGCACCAAACCTTGGAGCATAAAATCCAAGATTGTTTGTTGATGGCTAATGCAAGGACCAAACTGACCGCCAAGTCTAGCAAGGTTGCAAGGCACCAAGATGACAGATAGAAACCATTGACACCAAAATGTCCAAACAAAAAAATAGGATCAATAGGGCTTCTGAGTGAAACCCTAAATGCACAGATCTGCCTATTACCACCAAGGCATCTCCGACACCATCCTCGCCACCATTGAATACTACTCCATTGGTTTTTAGCATTCCACAAGCCAATAATTTATCTCAATCTTGGATGAGGATGTATTTAATTCACGACCTCAACGTCTAGGCTAAGGGATTCTCCACCCTCTCCAAGAGGGATTTTGTACATTGTTCACAACTTCACACTATCCCCCACCTGTTGTGTTAGAGAGTGAATATGTGCAAAAGAAACATTGTCCTTTTCAAATTTGCAATTTTTTATGTGGCAACCAAAAATGGTTTTAGTAAACCATTTTTTAAGCACTTGAAATGCTCAAGGGTGACAACACAATGAATCTCAATAATCATCCATGGACATATATTCTTGGAATTTAGAAGACCTAATTGCACCAATGAGCAAATACATGGTTAGGACCAGCGGTAAGATATTTGAGAATGTCGATTTATTATGTCAAAAAGAAGTTGAAAATCACAGGAATTTATGCTTCAAGTTGTCGTCAAAACAATTTGAACTAACTTTTTTCTTATGCAAAACATGTTACAATTGCTGAGGTGTCGCAACTTTAATTTCTCAAAAGTTTCAATCCCATGTGGTAGATTGGAGCGTTAAGCCCACCAAAACATCCATTTGGATGCCTCTTCGATTTCGATAGTCAATCATCAAGACTTCTCAAATTTTATTATTGTTTGACATCGTGGAAAGAGTACCACTTTGGTGGTCACTTGCCAATGAGCTACAACATTTGAACTCCGATTTGTGGAGATTTCAATATGGCTGATGATCTACACCATGGATCCCATGATGCCGATGTAGAGGACAACCCTGTACTTGGCAGAAAGCTACAGGTTTTAGAATGCATAGAGGAAAACTATAACAATAGTAAACCAAAACACATTCAAATGTGGAAGTCTTTGCAAAATGGTGTGACTTCTATTCAATGTAAAGAATAGGAAAAAATAGCAGATGTGTACAACGCGTAGCGAGGTGGGGAATGAAAGTTCTCATGATCAGTAAGGGAAAACACTTCCTATGATTTGCCTAGGCTAGACGTGATAATGGATGTGTGTGATATTCTAGATAGTCAGGGCATGCTAAAAGTCTCCTATCTGTTTGTATGATCTCCTCGCCTCTAATCCCTTATGGATTGGACAGTTACAATATATACATCATAACAAGAAAGCAATTACAAAAGTGAATGGTTACAAAATGGTTCATCTTTTGCACAAGTGGTGATTTGCCTTCCTACAGGTATGATGGTTGAACTTCCAAAGCTGCAATATGCTGACAAGATTGTTGACAGGGTGCAAATCTGGGAAGTGCCAATTGGCATGTCATGTAGCAACAGGGAGCTAACACGCGGATGTTGAGCGCTGATGTTCCTACACAACACCAAGCACCTATGTGATATATTGCTAAGTGTTGTGGTAACGTGCAAAGGTACCACAAGACATACAATTAGTGCACAGTGCCGCAATTTGATGCGCAACATGTTGGAGAATTAACCTTAATTTGGGTCCTTTGTATAGGTTTCTAGGCTTATCCTAAGTCTTATGTGTGTGCATTTATTGTATTTATAAATACACTTTATTCTAACATTTTGAGGTGTTTCTCGCTTCTTAAGTCCATTTGTTGTATTTGGAGTTACTTGCATGTAACTCCTCTCCCCCCACATCGCACATATCCTCCTCACTTGTAAGAGAATTAGGGACACTTGGCACACATACTAAAGCTTGCACATGTAACTCCTTATTCCCTTTAGCTCTATTTATTGAGCTCTTCTCCCTCAATTTTCATGTTGTACAAACTTGCTTTTGCTCTTGCATCCTCATGATGCTCTTTTGGCCTAAAGTCATTCTCTCTCTCTCATTCTTAGCTTCTTCTTGATATGTACTTGGAGTGATTCATTGTTGCAAGACTTTTAATAGGTTGTGGGGTTTTTCTCCATTCGACAGTTTCCCCACTTGTCAAATCTCTTGCCTCGAATTTGTGGTTTGCTCACTTTATCAAAGTAACATTGTTCCATTACTTGTTTTCAATGTTTTTTAATTCGATTCTTGACAAATATTCTTTCATGGTATCAAAGCCAAGTGATGTTAAACTTTGTTCTTTGAGAGATTTGCAAGTTTGAAGGAGGTAAAGAAGCAATTTTTTGACATATTTTGCTTGTTAATTTTTTTGGCTCTTAATTGCTTATCTTTGAGTTTCAAGCTAACTAAATGAGCTTTGGACTATGTGCAAGGAATATGCTTATTGCTCAAACATATTAACATGCTTAATATATTTATTTTGCCTCGTTTCCTTGGACCAACATTTTGTCACTAGGCGCTACAGGTACAATGCCTTTTCTCTGATGGCTTGCTCTATGGGACACTAAGCCTTCGTAGGCTCATATATTTTTAGCCTATATAAAAAAAAATTGTTGTTCATTGCTTTTTGCGCAGCTGGCCTTTCTTCTCTGCCATTTGGTTTCCCCAACTTCTTTACTATTGATAGTTTGGTTGCCTAGCTGCATGTCATCTTAAGCATAACATTTTTTTTATATCTCTGTGTTTCTTTTAACTCGCTTGATTTCACTTCATAACCTTGTTTTATAACGGGTTGTTTGCATTTCAATTTATGTTTTTTTGGTTTTTTTTCCAAGTGGCTGTTCATGTGGTAGTTTGTACTGCTCTTTTTGCCCCTCTTGTTTGTGTAACTTTTTTTTTATATAGCATTTTCCTTGCTAATTCATATGAATCATTTTTAGCTTTGAGTTTTACTCCGTTTGGCATGTGGCACATTTTTATTTCTTTTATAAGATTCATTCATTTTTTCAAAATCTTATAACAAGTGGCGCTTTCATCAGTCTTTTTATCAGCATTAATCAGCTTTTGTCAGCTAGCAATAATTCTCAGCTTAAACCTTATGATTGGTTGTCTTATCTAACGCTTGGCTACCTTATGACATATTTATCAGTTTTTTCTTGATTTGGCACTCTCTTCATTCATTTCTCTATTTGCTTGTTTGGCCTGTGTGGTTCCTTTTAAGTCATGGCTATTCTGTGTGGTGAAATCTTAATCTTGCTAAGGCAGTTTTTTTTAAATTTGAGTTTTATTGTTTAAAACACCTCACCTTGCTTATCTCACTCAAACCTAGTATGGTAAAAAGTTGTTTCAAACAGCTGCCAGTTAAAATAATTGTCTTATTCTTTGTCCAAAAGTCACTTCTAGTTTTGTGATATGTGGATAAATAAAATTGTTTTTTATTCCTATGTAAATCAAGAAAATGAATCTTTCAAACATCATATTAAACTCAAACTATTTTGTCCTATGCACGGTTAAGACTTTATCTTTGTGTGTAATTTGACTATTTTTAATGCTTTAATTTTTGAAACATTAAAAACTGGGGGGAGTCAGGGGGACGGAGGGAGCGGGGGGGTAGGCGGCAAAGGCATTTAAACTTGTATTTGGTTTTGTGTTTGTATTTTGTGGATATGATGTGGCTTTGCAAGGCCAAGGATGTGTTGATTAATGCTCTCAAGCATCAAATTCTTGAAAAAGACAATGAAATTATTTCTTTAAACCGTCAACTTGAATGCAAAACTCAAACCATTCTTCTTTTTCAAACCTCGCAGAATGAAAAATTAAGCGAATTGCAACTTTTGGCTAACTCTATAACCACCAAATTAGTATCTTTTGAGCATGCCCAAACATCTAATGTTGTTTTTTCACCTCCTAAAGAGCGTATTACTTCGCCACATGATGTTTCTAGTCCCGGCTTTAAAATTATGCAATCCATGGGGTATGTCGGTGGTAGGCTTGGTAATTGTGAAGATGGTATTCTTGAACCTATTTTGCCTACATCAAATGCAAATTCTAAAGGTCTTGGCTATAATGATTCTACTATTTCTAATGCGAAATCATATTGTCCTCCTCACCAAAGGATTTATCATGCAACGTATTTTGATTATACTACCTGTAATGCTCATGTTTTGGTTAAAAATGATAAACTTTGTACGCATTGTAAAAAAACACGAGCATCGTATCTATCTATAAATTTTGGAAATTATATCCATGCAAATCTTGTGAAAAATCCATGCACAACACTTTGCATTGTTGGAAAATGACTAAATCTCCTACCTCTAAGGGTAAAACTATTTAGATTCTTAAAGAAAATGAATCTTCTAGAGACTTTGATATGTCTTCTTGCGATAATTCTTTTAATGCTTCATGTAGAATATCTTTTGCAAGTGACACATCTTCTATCTCCGTTTTGATTAACTAAAATATCTTTTATACATCCCTCGATTCTTGTTACATAAAAAATATGCTTTGATTGTGTTGACTAACTTATTTTCGTGCAGGTACTCGCACTTTGTGATGGAAGTTGTCTTTGCTCAATGTGCCTAGTTGTACATCTACTTTTATTGCATTATGTATGTAGATTCTATTTTTGACATAACGGTTACTTAACTTGAAAGATTGATGTTAGCTTGTTTGTTTTGCAGGGTTTCATGGATCACTTCTCCTTTTGTTGGTATGTGTTCATTGTGGATCAACCACATTGTCCAAAGCGGATTCTCGTAGATTCTTGGTGATCACACTTTCATCCTTGCAACTTTTGGCGGCACCTTTCCTTCTCTTTTTCTAAATCTATCGTAATTCCTCTTGAAGAAAGTTTCTATTAAGGAGGAGTATTATGTAATTTCAACTCCCTTTTTTGTTTGTAAAAGGTGTTTTCCACTTTTGTAACCCCAAATTTAAGCTTAAGAGGGAGTGTTGAAAAATTAATCTTATTTTGGGTCCTTCCTATTAGTTTCTAAGCTTATCCTAAGTCTTGTGTGTGTGTGCATTTATTGTATTTATAATGCACTTTACTCTAACCTTTTGAAGTGTCGTTCATCTCTTTAGTCCACTTGTTAAATTTGAAATTATTTGCATATAACTCCTCTCCCCTCACATGGCACACACATCCTCCTCACTTGTAAGAGGATTAAGGACACTGGACACACATGTTAAAGCTTGCACATGTAACTCCTTATTCCCTCTAGCTCTATTTATTGAGTTTTTTCCCTCATTCTTCATGTTGTACAATCTTAATCTTGCTCTTGCATCCTTGTGATGTTTTTTTGGCTTAAATTCATTCTCTCTCTCATTCTTAGCTTCTTCTTACAATGTACTTGAAGTGATTCATTGTTGCAAGACTTTTAATAGATTGTGGTGTTTTTCTCCATTCAACGGTTTCCCCACTTGTCAAATCTCTTGTCTCGGATTTGTGGTTTGTTCACTTTGTCAAGGTAACATTGTTCTATTGATTGTTTTTAGCGTTTCTTTAATTCAATTCTTGGAAAATATTCTTTCAAAACACAAATCTCATATGCACCTTTGTAGTGTCGAAGTTTTGTGTGACATGCTTAGAGGTGTTATGACAACTCGCATGGATACCACAAGGTTGCACACATGGCACAAGATGTCACAAGCACAGGGAACTCAAAGTCCTTGTGAAGAGTGCACAGACCCGTGTGGAAGCTATGCACAGATCAATTCAATCCATGGAGGATAAGCACAATATTCTACCCATGTAATGGTGTGCAAGTGAGCATGAGGTATTGTATTTGTGCACAATAAATTAGGGGTTTTTATCCTAATCACCACCACAAGGATTCACCAAACCAATGGTTCACAAGCTTGAATCTTTGAAAATGTGCATAACGGGTTATGAAACACCTTGCTTGAGTTATGCTTGCAAAGAAAGAGGCTAGAGGGTGAGAAGCACAAAGCAATGAATTATATTCACCATTCCCCTACTAACAAATCATTACTTTGCTTGTGTGCTAAGTGGGTCCCCTTGCCTTGTGATTATTACCAAACATACATAAGGAAAAAAGTTATTAGGGTAATGACTACTGATAAGGAGGTCATCATCAGATGACTTAAACACACGCGAGTAAAGCCCCACAAAAGAGTAATTATCTAAGAAAAATATTTTCTTGTTTCCCCATTGTTTTGACATCTTGGTCAATATTGTATCTAAGGCCATTCTTTCTAACCATAACCCCATCAAATTTAGAATAATATGTGGGGATTCTCGACCCAAGATTTCAAAGAACCAATTCTCTCTAAACACCTCCTACTTATGGCATGAAATAACATTGGTTCGCATTTGTTAGGTCTAGATCTTGGCTCCTTGGTTGTTGGTAGAAAGTGGATGGTTAGATTAGTGGTCTACGACCATCACTCGCAACATTATTCTTCAAACATTTGGAAAAACATGCCCACATCAAGCGCAAAGCTTATACTGCTTTTGTTGGGGAATTGTTAAGGTTTCTCTGAATGTTGAGCAAGCCCCTTTTTATGAGATCCTTCAAATCTAGGCGACAACTCTGCAGCACAAAAATCAAAGTTGTCAAGACCTCAATAGCCACTACAACTCAAATTAATGCCATATGGCATTGACTCAAGATTGAGCATAAGTTTTCTAAGGAACTTTTCCAACGTGTCAAAGCTGATAATATTTCAAAACATATTAAAGTCATCAAGGATGCCAACCCATAGTTGACAGACTTGCCTAATATTTTAAAAGCCTTTGTGGCCCATTATATGCATGTTGTTGTTCAAGATCTTAGCTTTGCCAGAAAATAAGAGCTTAAGACTTGTTATGCTGCTCTAGAGTCTAGCTATGCTAGAGAATAAGAGCTTAAGACTATTTCACTATCGACGAATCTAACTCTGCCTGAGAATAAGCACTTAAGACTTCTTTGGATGTGATTCCTGTTGACAATTCTTCCACAAGACAGATTGTCTCTTGCCATTCGGAAAATTCACATCTCCATCCAAGGAAAGAAAGAATTCATTAGGAAGAATATATTGTTTTTCTTTGGTAAGGGCCTTTGCTACAACAAGAAAATTCCGAAGGAATGGGTCATCAAAAAGGCTTTTGCTAAGGACAGATCTTTGGAGAAGTGTTGAGGACATAAGTCCGAAGGAAATAACAAAGGGGAGCCTATAAGACAAAGGAAGTAATTCCTTCGGACTTTTTGTCCAAAGGAATACTTCGGAGAATCCAAAAGTCCACCCAAAGAAGCAAGGAAAATCCAAGGCCCTTCGGAAAGGTCATTTTCAAGAAACCCGAAGGGCAGGGTACCATTCGGAAGGGTTATTTTATTGGCCAAGAGACCATTTGCAAAAAATCCAAGGGGAAAATGACAAGAGGTAAAAGGTCGAAAGAAAGTGTCCACGTAAAACCCGAAGGGTATGTGCCCTTCAGAAAAGTCACATTTCATAATCCCGAAGGGCAGGAAGGACCTTTTCCTATTTTACCGAGGGGCCAGTGTAAAATACAAAGAGTTCTCCATTTGCCGAAGGGACATACAGAAAGCCCGAAGGGTCTTCTTCCCTTCGGGAAAGTCTTTGTCGAGAAGCCCGAAGGTCAATTTGGAAAGGTTCAGATTTAAACAAGGGAATAGTTCAAGCAAAAGGCCGAAGCAATTCTTTTGGGTATTTTGCCCAAAAGAAAGGAGAGAACAAAGTGGTCGAGCTTCGGACTTTTTGTCCGAAGACGAATGCCAAAAGAAAATAAAGGGTCAAGACAGAAGTCCAAAAGAATTCTTTCGGGAGATTTATCTGAATAAAAGAAAGACACATGGTTTCCTTCGGATTTTTGTCCGAAGGAAATGGACAAAAATGACTCGGAAAGATAAAAAGCTTAAAGTCCGAAGAAGAATTCCGAAGGCCAAAGGAGGAGACCAAGATAATTCCTGTAGACATTTTGTCCGCAGGATATTGACTTGACAGGAAAAGCCAAAGAGCAAAGGACAGAAAGATTAATTCCTTTGGGCTTTTTGTCCGAAGGAATTCCTTCAGACAAAAAGTCTGAAGAAATTCAGAGAGGCTCTGCAAAAAACCCGACAGACCAAAAGCCCGAGCAAAAGAAAAGAAGTGTATCCTTCGGGAAAAAAGTCTGAAGGAATTCCTTCGGACTTTCCGAAGGAATACTTTGGAGGATATAACAGAGACAAGGACAATTCAAGCGGACAATTTGTCCGACGGAAATCGTTCATAGGATAAATCCGCAAACAAAAAATTCCACAGCTAGAAATCCGAAAGTATTAAGCCAAGGAGACAAGAAGAAATCCGAAAGAAATGGAGGTTGACTGTGCAAAAAAGGATAGAAAATGGACAATCCGACAGAGAGTTGAAAAAAGAATATCCGAGGAAATATAGATAAAGATAATCCGAATATAGAATCCCGCCAGAAATAGACATGAACAAGCAGACCAGAATAGGACAAAATACATGCAAGCAAGGGCTATTTTCGAACACCAGTCAAAGCTTCAGTTGACTGGTTATTGAAGTCATGCTCATCTCCAGATCAACTCATGCATCCGAGGGTCCAACTCACTTTAACTGGAGTTCCAAATTCGAACATCGAGTTGACTGTTCTCGATTTAGAGTTGACTAATTGTTAAAAGCCACATCTACCGAGGGTTTTTCCCATGCGAAGGAAAATGATCTCTTCGTCCAACTCAGCTTATCAAACGACCAACTCAATGTTTCAAACGTTCCAACTCGACATCAAGCAGCTCACGTAAAGTTCTAAAATTGACATTGGCGTGGATTTCCATGCAAAGAGAGGTGGGCGGTTCAAAACAAAGACAAGTTCACTTTCTCAAGCGCAAGAAGCTTCATGCAAAGACAAAGAGAAAACATATTTTATTGAAAGGCCAAGTCAGCCTTGAGTTAACCTAAGTAAATCCTTCTCTTCAATTTTTCAACGCCAATCTTTGGCCTTTTGTAAATCTCTATAAAATGGCTTTCAGCTTTGATTAAAAATAATCAATCCCTCTCTTGGCTAGACCAAACTCTGTCATTGGTGAGTTGTGTAACCTCTTCAATCAATAGAAGGATTGTACTTTCAGATTTCAAGCGTTGGCATAGTGTATATTCATTCAGCAATTTGCATAAGTGGTAGATTTCTCTCCCTTCCCAAATTTTGATTCATACCTAGTTGCTAGATTATCCTTATGCAGGTCATGTTCAGTGTTCTTTACGTATTTTGCTGACTCTGTACGTGGATGTTAGGTAGCTGCAAAGTGTCTTGTATCAGACCTCTCTCCATCGTTTTCCCTCATGTTTTGGTCATTGGATCAAACCTCTTCATGAAATATTTATGCATAAGTGATGGATTGAAATCAAAGGTCTTCATTTTCCCTTGTTTGTTCAGTGTTCAAGGTTCCAAGTTGAATGGATCAATCTTCTGGTGTATCACTCTTTTTAGGTAGGATTTCCCCTCAAAGTTTCCTTCTCCCTTTTCCATGGTAGTTTGCAGCATAGAGTAGAGATCCTCATTGATACATCAAACAGGAACCAGCCTTCTCTGGAAGTTCTTCTCACCATTGAGGCACCCACCCTCGTGAGAAGATCCCATTGTTTCAGCTGGATAGAGGACTGGCCATTTCACACACGTCTTCAATTCAGGGCGCAGCTCCAGGTTGACAACAGTTCCTTGGTAACCTACTCAAGCAAAAATAGTGGCTACAACTCGCTTTACTACTCAACTCAGTTGTATGCGCATCCTACAACTCCAAAATTGAGGAATACATGACTCCAAAGGTATATTTATATAAATGTGTGGGAAATTCAATCAAACAAAAACCCTGAACATCAAAACAACCAAAGAAACAAAAGGAGAAATGTTGTGGCTTCTATTTGAGAGTCTATAATGTTGGCTTATATGGGGCGAATTTGGCACAATATGATCTTGTATTTTGCAAATAGAATTCCACTATAGTCGAATCTAATGTACAAATTTGGCTTGATCCAAATTCATAAATAACAACTGATTTTACAAATGTTGTGGTTCCCAAGGTGTGTGAATCATCCTTAAACCTTCTTGCTACCTATGTTCTACTTCATCTTTGTTTTGTCCAATTCAGCTTCATGCAGTGAGCGTGAGCATATCTTAGAACACTTCATTAGTCATACAAACTATGGAGTTGGTCTAATTACATCAATCAAACTAAAATTCAACAATTTTCATAATCCAATTCAAATGACACCTACAATTGGTAGACTTTTGGACCCCTCAAACCTAAGAACTCAAAAAATGAGGGAATATTTACCCCATTTTGTCTTTGGAATACCACTTGGCTTCATTTGGCAATTGGCCTTTTATTCCCACTTGTCATTTTTTTTGTTCTCCCCTCCTTGTATTTATCTTCTTCTCCAAAACATCTTTGGCCAACACTTCTTGAGCATTTAATGCAAAGTATTCAATGGAGGATAGCAATTGACCACCATCATCTAGCATAGAAGGTTTCTCAACATTCACAACTAAATATCTCTTTATGTAAGGAGATGAGTTTAATCTGAATGTATATTAGAGCTCACTTTTTCAACAATCTCAAATAGACCATACCTAAGTAGTTTAAGATTCTTAGCTTTGCCTTTGGAGTCTTTCTTTGCTTATGTAAAGCCATAACTTATCCTAAACTTGGAACTTGTGCTCAGTTATTTGTTAATCATGTCTTGCTTTATGTTGGAAATTAATCTTTATTTGGGTTCACTTTATTATCCCAAGTTTATTTAGATGTGTGTAGGATTATTCCCATATGAATTCTTAATTCATATATTATGGGAATATGTGAGGCGTCACACCTATTTTCTCCCTTTTAAAGAGAATATTGAAGTTCCATGGCATTTGTAACTCCTTCAAAACTTGTCACACACTTTCCCCTCACCTCATGGGGCTTAATGACAATAGACATACATCAAGAAGGTTGGCCAAGGCTATGATGAGGAGTCTTTGTAACTCTTTTTGGATTCCTCACTCTATTTAAAGAGCTCTCTTCTCTGCTTTCTCACATCTTGAAACACTTGAGGCTCATTCTTCTTTTCTATTTTCTTATTTCTTCTACTCGTCATGAAAATTGTAATCCAGAGAATATTGTCGTAAGCCTTCATTCTTAATGCACGTGGGGTTTTCTTCCATTGATTCGGTTTCCCCACGTAACACGTTGTGCCTCGCATTCTTTCCAAGTTTGGCTTACTTTGAGGTATTATCGTACATTTTTTGCATTCTTTACTTATGCTTTCCACATTATTTGTAAGATCCTGTCATTCATCATTTCATGGTATCAGAGCAAGTCGTTTTTGACGTTGAACTTTGAGATTGCGCAAGTTCATGGGTGGAGAAAAAGCAAAAAAATATTGTTTCTTTTAACATTTTTCTTGCCAAGGATTTCAACTTTTGATTTTTTTGTCTTTGCTCCTTAACCCATTGGTAGTTTTATTGAGGCATTTTCACCTTTTTATCAGTTCTTAATAATTTATTGTCTCTTTCCTTGATAACATGCTGCTGTTTTTTTGCTATTTGAATATATTTGAACGTATAACTTTGTGTTTTATCGCTGATAAAATGGTGTTTTCTGCTGCTCATGCATGCTATTTAAGGTTTGGCGTAGCTATCAACTCTGTCTTTGTCACATTTTCTGATCAAAATGACCTGAAATGGCATCCTTTTTTGACATCTAAATTCTGTTTTTTGGCATTTTGATGTTTGGTATCGCATATCAACATTTGTTTTTGTTCCTAAGCTCACTTAATTCATACTTCAATCTTGTCTTTGGCATTTTGCCTTCACTTGCTTTCAATTGGTTTCAGAAGCAACACCATTTCTCCATATGCTTGGTGTTCCATCTGATCTTGGTCTTACCTCAAGCTTACAGTGCTTCCATATGCATTGTGTAATGCATTTTTCTCTGGCTTTGTAACGTTTTGAGCTGCTTGGCATTCCATGACAGGTTTTAATTCATTATGATCTTGTCAGTTATTTTTTTGTTTGGCATTTTACATTGTAATCTGAATCTTATCCACTTAGCATCTCATTCTTCCAGGTTGGCGTGCTCCTGCGTTTTACTGCGTGGCAAAACTTTTATCGCTTCTTTGAATATTGTGTTTATGTTTTTCCACTTTGGTGCCTTACATGTCAGCTCTTGTCATTTATCTTGGTGTTTTGTTTGCTTTGGTGCTTTATTGCTCCTTTCCTGGCGTCTTCTTTAGCTAAGTGGCATTTGTCTTTTTTATAAGACTTAATTCATATTTCCGTCCTTGTCTTTCTCTTGATTAGTATAATTTATGACTAATGCATGGTTGTATAATTTTAGCAGATTTTTAGTAATACATGGTGCCTTTTGCTCACTTTTGGCATCCTTAATCATGGCATCATTAAACACTTAACTCCTATTTACATTTGTTAAGTGGCGTTTCAGTTTTATTCAGGGTTTGGTTGTCTTTTGGTGTATGTGTGATACTAACATTTTTGACCCGAATACTATAACACCTTCCTTTATGCATCATTCGTCCTTGGCATAATCTCTCTCTAAAACATGTTTTGACCTTTCTTTTTAGTATGTGTTCTTCCTTTATTTTCTTTTGTCAAATCTTGACAAGAGGCATTTTGATCCTTGGTAATGACATTTTGATAAGTGGCGCCATAATTATTTCTTGTAAGTTCCAACTTAACTTAACTCTTTGGCAAAGTGGAGTTTTTAATTTTGGTGTTCTTCTCTATCCACTTGGTGTTTTTTGTCTCTTACCTTCTTTACGCTTGACGATTTTTATGTGTCAATAAGTAACGTTGAGATCTCCTTTACTCGGCATTCTACTTTTTTAGCATTTCAATTGGTACTGTTTTCTATAATTATAGTGTGTAAATCAGTTTATAACGCTTTCAGATCACTTTCGTTTGTAACGTTTTTGTCTTCTAACATTTTCATTTGTAAGTTTAATCACAATTTACAAAGATGATTTGCAAGTAGTAATTTTCTTTCTCAACTATTTTTAAAAAGGATTTACAATCAATACGAAAGCAAAACGATGTTTTAATTAATCAAATCACATAGCAACTTATTGAAAAAGATGATAAAATTGTTGTTTTGAAATGTCAACTTGAATGTCAAAACAAGACTAGTCTTTTATTGCAAAACTCACACAATGAAAAAATAAGCAAAATGCAATATTTAGTTGACTCTCTTACTGCTCAAATTGTGTCTTTTGAAAATGTTCATGTCTATAATGATGATATAAAATGTGTTTCTCCTGAAGAATGTATTCCCTGCAATCAATAGATTATACTGGCGATGGACTTGGTAAAAGTAAAAATGGCATTGTTGAGCCCATTTCATTTGAAACTAATTCAAATTTTGCAAGGCTTGGTTTTAATGCTTTTAAAGTTAATGTGAAGTCATATTGCCCCCCTCATCGAAGGACATTGCGCCATACTGATTTTGGTTATAAGCCTTTTTGTGCTCCTAATTTGGTTTAAAATGTTAAAAATTGTGTGTATCATGATAGAAATGGGCATGATATTACTAAATGTTGGAAATTGCATCGGTGTAAATCTTGTGGTAAAAAAAAATCATGATCTTTTCATTGTTAGAAAACAATTTAATATATTGAACTGCCATATTGCTTGGAGAGAGTATGCAGAGTCTGGTGGGGATTTGAACCCACGGCCAATGGACTACACACAACTAGTAGTGCTTGTGGCTCTGTTGGCAATTTGCCTCTCCTCCATTCATCGAATAAAGAGAAATGAATACTATTGTTACAAATACAATCGTCGTTGTTAGTATTACTAAGAAAGAAAATGGAAAAAACTTGGAAATCTATGTATCCATGCCTATTTTTATATGGCATCCTGCATCAATGGATTAGATTATATAAAAGGCAATATTGGATGTGTTGTAGCATGGTTCTTGGCACTATGCAGGTTGCACATGATGTTACGAGGTATGCAACGTGAGTTGTGCTTAGTGTTGTGGCATGAAAATGTGTAGGCCCCCAAGAACCCTTAGTAGATACTACATAAGGTTTGATGGATTCTTGGGTGTTACGATATCATCTTCATATATTCAACTATGTTATGGTAGGAGTGTAAGCGGTATTTGTTGGAGATCGATTGAAGACCTTGGATGGTTTGCAGTATGGTAAAATGTCCCCAATGGTTTGCAACATGACATAAGGTGGAAGGACTACTCCACATGCCAGTTGTGTAGTTTTGAAGGTTATGCAACATGGCACAATGTGGTGTGATGTTTCCAAAAGGAAACTACTTGTATGGATGTTCTACCGCATTGTGCAATGTGGCTTAACACGGCACAAAGAAACTTTGTAGTTCTAGAGGGTTTGCAACATGACACGATGTGCTACACGGTTGTGTTTTACGTAGAGTTCTACAAATTACATGATGTGCTTGTGCAAAGGAGTGCACAGGTCACAAAATTGCACATAGATCACCATGACATTTTTTTTTTCAGATTTCCCAAAAATCAATATACTTTGCCAAACTCTCACTTCGTCAATTATTGATCTGGAATTGAAATATTAATTAGCTTTTTTTATTTACATCCAATTAAGATTAATTTCATTGCTATGGTAGATGTATTATATTTTTATGTAAAATCACTTGCCCATCAAGCAATTCGGTGAACCCATGGTCTCTTAAACATTGTCTAGGGCTAGATCTTGCTGCATTTTATGATGGATCTGATTTTAATAGGGTTAACTATTTGGCATGTTCCTTTAGGGTTTCACAAAACCGTGATTTTGTGTGCCTTCTTCCCTAGGGTTAGATCTTGTTTTGCATTGACTAAATCTGAATTGTGTAATTTCCTAGATTGATTATCTTACATGCTCTTAAATCGAATAGCCTTTACTTCTTTGTGGTTTGTGTTTGAACATAAACTTGTGGGCTTCAATGAATGTTATAATGAATATTTGATTTCCTCTAAAATGGTTACAAATGTTCAATTTTTCATGTGAATGATAATTAGATATTGTATGTCCAAATGAAATACAATACTTTTGTATTTATAAACAAATTGAATTCAAATCAGGACCATATTGATACACAACCCATCATCAAATGGTCACAAGATGAAAAATGTTGGACTAAAAAATGAGTGCACTCTAGCCAAAAGGTTCCACATAAAGTTCCCATGGCCATTCAGATGCTTTGGAAAATCCCTAGGACCGTCAGAAAGCTTTGAACAAGGAGTTCAAAACAAATCAAAATTAGAGGGGAGAGAATATGATAATTAGATGGGGCAACAAGAACAGTCTAAAGCCATTAAAAATAAAAAATAATGTGAATAATGCCTAATTTAGATCAATAATTGACACATACACAAACATCCTAAAATCATGCAATTTAATGACTACTTAATGCCTAGGGACCATTTGTACATGGTGATTTGTGTGCAATTTTGTGACCCATTTACTCCTTTGCACAAGCACATATCACTTCAATACTATCATGTCGTGTGTAGAACTCGACGTACAACACAACCTTGTAACACCTCGTATCATGGTGCAAGCCATATAGAACTACAAAGTTGCCTTGTGACATGCCATGCCATCCATATTACATAGTTTCCTTTTGGAGACTTCACACCACATTGCACCATGTTGCATAACCTCCAAAATTACATAGTTGCCATGTGAAGTAGTCCTTCCACCTTGCGTCGTGTTGCAAACCATCCAAGTTCTTCAATCTATCTCCAATAGATACCGCACACATTCCTACAGTAGCACAATTTAATATATGAAGATCATACCATAACACCCAAGCATGCACCAAACCTTATGTAATATCTACTAGGGATTCCTCAAGGTCCTACACACTTTCATGCCAGACCAGTAAGGCCAACTCGTCGCGTACCTCCTAGCATCATGTACAACATGCCGCAACACATCCAAGATTGTGCAATCACAATGTGTAAACTCACGCCATGCCAAAACACATTTATAACTATGCATCCACCATGTGGAGAATTGCACAAGAAAATTCTTCACGCTGCAACACATCCTAAATTGCACATCCATTATGTGGAGAGCTTGCACCACATTACACCTTGTCACAGAAGCTTTTGAATCATGTAGCAGCCATATGGTAACTCAACAACACATCACACCATTGCAAGAATCACTCTCAAAGTGCACATCATGTCTACACACTTGTCAGCTTGAGGCACATATGCAAATCGAATTGATACACTTCTCAGCTTGTGCAACATATGCACAAATCAAATTGACACGCTTGTCAGCTTGTGTTACATATGAAAATCGAATCGACACACTTGCAAGAAGGGGAACCATCACTCAAGGTATAGGATGAACCGTTCACTTTAGTAATAATATAAAATATCATATATTATGTTTAATATAATATAATATAATATATTATTAACTTAATATAATATTATATATAATGTATATTTAATGTTATATTATTCATATTAATTATAACATTTGAATATAAATTTTATATATATATATATATATATATATATATATATATATATATATATAATATATTAATATTGTTGATAAGATGTGGATGAGTTGGTAAAGTGGCTTGGTTGTTCGCAACCCCACCCAAGTTCAAATCTTGTTGGGCATGTGAGGTCAGTTGTGGCCATATTTGGTGTATTCAAGCCTTGTTGGTTGTAGATCTGGGAATCATGAGCTAGGGATCTAGGCTCTCGTATGTGTCCCAAATCGGTTCATAGCTCCAGTCAAAAACAATGATCAATCAATATATATATAAATAAAATATTATATATAATCTAATAGTATAATATATATTATAATACTTATATATAATATTATTTATTTAATATTATATATTATATAAATATTTAATACAATATTTTATTATTTATTGTATTTAATATATATATAATTTAATACACCGAACCAACATATCGCTTGGAGAGAGTATGTAGAGATTAGTAAGGATTTGTACCCAACTCCAATGAACAACCCAGAATTGGAAGTGTTTGTGGCACTATTGGCAATTTTACCTCTCCTCCATTCATCAAATAAAGAGAACTAAGCATCCTCCATCGGTAGATTAGATTATAAAGGAGTCTTTCATTAAGGAAGCCTTTCTATCTTTTTGTCTAATTGATTTAAAAAGTCATCTAATTCGGTTTTATATAGTGAAAACAAACAAATGTGACATGTCACTGTATGTGTATCTATGCGAGCTTCTTCAAGTCCATCCCCTGAAATACATTGTCATTGCCCCTCACAATCACTACCCAACCCACCTTGGAATCTTTTGCCCCTTTCTTGTTATTTATGGCCTTCCCCTTCTCCATCACTTCTTCGTTGCTCAAGCTCACCGTGAAAAATGACATGTCCTCCCAACATGATCATTGTCATGCCATATGAAGTAACACCACCTCAATTTATGCCATCACCTCCACTAGAAATAACAAATTCCTTAACACTTTGTGTACAAAAGGCAAGACGATTTCAACAATTAAGGGTTTTGTGTGTGGTACGACTCTCGATTTACACTTTTTCGTTTTACAAAACCCCACTTTACCAAAACAAACAATTACATCCCTATCGACATAACTTGCACCTTTGGGGCGACTACAAGTTTAAATTCTTTGCAACAACATCATCCAGCGTATGGTTGGTGGAGGTGGGAATGTGGTCAGTGGTTTTCCAAATTGAACCATACAAACTATCTAAAGAATCTTGATGATGTGGAGTTCTAATTATATGAAAATAGTGATGACATTTTTGGTAGCATGTGATACTATTAATGTATTTTTTTAATGATGAAATTATAACTATAAATATTTTAGGATATATAACAAATGATTGTGTATTACTTCCATATTAATGAAAAATCTCCTCTTTAGAGTGTATATTTGTGGTAAAAAAAATTACGTTCAAAAAAATAATTAACACAAATATACACTGTAAAGAGAAGATTTTCAATGCCAAGGAAGTAATACATGATCATTTGTTATATATATTTATGCATGTCATATCCAGTCATATCCATATCAAGGGGTCTTGAAAACTCACAGTTGCCCTAAAGGTGCAAGTTACACTAGAAGAGATGTAAGTTTTTGTATTGGTAAAGCAGGGTTTTGTAAAGTGAAAGAATGTAAATCAGCATTCATACCTTCCTTGAAACCCATGATCGCTAACCCCGTCTCACCTTTTGTGCACGAATCGTTAAGCAACAATAATATTATATTTTTGGTGGAGGTGATGGTGGAAAATGAAGTGGCATGTTCCTTCAAACAGTGTGGTAATGAGCTATGTGGGGGAAAGAGGTTTCATTTCACAATGAGCTTGAGCAAAGGGGAAGTGGTGGGGAAGGGCAAGGCCATACAAAACATGAAAGCGGTGAAATATTTCAAGGTGAGCTAGGCGGTGATGGTGAGGAGAAATAACAAGGTATTTCAGATGATGGACTCAAAGAAGATCAGGCATATATACATGTAAAGTTCAGTGACATGTCACCCATGTCAATGAAATTTGTAGCTTCCACCGAATTGTTTTAGTTACCCAATCTAACTAAAGAAAACACCCATTCTCTTCTTTTGGAGGATTCGTAACTAAAGATAAAACTTTGCTTTTGGTGAGCTTTTTGTTGCAAGCTAGCATAAAAGAGTTATGAAAATTTGTCAACATCTCCCCTACTATTATAAGGGGCCTCAAATTCACATAGAATATAATTTTTTATAAAGAAACCTGCCATAATGTATTGGGCATCTGCAAAGCATTTAGAGAAATCAAGCAATCATTTGAACATCCATTGTAGCACTGAAGTTCATGTTCGCTAGTTTGCATCACTGACTAGTTATTACAATTATTTGAGTGTTCTTTTCAAAATTGTACATAGTCTAGACCATGATAAGAATAAAGCTAAGTGTGCCACAGGGCCCGAAACACAATTTGTTTTCCTTGGTGTTTTCAGATCTAATTGCCCAAATAGGACGAGGAGAAGTGCATTTTCCTAGTGATAGAAGTGAAATTTTAGAAAACAAGGTGCTATGTATCTAATGAATACATTCATCAAAAACGTTTTCTTATAATTAAGATTACTAGAAATGTCCAGTCAATTGTTTTGGCACCCAAAAAACATCCAGTTGATGGTTTGAACAAGTTCATCCAATTGCCATGATTTATCATGGTCTTGTTGTCTTACCATAGAACATTGATTTCCATTATCAAAGTTTGACACCAATTTTTGGATCTCCTAATATTTAAGGTACATTTCTAAACCCTCTGTTTTTCTCATTGTTACTGTGTATAGATTTTTATATTGCAACTTAGTTGAAATCCATTTATCTATTCTGTGTAGTCACTCAAAATCGGTTATGAATACTTGATAATGTCAATTTTGGTCTTATTTCACTTTAATTGACTTGAGCACTTAATCTAGACCTATTTAGTCACCTCACTCTGTCCTAAACACCTATATGGACCTATTTCTTTTTTAAATTGTTATTTGATACCTACAAAAAAATTGTAACTGCTAAAAACCCCTCTAAGCATTTGTACAAACATTCCTGGACCCAAAAGTCACATGTTTCCCTTAAGGACAAAAACGTCCTGTAGGAGACACTAGTGGCAAACATTTATGTCCCCATGGGACGTTCTTGTCCTTACCCATTTTAACGGTCATTTTTCAAATTTGGACCCTCTTTTATAGTTTGATCTGTATTTTTAGGATAAGTAGTGTGAGGTTTTCCCTTTTTGCTATAAAGGCACACTTAAGTCACTTATCCTACCACTTGGCAATTTCAATACAGAGGCACACTTACACTACTGCACATTAAGCAATGCTTCCCTATTCTTCCCAATTTTGATTCTAATCACTTGAAGCAGTCCTTAGTGAAGTCTTTAGTTTGTTTTATCCAAGCCAAAGCAAAGCATGATCAAGTTCTCAAACCATCCTTAGATGCATTCATATAGTCAAAGGAGCATAATCACAAAAATCACTCTAAGTGAGAGAACTACGTGGGCTTGATTTTTCTTTTCAAAGTATTGGATACGTAGGCAATGATCACTCATCGTGGGGGTGATTGGGAACAGCTCGGCCCATTACACTCTACCCTTTTTCTATTTGCAATTTTTCAGCTATTGCAAGCCCTATTAGGGTTTCAACTTTGAAGAAGTCATTTGCAAATCTTTTATGCACATTTGAAGGACAAATCTCTACACACAAGGCTAATTTATGCTATCGCAAATGATTGTACCCTAGGTTTCTTGATTTTCAGCAGAGGACAAAATTGACCAACTTAGAACTATAGTGGCAATCAATCCTATCCCAAGTTGGACGATTATGTCCATCATTTTCAGTTTGTCTTTGTGCACTTGCAGAGTTGGTTCTTGTTTGTCAGTTTCAGTTGTCTATCAACGTCACACAATCAAATCTCAGACAACAAACAATCAAGTTTTCCATTTTGTTCATAGTTAGTCTTCTTTTATTCAATTGCACTTTGTCGAATTCAATATTTACTTTCATTATACCTTTCACAAATTGATTTACAACATTATGCATTTATTCCATTCAATTTTTCTGAATTGGGGTTAATGCATATATTTATTCAAATTCTTATAAAACACTATGCAGACTTATTTTTCAATTTGCATTTGAGCCTTTCTATATTTTAGGACAAAGTTCAATTGCCAATCAAATTGTATAAGTGGAAGTGGGGGGGGAAGGGCAAGGCCATTCATAACATGAAAGCAATGAAAGATTTCAAGGTGAGCTAGGCAATGATGCTGAGGGAAAATGACAAGGTATTTCAAATGATGGACTCGAAGAAGATCAAGTAGATATATATGCAAAGTTCAATGGCATGTCACATCTATCAATAAAATTTATAGCTTCCAATGAACTATTTCTGTTACCCAATCTAACTAAAGAAAACACCTACTTTCTTCTTTTGGAGGATCCGTAACTAAAGATAAAACTCTTCTTTTGGTGAGCTTTTTGTTACAAGCTGGTATAGTCAATGTCACCCCTACTGTTATAAGGGGCCTCCAACTCACATAGAATATATTTTTTTATAAACAAACCTACCATAATGTATTGAGCATCTATAAAGAATTGAGAGAAATTAAGCAATCATTAGAGCATTCACTATAGCACTGAAGTTCATGGTAGTTGGTTTGCATGCCTAACTAATTATTACAATTATTTGAGTGTTCTTTTCAATATTGTACATTGTCTAGACACTGATAAGAATAAAGCTAAGTGTACCACAAGGCCCGAAACACATTTTGTTTTCCTTAATGTTTCAGTTCTAACTGCGCAATTAAGACAAGGAGAAGAAGTGCATTTTCCCAATGATCGAAGTGAAATTTTAGAAAATTGGATGCTAGATATCTAATGAATACATTCATCAAGAAACTTTTCGTATAATTAACACTCTCTAGAAATGTCTAGTCGGCAATTTTGGCACCCAAAAAAACATCTAGTTGATGGTTTGGACAAGTTCATCCAATTGCCACGATTTTTCAGGGTCTTGTTGTCTTTCCATAGAACAATGATTTCCATTGTCAAAGTTTGACATCAATTTCTGGATCTCCTAATATTTAAGGTACATTTTTAAACCCTCAATTTTCTCATTGTGGTTATAATAAATTATTTACGTTTGATTTAATGTTTTTCATCTATTTTATTCTTAGTTATGTGTATAGATTTTTATATTGCAATTTGGTTGAAATCCATTTATCTATTCTATGAAGACTTATTTTTCAAATTGCATTTGAGCCTTTCTATATTTTAGGCCAAAGTTCAATTGCCAATCAAGATTGTATATGTATTTTAAAGAGTTCCCCATGTGTAGGCATATGTATGTTTATTTATAATCAAACAAGTAACAAAGTTTAGAAATATACACAAAAAATCTCTCGATTTGGGAAAAGTTCTTTCCCCCCCACATAGAAGCCTTTTTTGACAATGAGAAGACATATCTCAATTCCTTCCTTTCTACATAGAAACCTTTTTTGACAATAAGAAGAGATGAGATATGTGAGATATATGTGATCATTAGTAGTAATGGGAGACCAAAATGGTTACGACATAGCTCCCCTTCCATGTGGCTTCCTCGGTTATGACACAGTCCCCTTAATTGGTGGACAAGTGGTGGATTGCCGTGTGTGGGATAGGTGGCTCATTTTTGGTGTCAGAGAATGGTGATTTGTGTGGGTTCCAAAATGAATGTAGCGTAGGCCTGGAAAAACATAAACCAGGTGTCGTCCTTTTCAAGCCCAAGCCATCTTTCTACTCATGTTGTCCACCATGGATCCTCCGTGAACCCTGTTATGTTTGGTGCCCACTTCATAACTTGGGCACCACCATGCTGCAACAAACAAATTTGATTGATTCAAGTGGAGGCAAAACAAAACTTATGTGTACCCATTTAATCCACCATCCAATTAATGAAGAAAGCTTTGATAAAAAGAAAATTTGCCTACGTTTTAAGCTACCCATCACACAATTTGGAAGTGCACAAGTTAGGGATAATGAAAACCTTTGTATTTCATTTTAATAACAATAACTGAAGTTTATAGAATTCTGACTTGGATCCCATGACCACCATTGTTTTAGCACAGTTTGAGCCAACTACACGCTCCCCTGCTATAGCTGAATGTGCTCTTGTTGCTTCTAAGTCTGACAACAAATCTTTTGCTTCTTCAAATTCAATTTGGCAGCACATTTAGTGTACTAAGTGTTCATGAGCGTTGCATTGCAGTGCTAATCTAAGTCACCACATTCGAATTCATAGAGGATAAAATTTGTAAAAAAATCATTGCTAAAAAATCAACAATGAAATTCGTGATTAAATTCGATTGAAAGAAATATATGCAACTAACATATTTTAAATCTATATAGTTAAAAATATATATAGTTTAAAAAAAACTATAAATAATAAATTTATAACTACTATATACATATATATATATATATATATATAAAATAAAATATAACTATATATTATATTATATATATAATATAATTATAAATATATTATATTATATATAGAATATAATTATAAATATATTATATTATATATAATATACTTATAAACTTTATTATTATATTATATTATAAACTATAAAAATAACTACAAATATATTATATTATATTAATATATTACTATTCAATAAATAACGAATAAATTACAATTGTATTAATATATTTCAAAAATGTCTATGCCTTTATATTGAATGGATATGGCTTTATATTATAAAAATTGCTAAATCTTATGTGATTCTATATCGAATGGGCATTGCGTAAAAATCTTAATAAAACTCAAAAATACCAATGCGAGATAATAAAGAGGCTCGCCCGCATCATTTCATAAAGGAAACTTTAACACCAATGACACCAAAAAAAATTATAGCAAGCACTGAATTGGGTGGAAGTGTGACCTACAAATAAACAACGATTTCTTGGTCAGCTTTTATATCACCAGCAAGTTTAGCAGTTACAAGTTCCTACGACCTGACACAGTCGTACGCATAACCTGCAATGATCAATTGTTAACCCTAAATCTCAATTTCTAACCCGAAATCACAATTTTTAGCCCTAAATCGCAATTTTTTAATGTTATTTAATTTTTTTTTTTTATGCTCGTGAATTAAATCACAATTTTTAACGAATTATTAGCAACAGTCTGAAGTTCGACGAATCTTGAATTTCTAACCTAAAACTCGGCGAATGCCGTAACACTGGTAATTGTGACCGCTCCAACTCCAATGTGCACTTTATATTTTTATACTAATTCCTAAAAGCCATTCAAAAATAGCAGCTGCAGAAACAACAACTGCAAGGGTGGAAGACCCAAGAGAGTTGCGGGTGCACTAGAACTATCCACACCTTCAATGCTTTAAGATTTAAGTGAGGGCAGTGAAAAGGCATTTTTTTTAGCTTTTTAAATCCAACTCATCCGTCTTAACACTTATGTTATCAATGTTCATCCTGGAGAATATCAGATACGTATCAAATTTTCTTTGACAAGAAGGCCCAAAATGAGCACAAGGAGGCCAAGTCCAATTCTGTAGCAGTTTCATTATTATTTTTGGAAGCTTTGTGTCTACGGATTTTAAGATTTAAGTGCTGGGACTCATGGCTATGGGAGTAAATCCAAAACAAGGACGTGGTTATACATAATAGTAGATTGCTACCAGAGTGTGGTTAGGAAAAGATAAAAATATGAGCACAAATCCATTCTCCGCTGAATTCACCAGTCAACTCTGTCAATCTAGTGAACATGGCTCCACATTATCTTACGAAGAAATCATAAATTGGTAGAAAGTCCCCCTCTTGTGAATATGTGAACCAGATCTGACAGTCTCAAATATCAACTCTATTCTAAGATAGAGGAATGACTCGGAAGTCTATGGCTGAGGAAATGGAACTGAATAGACATTCGTATCTTCCCCAGAGTCTGCATCATGATCCATGACAAGAACTCCTATGCTGAGAATCTAAAATGTTGCTATCTGAACTACTCATCCATTCTTCCTGCGGGCTTCTACTGCCATTCCATCCCTACCGCTTCCATTATTGACACTCCTGCGATTCATAAAAAAGGGGAATTAAAATGAAATAAACAACATTCAAATTTAGGTGAGAGTTGATTTTTGAATCTCAAATATATTGCTGTATGTTGATTAATGTGGCACCTATTTTGAATGCTAATAGTAATAAGTTTAAAGAACTGATATATGTTTACACAAAAAAGTGGCAATGGACTGACCATGAAAACACCGCCAGCATAATTAGCCGTATCTGTACCCAATACTGTATCTGTATCCATATTCGTGTCCATGTAACTCTGCCTCAAACTCCTCAATGAAATGCTCATTTATCCCTAATTTTACTTTTCATTGTTTCTTTATTGTTATTTCACATGTGTATGCAATGATCATATGCGACCAACCCAAGCTTGTCTACCAACTCCTTAGAATCCAAAAGAACATCAACTTTTGTCTTCTTTATTTGAATCTTGAGATGAAAACGAGTTTGGTAAGTTCACCTCTATTCATGGCCTCTTTGCTACTCAAACATACCTTTCTTTGGATAGAAGTGCAAGCAATCTTCTCATCCACATTGAAGCTACCTCCTATCTCCTTCCCTTCAACTAAGGAAACCATTTTTTTCAATTGAATTCAAAAGTTTGTATTGACATTTTGAAAAATGTACAAAAAATCAGTCAAACAATTCATGTTGTGGCTGATCTGATTTGCTTGCATATTTTCAGGAGAGTACCCTACATGTTCAAAGGATTTACAAAAACAGCTTAAAAACTAAATCTGACAAGCTGAAAACGATTATGTTTATGCCTGCATTCCTTCAAAAAATTACAAGAGCTACACTGATCCACTACATATGATACATTATCCATATAAATTAGTTTATACAAAGTTTATCAATCCGGATACAAGTTTGTGATTTCAATCCTGTAGTTCATCCATCATTTCAAAGAAAAAAGGTTGTTCTGTCATCATCTCTGGTTTTGTAAAACAAGTTCAACGAGCACATAACTGCATGCCCATAAAATCTTGTGCTGAGTTATCCCCTTTTGCAATGACTCCCTCATCTGTATCCCAGCATGGTGGTTCTATCACGAGCAATAAGCGTATATATAGGAACTGAATTCTCTTCCATTTGAGACTACCCAGAATCCGAGCTCTCAGCCTGGGATACTTGGCATTTTGAGGGTACCTAAGGCATTTTTGGCACTTGTATTGCATCAAAATTATGCTTGCAAATGATATTAGGAATGACCAGGTTTTCAGTAACTCTTATCCTTTTCACAGCAAGTTCAAACCTCTTCTCAGCTATGTCCAGTTTCTTTTGCACTTGCAGTTGATGGTAGTTAGCAACCAGATGAAGCATGCATTTTTCCATCAGTGGTTTGTAGGTTGAGATTTAACAAATTTTTTAGAAAGGTCCACTAGACTTGCATCAATAGATGGAAGGAAATGAGCCAAAATAGCATTCCCCTGGGCAGTGTCAGCGGCATTTTTTAAGTTTACTGACCATCCTTGAGAGACAGTAATGTGTCCTCCAGGCTTTTTAGAAGCATAAAGCCCAAAAGTCTAGCTCAATGAGAAGGCCTCCGTGGGAATATTCTCTGGTTTGTACTAGAGAGCTTAACTGCTTGAAAAATAACTTGGAAGATTAGCCACTTGGATTCTTGTTGTTGAAGGGGGAAAAAGCTTCTTATATTTTGAGTGACGGTGCAAAGATCATCGAGTGATTGAACATGCCCTATGGGCGTGGGAAAAGTCGTTGCAGATTTGCACGCCTCGGGCTACCAACAATTGATTGGCCATCAACATACTCATATCACTTCTGGACTTTGATTGGCCATTGGGGGAATGCCCTATGCACATTTAACAAAGTACCCCTTGAATCCCCTCGGCAAGGCATTCCAAGCCAAGGCCATCATATGTGAAGTAATTCACATTCAAAGCAAAGGTCTAGAAGAAGGATGAGGTTCTCGCCCCCACTAAAGGCCTTGTCCCCAAGGAAGTAGAAGGTAGGCTCATCCTCGTAAGGAAAGTAAATTTCCCAAACTCGCCCTTGTTATTTTATCAACCCATGGCTCCCAACAAAAGAATGAAGACACACAAGACTCCCCTCGAGATTTGAAATGGAATAATGCTCAAACAGGATGAGATCCCTTAACTGATGGTGCATATCCTCTTAATGTTGGGATAGGTTGGGGAGACAAGCCACATGATCCTTCTTTTGTTGGCTTGGTTTCCCCAATGACTTAAATCTGTTTCTTGTTCTCTAACAATATGAGTTTATAGATTTTTGTGGTGTCCCTTGGGAGCTTGATACTTTGCTTAAAATTTTTATTATTGATTTAGCGCACATTCTCAAGGTGTGCCCACTATGATATTTTGTCTAGTTTGGCTAGATTTTCTATGGGTGTGGACTCAATAAGATTTCTATATGATATAATTCCTTTCCACTTGCTTTATTTAAATGATAAGTTGTAATTATTTATTTTATTTTGGAGTAATATAAGCCAACTCTTCAAAAATATTCCCATCATCATGGAATGAATTGGTTTGAGTGTGAACTAGGGTTCGATGTGCACCTTATAGGGCTTCCTGCCCTGCATCTGTTGGTGGGCTCTTTGTCTCCTCGCAGCCATGGCATCACCCGATGAGGAGTGTTCTGCCCCTTAAGGCTGTAGGCCTTGCTTTGCTGTTGGTTTTGTCTTCGAGGAGCCCTGCTCTGTTTCCTTGCATCACTGTTGCTTGCTCGGTTGCCCTGCTTTTCACCTGGAGCTTCATTTGCTTCTTAATGGAGGAAGATACCCCAGCCGTCATGCGCAACGTTACCAGTTCATGGCTTTTGGGCTGCGTTGGGCACCCAAGTTCAAACCGGGTTCGGGTTCGGGGTTCAGTTTGCTGCCCCAACGCTCAGGGTTCGTCCCTGGGCACCCGAGTGAGGCTTGGGTTCTTGTGGGATGAACCCTGGGAGTTGGGACAGAGAACCAGCAGTCAAAAACACATCTTTTCATTTTTCTTTTTCCATTTTTAGTGGCTCGGCTATTAACCCTTAAAAGGAAATATCTGAAAGAAGAAAGAAAATAACTTAACTTGAAGCGTTAATTGAGGATTTGGAAGACACTGGCCAGGGCCAGTCAACTGATTTTCGGAACAGATGGCCAATTTGCAATGGAATACATAATGCAATCCACATCCATCAATGGCATTCAATCAGGAAATCATCAGCTAGATGTTGACAGCTTTCATTGTCTTGACTCTTCATCTATAAGATGTGGCATTTCAAAGTTAATCTGTCAACTGAAATTACTTTGATTTAACTGTGCACGCTAGGGATTACATGTGGATTAGTAATGTATAAATCATAAAGTTCAAACAATTATACAAACACCTAGCACTTGTACCTTCTAAGGGTTCATAGCTGAGTCACTAAAAATTATAAGTCATTATTAGTGACTTTAAGTTAAAATTTAAGTTTTAAGACTTTTAAGTTTGATGTATTTAATTACAGCCACAGGATAATATCTTAATTATTGATGTTTAATATTTATCATTTATGTTTAATGATTATCATGACATTTGGCATTCGGTTAGTATTTATTGTTTTCGGTATTTTGTGATTATTTTCATATTTTATTTTTCATATCAATATGCATACTATATGGTCAATGACAATGTCACTAATTTCCTATGTAATAGGCTATAATTTCTATATTTTTTAATTTTTTATATATTTTTTGTACAAACGAACCCAAGGAAAAAAAATTGCCGTACCAGCGAACCGGGTTCTTCGAACTTGCACCAGAACCAAAAACGAACCGGTAACATTGGTCATGCGAAGGGTGTTGTTGTCTGTGTCAGGAATTGTTTTGCCCTCCTCTTCTTCAGCAATTTCAACTTTGGCTTGTGACTTGACTGCGTCTATTGGACAGGGCCATCAGGGTATAGTTCATTCCTCTTCTGATGTCCCTTTTGTAGAGCTTGGTGGTGAGGTTTTGCAAGATGAAGCCTGGTTTTCATCTGTGGTTGTGATTTCCCATTTCCACAAATTTTGGCCAAGCATGGTTAACTTTCATTCTTGGGTCTCCAGGCATTGGAAACCCCTTCTTTCCGGCACCTTTGTCATCCATCTGTGTGCCAAAGGCTTCTTTATTATTATGTGCTCCTCGAATACATACAGAGATCGATTGTTGCATTCGGGCCCTTGGACATGGGATAAAGCCTTTATTTGCATAAATTGTGGTACCCTACCTGCAATCCTGTTACCGAATCTTTCATTGTTGCTCCGGTATAGGTCAGGTCGCCTCATTTGCCTCTTCAATTTTGGCACGTTCCTTCTCTTCAAGCCATAGATAGCTCTCTTGGGGAGTCTATTTCACTCACTCCAGAGACGGGTGACCACACACAAACTACCTTCGCTTGCATGTGCATGGTCATGGATCTCTCAAAAGGCTTACCAGAAGTTATTAAGATCAAAGTTCGTAATAGAATTTGAAGTCAACCTCTAGATTATGAAAGGATTAATTTTAGATGCAAAAGATGCTTTTCTCGTGGACATGTAGCTAAAGATTGCCCAAAGCAATTGGATAATCAAGTTGATTGCAAGCTACGATTCGAAAAATATACAACTTGGTGGAAAGACGTTGAGGTTGATCATTTGATCGTCTATGGTAAGATTAAGGCTAATGTTCCTCCAGTTGTATCTTCAATTAAGGACAAGGTTAAAGCTTCACCAAATGCTACTCCTTCAGCATCCTATTCTGCAGCGATTTTTTCTTCTTCTTCTATCAAAGATGTTGTTCCCTCAAGTAAAAAAGGCTCTGTTTTGGATGGCCCTACTCCGAGGTCTCCTCAGGTTTCACCATATTTTTCTTTGCAAGAATTTTGTTCCTCTCATTTGGGAGCTCTCCCTATGGAAGGCCTTTGCTCAAATGTTGACTCTCCCCAGATTAGCACTGATTTAGATGATACTAAAGGTTGGACAACGGTCTCAAACATGAAATATTCTGCCAATAAAAAGAACCTTTATCATATGGAACTTCATTCACATAAGAAAGCAGCAGTATCTTTGGCATACGTGTTGGCTTTGTTGGATGGCAAGTTGATCTTGCTTTTCTTTCTTTATATTCTTGGAGTATGTCCTCCACTTTCTGACTTTCTTTGGCCATTTCTGGCAAAGCATTGTCTTCTCTGTAGAAGTATTGTGGATTCTCCAATGCTTTCTCCGTTCATTTGTCATCTCATTTTTATTGTGTGGGTAAAGGCCCCCCAACCCTTAGTAACCAATCAAAAAAATATGCATAAGCCAGCTTTTCAATTAAAAAACATTCAAAACAATTTGTCATAAATATAGATGAAAATAGAAAAAAAAAATGAAATGACAACCATCCCATACGTTAAACTTAGGTGACATTGTCATGCATTCTCGCCTTGCCTCACGTATTTCTTATTTGAGTGATGATCATAATTCAATTATGCTACACACAACACAAATTTAACATGAGAATAAATAAAAACTTGCATCAGAAGTGCTCAGAATGTTACGGTTAGACACATTTGTTTTAAATGAAATATGACTTCAATATTTCTAAAATTGAAAAATCTTGCAATTCTTATACTCAGAATAATACAAAGGCACAACAGATTAGATTCCAAAATAAAGACAAATTTAGTTGCTACAAACTATGTAATTGCAACCCAAAAACATTATGTCAAATAGTATTGAACCTATTAACAGGATCACCTGATCCAAGACAAAATGCTATCAATAAACGACCAGTGGAAGTCAAGACTCGACGCAGGTCAGCACCATACAGCAACAGCGGCACTGCCAATGGAAGTAAATATCGATTCACCACTTGGTATGCAGGAGCTTCGAATGCCACCAGCCCCAAATTGCTGGCTGCCAGTGCCACCAGTATGCTCACCAATGCCCCACTCAGTGCACTTCCCACCTTCGTCTTCTCTGACCTTCCATTACAATCCAAATAAAGAACGAATTCTTCTAGTCAATACTGCTAGGGTTTAGAGTTAAATGTTTAACATTCAGGATTTAAAGCAGGTATTTTTATGGGTTATTTTTTTCTAATTGACTCCTTTTTCATTAAAAAAATTACACTCGCCAATTGTAAAATTTAATAAATAAAAATAATGCCCAATTTTTCATATATATTTATCAGAATTGCCAAAATATACATGAATGGATGGTAGATCCAATATTTTCTTTGTGTTGTTAATAAAATCTGTGTGTTAAAAAGGCTATAATATATTGGTTGTTTTGAATGAGCTCCTTGCACTCTGGGCAGATGTCATTCTCAGCAGGTGCAGGGGGGATTTTCGTGGAGGCAGCAGTGGAGGCAATCATAAAAAAGTAAAATGGAACCTGGGTTCACCTACCTGCCGAGAATTATCAAAAGGAAATGAGCAGACAAGGTGACAGGTGATGAAATAGCTCCATTATAAAAGGACAAGTTTGGAAACCCCAGACTCTGCATTTGGATCCACAATATGTTCAAGTGTGCCTGGGATTTGGAAAATCTGGATGGAGCAAACCAGGAAATATCAATCAAACGCATGATATTTGACAAAAGAACATGTTTTGGTGCACAATTGCTTTGGATGTAGCTGCAAATTTGTTAACTGCGGGTATACAAGCTAATGCGAGAGGAAGCTATTTTCTCCATTAGGATCAACAATGAGATTATGAAGATTTAGTTCTGGATGAGATCACTCCAAGAAATGATGATAATGTTCGCGGATTCTTTGGATTTTTCATTCCTACAATATTTGACGATTCCTTTTACACCATGCTTTCCTGAAATATTTGAAGAGGAGGAAGTGATTGAAGTTAATTCCTCTGATGAGGAAGGGAAAGAAGACTGATCTGTGATGAGTCATAAAACTGTTTAGACAATATTGATTGGCAGCCTGTAAACATTGAATTTCTACCTATAGGTAGCAGTGCATTTTGATAATGGCATATGCAGACCCTTTATATTTTGTCTTATGGTACTCAGACTCGTATATACATTCCCTGAGACTTGAGAAAATAAGGGTGATCTTTGGGTGTGCCTATTGCTCTTTTTTCTTTCCTGCACTAAGTTAATAAGTTACAAATTAAAATTTAAAAAAAACTACAATACATATCGTTTTATAAGGAAAGATTCCCCATACATTCTATACGTGTTAGGGTTTGGATTAGGGTTTGTACCAGATACCAAATGTACCGGCTGCCAGCAAGGTAGTCCATGTGCCCCAGTGATCAGTTGGCGAGATCAGAGGCAAATTCAGTTGCGCTTTCGTTTCAGTTCTTCTTCTTGTAGGGTTTGGTGTAATTCTGAGTGCCCGGCTGTTACTGCCCTGAAATTTTAAGGGCAGGTCCGTTTTTAGGGGTATGTTGTAAGATAATATGCTTCGGAGGAGCGTTGGATTTGGTAGTTTCTGGGAATGAAAAAGGGTATGCTCCGTTCTGGCTGAAGTACCAATAGAATGTCGAAAACAGGCAAACGACTCCATGGCATTCACAGGAATTTAATTCCTGTGGGATTATATTCATGATTCATCCAATGGCCGAACTCTGCGATATGAACCATTTGTACCTGCCTGCCAAATTTAAACGCGCACATGACAAATTAAATTTCACGGCCGTATGAACGTATTTAAGTTTTTTAACTTTTAAATAGTGTGGAAATTAGAGACTTGATGCTTTTATTCTCTGTTAAGGTTTGAATGAAAGTTTTTTTTATAACACTCTCTTTGAGTTTTTTGGTTCGACATGCTGGATCAAAATTTATGATTCATCATTGGAGGAAAGCAATAAATGTCCGTAATCCATTATCGAGAGAAAGAAAGAAATATTCGTGATCAATTATTAAGATGAATTTTTTTAATAAACCATATGACATGAAAGGGAAATTTTTGTGAAGCATTATAAACATGTTTTACAAGCTCAATGATCCTCAAAGGCTCAAAGAGTGGATTTTTAAAAATACCTTGATGTTGTTCCTTGCAAGCTCTCCTCAAGTCAAAGAGTGGCTTGTAACAAACCCTTATCCATAGGGGAACTTCATCAAGTTGCAATGGATCTGGCTCAAAACAAAGCTCCAAGGATTGATGGTTTTACTTGTAAACTCTATCAATTTCTTTGGGACTGTGTAGACCCTGATTTTCACAAAATCTATTTGGAAGCTCTTGACAGAGGTTGTTAGGTAAGTGTTGACCAATTTTTGGTCCTATAGGTCAAAATTGGGCACCCCTCTCCCTTTTAGTGCAAGAGTCTTTCGATCCAAGTTCCGGTTAGTTCATCCCTCAACTGCCTTGTGCAAATTTCTCTGACAGGGCATTTTCCATGAAAAAACCAAGTGTTTTCCTCTTTTGCTTGCCAAGTGCTTTCGGGTCTGGCAGGCAAGAGTCGACTTGAAACTCATTTTGGTCTCGAATGCTTAACAAGGCAACTAAATTACTTGCGGAGGGCACTTATCCGCCAAATAGGACCTTTACAATTCTTTCGAAAAGCAACTTGGAGGCCAAGGAGCCCTTGCAGGGGGCAGGCAATGAGCAAAATGAACCTTTGCAAAAAGCCCGAAGGGTAACTTTGGGCTTGAATTACCCTTGCAAAGCGCAACTGGTCGAAGCAAAGGGGCAAGGTAGAGGGCCCGAAAAGGACTTGCCCTTTGAAAAAAGTTGACAGGGCAAAGAGAGAATTCCTTTGGACATTTTGTCCGAAGGAAATCCAAGGATGAAAACTCAAGAGATAATTCTTTCGGACAAAATGTCCGAAGGAATTCCTTCGGATATTTTGTCCGAAAAATTTTGACAATCGAAGAAAATCCAAAAAAAATCAGAAGACCAGAAGTCCGAAGGGTCATTTGCAAAAAGTCTGAAGGGTAGGTGCCCTTATGGAGGGCACTTGGCTTTGAAAGAGGACTTTTTCAATTTTTTCGAAGGGTCACTTTCCCTTTGAAAAAGTTCATTTGCAAAATAGCTGAAGGAATTGTCCTAGGATGACAGGCCCACGAACGTCAAATTCAAGGTGATAAGCTAGCTGTTGGGATTCCAATATCTGGTGATAGGCCCGCGAACATCATATTCAAGGTGATAAGCTAGCTGTTGGGATTCAAATATCTGGTGACATGCTTGCAAATGTCAAATTCAAGGTGGTGAGCTAGCCATTGGGAAGTAATCAAAGAAGAATTCTTTTGGACATTTTGTCTGAATGAACAAAGGGAAGAAAGCCTGAAGGCCCACCAAAGAAAATCCAAAAGTGCAAACTCATAAAAGGAAGAATTCTTTCAAACAAAATGTCTGAAGGAATTCCTTTGGACATTCTGTCTGAAGAAATTTAAAGGCCCGAGAGCTCAAGGAACGTCTCAGCAACCCATCAAAGAAAGGAGCCTGGGAGGAAATTCATAAGCGCCTAGAGCCCAAATTGCCAGGAAAAGGGAAAAAATAGCAAGGAAGGAGAAAATAAAGTGGGTAATCCAGATCGTGGTAACGTGCATATAGGACAAAAGCTCAAAACACTCCAGGTGGAGTAGCAAGTCAAAGTGTAGACCCAAGGATGAACTAGACCAAGGCAAGTGGCACAAGAGTCGTCAACGGGAGAAGTAAATACACTTAGGTGAAATCATCTCCATCAAAAACTAATAAAGGGATTGGTTGCAAGCATTGAAGAGGAGTGGCCCATGTGTTCTTACTTTGTCATTAATGAATAGCCAGTTGTGCTCAGCATTGAAGAGAGCATGGCCCAGCCAACGTAATTTGGAGATGGCCTGGTCAGTTGCAAGGAAGAGTAACCCATGCTCTTGCAGGCCCAAACATCAAGGGCAATGACTTAAGCACCTATAACATGGCTTTCCCATATGCATTTAAGAAGAAATGTTGGCAACATGGGCTTATGGTCGTTACAGGAGTGATTAATACAGCATGGGTCTCCTTCCCTTGACTAGTCAATGATCTGTTTCCCAAGTTTTCTATATAATTGTAACTTATGATTTTGAGAAAAGGATCTCTCAGCATTGTATGGTGAAGCCCTGAAGAAATTTACCTTAAACCAAAAGAAGCATTTTACCTCCATTTGAGTTGCACTTTTGTATATGTCTATGGTCTCATCTTATGTTCAGTCATTTCCTTTAATGCTTTCATAAGTTTATACCAACATATCTAGTATATTGTGAATCCTTTTTTGCAGGTCAACAAGAAGTGTCCAGCTCGAAGCATAGGCGCATATGAACAGACTATCCAACAGTGTATCTCTTGAACACCTCTGGTAGTTTCTTCCTCCCTATACCTTCATAGGATCCCTTGTTGAAACACTGATGCAGTCAGTTTCTCATTCGAATGAAATGTTTGTTGGCTTCTTTTTGGTGTAAAGTGTAGGTAAAAGCTGAGTGGACCAACTAGTTTGGTGCATCACCCCATTAGTTAGGTTCTATTTTTCATTTTTCTCTCTCTTTTCACCTCCCCATTGTTAGCAGTAGGAAATCCAGGGCCTCAAGGTGCATCAAGGGGAGCTAACCCCTAATCTAGAGATTCATCCCTCAAGTTTGCCACCCACATCAAGAGGAATGTTTCCATTGTGTCACGTGGAGGAAAGGAGCTGAGTATCCTTTCAGAGGGTACAATCCACAACGTCAACAGTAAGCTAATTAATATGGGCAATATTAAATTTATTTCCACTATTACTCTTTTGAATGTCTCCTACAAGAGTATAGCTAAGGATCTCATTTTCAAGTTTAGATAATTGCTTCCCTTAATTATTCAATTTGAGCAAATTAATTTTATACAAGGTTATGACATCTTGGACAACATCCTTATGGTTTGAGAATGTATGGAATGGGATTGTGCTTATAATCAGAGGGTTATATTCATCAAAATTATCTTTGAGAAGGCCTATGATAGGATAGAATGGCCCTTTATCTTAACCATGCTTCAATCTTTAGGGTTTGGCCCTGAGTTCACTATCTATGTCCAAACTCTTTTCCAGGATGCATATGCTTGTCTTACTACCAATGGCCATCAATCTGAGAGATTTGGTTTATTTCATTCTATCAGACAGGATTACCCTCTTGCCCCATCTCTTTATGTTCTTACTGCTGAAGGATTTGGTTAATTGTTAAGAGACTTTGCATCTAGAGGGCTTGTTAAAGGCATAAGTCTCCCCATTGCTCCTCAAAACCAACTTGTTAATGGACATTTCACTAATGATTCATATTTCACACTTCAAGAGGATAAAGAGGTTGTCCATAATGCCATGGAATGCCTCCAAACCTTTTGTTTAGCCTCGGTCTCTAGCATTTAGTGGGCTAATACTCTGTGTTTTAGACAGAGTTATGGTCCTTTACCCAATTGGCTTGGAGCATACTAATGGAAGTGGATTGCTCATGGACAAATGTTCAAGTTTATAGGCATTAATTTTGCCTTTCAAGCTTCTCCAATTGACCTATAAAACTATGTTTCCTTAGAGTAGAGAAAATGTTGTCCTACTGGATTCCCAAACCCTTCTTTAGTTGGCAAATTTTAAATGTGTTCCAAAGTGTTAGCAACCATTCATGTGTACTATTTTTTTTTGTGGGCCAACTCCTAAGGTGACAAAGGCTTTACAAAATTGCTTGGGACTTGTTTTGTCAGCCCATAGAAGTTGGAGGCCTTGAATTTATTAACATTGTTAAACAAGGGCTTGTTTGATCATTCAAATGGATTATTAGAGCTATTGAAGTGCAAGAAGCTTAAAAAATTCTTCTTGGGAATTGTATTTGTGCAGGGTGTCCTTATGGCAGAAATGCTTGGAGGTGTTTAACCCTTTTTAAGTCTGGGTGAGGGTTAAAGGGGTAGATTAACCTGATCAAATGGATGAACAAAATTATTTTTAAGTAGACCAATTAAATTAATTTAGATAACACAATTATTGAATCTAAAAAATTATCAAATATAGAAAGTACAATGACGATTGATATTCTAATAACTGCAACACATGAAGAAGAGATAATACTTAGCTTATTTGTGGATGTGCAGGCAAATCTAATATGTACATAGGTGGAAGCAGGTAGAATGATGCTCAAGACCTAGTCATTACATTCTGAAATATTGTTTCTAGAGACCTAGACACTTACCTCGACCTATGGACACTTACATCGATGCTTTTATCTATGGCTCAATGCTTATGTCCTATACCAAATATTTGTTGTATTTAAAAACAATCTCATGTGCCTGTTAGGGTTTTTTGTTGATGTATTTAGATCGCACACACGTACTTTATATGACTGTGTATAACTCAAACCCCCTAGTTCTATTATCTCTAAATCTTGCACCCTATAAGAGAGTGTTCAATTCTCTCCCAGATTTGGCCAATGTTGGAGCATTTCTAGTCCTGTGGGTATGCTTATGGAGGAAATGGACCTCTAGATTATAGGGCTAGCTCCCTGAATATGTCTTTGCAAGACAATCTCTACTAAACCAGCTTGTTTAAAAGGAAAAGAGTTAGAAACTACAAAAAAATAAATCTTATTCTAAGAGCAGTGATACACCAAAACTATTTTTCCACATGACTGTTAGATTCTAGTGCACAATACAGCAAAAACATAAACCATTCCCAAGATCTAAATACTCTAACAACAATATTTCAACACATAGGTGAGACATGCAAGATAACACAAGGTAAATGCACTAAAGGGTAAACTTTGCACATTCAAGATAGTAATACACATGCAGAAATTCAATACTCTTGGGTACACACTGTGTGACCAGCTAGACCAAGAACTCTTGTTCAGGTATGAAGGATAAAGGGGTAGGAGGTTGGAAAATCATCGCATGCTGCCACTATGCATCTCTTACACACTCTGACCATTGTCTAAAAAATTGAAATAAAATACTTATGCTAATGCTTAAAGGTAGAAAGTGATATCATTCCAACAGGGATTTACCATACACTGTGTGGTCTCACTTTTCACTAGTCAAGGGGTTGTATATATAACAAGAAGGAAGAGAAAGAGGAAAGTTTTTGGTGCCAAGGAGAGGAATCAATTCTGTTGGAAGTCTTTATCTTCAGCTGCAATTAACTTTGATAATGATGCTCATTAGGGCATTCTAATTAATCCATGTCACTCTCTTAAATGCCCTTGGCTTGCCCTCTTGAAGATGCTTCGTCAATGGTTGCTCAACATAATCAATATATTAGAGATGGCATTAAAAATGGTTGTTGTCAATGGAGCCACCTGCTAGAAATCTATTTCGATGCCCAACTGCTTCTCCTGGGCTTGTCGATTTGTGCAATGGCGTGGAAAAAGTCACTTTCATTCAGTTTTGCCTTAGAGAGGCATTACTAGGAATCCATGTGCTCATTGATTGATATTTCCATTAGCTATCCAAAATGACATGGATCATTGATTTGCACCGTCGATTTGCCTATCACAGATCAGGTGTTGGATCAAGCTTTATAAGTTAAGTAGTCTTGAAAACTTGATTTGCACTGTCAAGACCTTTTCGAGCTGTCTTGTCTACTTAACTTATAAAGCTTATAAGTAAAGTCTTTGGAGTGATTTGCACTGTCAAGACCTTTTTGGGCTTTCTTGGCTCTTCTACGTTGGGTCCTTCAAGCTTGATAACTTTGAGTTTTTAGGACTCCCTTGCTTTGGGCTTTTCAAGCCTTAAGTCTTTGAGCATTTCAAACCCGATTACTTCCAACGGCTAGTTTATGACACTGATTTTGACATACCTCAGCCTGTCACTTTATCGACACAATTCCTTTGGGAATATTTATTTTGAGTTTTTTGTAAGTTATTTCATTTGGCCTTTTCCCCTGAAGGAATTCTTTCAGATAATTTATTCGAAGGAATTCCTTCAGACTTTTTGTCCGTCTTTTCTTCTTGCTTGTCAAAACTAGACTATTTGTTTCAAACTTTTTGTTTCAGACAAAAAGTCTAAAACAATTTTCCCACGGGCACTTCTCTTGGATTATTTTTATGTCCTTGTCTTTTTTGGGCCTTTTGCTCATAGCTTGGAAAGTGACCCTTCAAATTTTTTTTGAAGGGCACTTTCAGAAGGAGGTGACCCTTCAAAAAAAATTGAAGGGCACTTTTGGAAGAAAAGTGACCCTTCATAAAAGTTTTAAAGGGCGCTTAGATGCAAAAGTGACCCTTTGAAAAAGTTTTGAAGGGCACTTAGAGAGAGAAAAGACCCTTTGGAAAAGTTCTGAAGGGCAAACTTGAAGGGAAAAGACAAGGGCAAACCTTCAAACTTTTTGTCCAAGACAAAAAGGCCGAAACAAAGATAAAGGGAGGATTCTTTCAGAATTTTTGTCTGAGACAAAATGTCTGAAAGAATTCCAAGGCTTAGATAAAAAAACCTGAAACAAATGAACCTTTCCAAGAGAGGTAACGCTTATGCAAAAGGGGTGAAAAACACTTGAACAAGGCTGAAACAAAGCTTTCGAAGAAGAGAAAACAACTGGTTTCTTCATGAGTCCTTCACAATGAATTTAAAATAGACAAGAGATGTTGAACTTAGCCAAAGGAAATTTCAAAACAAAGGTAGCAAATTTGGCTAACAAGTTCTTTACATTAGGTTAGGTCACCTTGCCAAAAATGGGTTAGTGGGCTCACGAAGTTTAGCTGACCTCAAGGACCCTTTTGTCAATTAACTCTACCTACATAAATAATACTCCAAAGAGGGCCTCAAACATATGTAGTTCTCCCTTAAATGTGGGCTTGTGTGTGCATAAGGGTGTAATATGATATATACAAGAGCATACAATGATTTAGCTTGTAACTTAATAAATATTGATCGTGGGTTGTTCTTTGAATGCTTCAGGTCTATAATATGACTGCTCTTGTGATTTATATGAAAATAAGAAAGAATAGGGCAATATAACTTAGTTGTGTAATTGATTGAATAAGCTTGAATAGGTTATTGATTGATATTTGTTATATGAATAATGAATAGGATTTAATTTGTATTTATACTGCACCTTTTGAAAATATCTCACATAAGGGTTAGATAAGACAAATACGTTGACCCATGTGTATCTAAAGATTTGTAATTTGGATGAATTTTGAGGTACATACACTTGCTAAGGAAATCGACACTAGTGTCCCTCTGCAAAATGCAAGTGTCCAGTAGGATATAAAATTATTGAAGGTTTGTAACTCCCAGTGAAGGATATAAATCATAAATTTAGCTTTTTGTTAGTGTATAGGTGATTTGGATCATCAAATGATAGGGCCAGTCCATAAGATAAGCAATCAGGCATAATGAGATGGCAAATGCGAGCCTTTGGCCAGTAGGAGGGTTTAGAACTGAAGGGTACAACCTTGATTGGTATTTGTTAAGTATACAAGACTGAGATGTTATACATATCTAGATTTTAGTATCTATATTCCCCTACCACCCACCAATCTAACAATGCACAAGGATGAAATTACTAGGTTAAAAGAAATAAATATGTACCTAGGTGTGTAGAACACACCATGCCTTTGCTTGAGTCCTCATGAATTTTTTCTGGTGTATGACATGTAACCAAGAGCATGTTATAGTATAAATCAATGCATGTAATTTGAAATTGAATAATTGAAATGTTTTAATAATAAAGAGAGCAAATAATAAGTACACTAGTGTTTCGATGTAACCATGTTGCCCTTTGGTACTTTGCTCTAGTAAAGATGCTTCCTTACGAAGTAATGAAGTTGAGATAGGTTCATACTTGAATCTTGGATATTTGAAAGTGAAATTTGGAGGGTAATTATGCCCCCAATCTGATGCAAACGTGAGTTGTGACAAAACCATTGAGATCACTAATATAAATCACACAACTCAAGTGAAAGTACAATGAAACCAAGTTAAGTGATATAACTAAATCAGTCTACAAAAGGGAAGTAGTGCTAAGTTGTTGAGGGCATAGAATCTCAATTCCACTACTCAAAGTAGCCAACTACTATAAATAGGAAATACTCAAAGCGGTGCTTCTTGGTAAAAATTATACTTCTCGGTAAAAAAGGTTCTTCTTGGTAATGTGTTTTGAGTATGTATTTGAATTTTTTTGTGCAATTTCATGGCATATGCACCTCTAATGTGTATCAAGCTAAACTATTTATCAAGTAATATCTAATCTATAAACATGTATAATATCTATCACAAATATGAGAAACTCTTTCCCAAACCTATAAACAAAAATGCTAAATGTAAAGGATTCTGACCCAAGTGCATATCCAAATCATGTAAATTGTATCAAATTTTGCCATGTATTTATGGAGACATGTCTTTAAGACATGCCCCCACTCATATACCCCCTTTTGAGGTGAGAGAAATGGAATTTTGTAGTCACCTTACCTTAAAAGGACAAGATAACTATATTAGTCATGTATGAATCATGCAATGTATAGGAGTAGCATGTCTAAGTAAATATATCAATGAAGCTCGAAGTATGTGATCACAACAAGCCCCAAGATGCATGATATGGATCGTGGAAACATATATAAATTAACAATACAAGCTCATAAAATAATGAATCACACACACAAGAGTACTCAATGTTGCATAAAAAGTGTCTAAGGAGACCACAGACAAGGGGCATGTTTAAATCTGACACACTCGAAGGGAGTACATATTCAAATGTCCGCACACAAAGAAACAAAAATCAGTGGCATAGGGGCATACAAGCAAGGAACATATTTAAATTTTCCACAAACAAGACAATAACAAACAAGAAGTACACTCAAGGAAGTGATAATGTGAATAAATGAAGCACAAGCAACCAACATAAACATATCATATTGGTCCTTGCATATATGTGTTAGCAAAAAATATCATGTTACATAACATATCGAGTATGTGGTGTAATATGTAAGCATGAGTATAGGCATCTCTAAGCATTATAATACAAATTCAACATATAATGGAAAAGTAATCATAAATAATGTAACTTTTTTTTATCATGATTTGACCATGATTGAATAGAATCAAGATGCCCCCAACGTAGCATGCCATGCGAGAAGAGGAAATGTCCAACATCTGCATATGCATGATCATGGATCTAATGTATGCATATATCACACTCAATTACATGTGAAGCATATGTGTGTATAGGAAATAAATTATATGTTATCTATTAACATAAATTAAACATAGATGCCAAGGGGCTAGTAAACATGCGTATGCTGAAATTTTTTTTGGATTTGTTTTGCATGTTTTTGTATTTTCTTGGAATATTTGATGTTTTTGGATTTTTTAACTATTTGATTGATTTTGGCCAAGGTGTGTTGAATGGATCATTTTTGTCATGATTGAAGCATTTTGAGTGAAAAAGGTTTGTGTCATGCTCCTGTTCTCTCCTTGCTTAGTAGAATAGCTATCACCATCGTGTGGTATGTGAACTAATCTTCCTATGTACTTTGTTGATTTGGATCTATTTTAGCATCCATTTGCTATAGCCAAAATTTTCTCACTGTAAAATTGTGTTGACATGTATGAAACATGACCCAAACTTTCATTAGGACAACACATGGACCACACACAATTGTAATATTATATAGATTGATGAGTCTTTCCAGTTTCCGCTTATGATGTAAGTCTTTGAGATTACAGCCAAGTTGTGACAAATGTCTTTCATTACAATAGGCTTATTTTTCTATAGGATCATTATGGTTATGGTAAAAGTAAGCTCCACCCATGAATAATGTTATTGTTAAGTTCTTTTAGTGAGGATGTTTTTTACTTGGTGTACTTGGATGTGGTTGTGGAGTATGTCCATCTTATATTGGTCCTGTATTGATTAACTTTCGTAAAAGTGTCATATAAAGACTTGGAATGCCACATATTTGTTCATTATATTCACTTGGCAATTCATTCCCATTGTATGTATCTTTGACAAAGCTTGTGTACTTTGTAGGAGATGTATTTAATCCTTTGTTGTATTTGAGTAAGAAACAAGCATATCTATTCACATCCATATATGAGTGGATAAATGAGGTGTAACATTTATGTAATGCCCTTTCACTGAGTCGAGAAGTAAGACCTATAACAAATGTGAATTGTAGTTCCAAATTTAAAGGTTGATATGCCAAGGAACGTGATGCATATTTAAATCAAATAGCATAATCTTGAAGAGTCTCATCGTCATGTTGGTTGAAGCTTTGTAAATGTTTTAATGTAAACTTGGGTACTTTGTTTGTATTAAAATCAAAAAATAAAACATCCCCTAATTGCTCAAATGTAGTTAAAGAACCATTTGATAAACTGTAGAACCAATCCCAAGCTTCTTGTGTAAGGCTTCCATGGAATGCTTTTAACAATATTCACTCATCTTTAGCTCAATGATCAAAATAATGTACATATTGAATTATATGGTTGAAAGGATCTTCATGACCAAAAAATAAAGGGAACTTTGTGTGGTAAACTCTTGTGAATAAGGATGTTCAAATACACATTATAGAACAAGTTGATTTTTGATGATGTTATCATTGGTATTAACATTGTAGGATAACATTCATACTTTAATGAATGAAACTTGCATATGTAAATCTCCTATAGTACTCATCATAGACATAATATAAGTAGTAGGAATTGTTGAGGTTTGCAAAGATGTAAACATCAGTTTTAATTCACCATCTATGTGGAACATATGAATAATGGATGTCTCGTCATTATAAGTAATTTGTTTGATATTTTCATGATGTGAAAATTTTGGAACCTTTGGTACTTGAACCTCATTTGAAAGTTTCAGAACTTTTGGTAATGGTACATACTTTGGAAAATTTGGAACCTTTGGTAATGATATATCATTTAAAAGTTTTGAAATCTTTGGTAATGGTACTTCATTTGAAAACCTTAGAATCTTTAGTAATGGCACATTGTTTGGAATGTTGGAGCTTGGTGTAATGATACATTATTTGGAGTCTGCAAAGAAGCCATGATTTCCTTGTGATCATTGTGGAAAGTTTCATGATCAAATGATGGAAAATTTGGCCCATGCGTATACAATTTTATTTTAGGAGGTGAAGGAACATGTTGATCATCACCATGATGTGATGACCTACCTTTTTTATTATGAATAGCATGGACCACAAAACCCAACATAGGTCATCGATGAATAATGGGAGTGGGATGATGATTATTAGAACCTCGAAACGTAGGTGTCTCAATGAAACATGTCAAACATGCTTGCTTTGTTCACTTGGTAACATTTGAAATTACTTGTGCTCAATATTTGTTTCTCTATAAATATGTACATCTTGCTCATATGTTGTACTTTATTTGAAAAATTGTTCCATGGGGGAAGCTTTCATTTTATCTTTGGTAGAATAAGAATGAAATAGATCCACAATAATATATGATACCTTAGGAAGTTGAAGAACCCTAGAGTAAGCAATGGTTGTATAGAAGACCTAGAGGTCATATTCACCAAATGTTTAACCCTTTTTAAGTTTGGGTGAGGGTTAAAGGGGGAAAATAACCTAATCAAATTGATACATAAAACTATTCTAAAGTAGGACAATTAAATTAATTTGGATAACACAATATATTGAATCTGGAAAATTACCAAATATAAAAATCACAATGACATTTGATAATTGCAACATGAAAAAGAGATGATACTTAGCTTGTTTGCAAATGTGTAATAAAATATGAGATGTACAGAGGTGGAAGTAGGTAGATTGATGCTCAGGACCAAGTCATCAGATTCTAGAAATATTATTTATGGATCCCTAAACACTTACGTCGACATGTGGACACTTGTGTCAACATTCTCTTCATGTACAAAATATTCATTGTATTCAAAAAAGACCACATGTGCTTGTTAGGGTTTTTTGTTGCCTTTATGTTGATGTATTTGGTTAATGCACACAAGTTCTATTTGACTATGTATAGCTTAAAACCTAGTTCTTAACCTTAGGTTAGGCCACCTTGCCAAAAATGGGTTAGTTTGCTCACGAATTCAAGATGATCTCAAGGACTCATTTATTAATGGATGTTACCTACATAGCGAATACTTCAAGGAGGGCCTCAAACATACGTAGTTGTCCCTCAAATATAAGTTTGGGCGTTAACAAGGGTGAAATATGCTATATACAAGGGCATACAATGATCTAGCTTGTAACTTGACAAATATTGCTCATGGGTTGTTCTTTGAATGCTTCATACTTGTAATACGATTGCTCCTACAATGGATATGGAAATTGGAAATAATAAGGTAATATAACCCAGTTATGCAATTGATTAAATGAGCTTGAATAAGTGTTTACTTAGTATTTTCTAGATGAATAATGAGTAGGCTTCTATTTGTATTTATACTGCAACTTTTGAAACTATCTCACATAAGGGTTAGAAAATAAAATAGGCCAACCCATATGTTTCAAAATATTTGTAGTTTAGATGATTTTTGAGGTATAAACACTTGATAAAGAAACTAGACACTAGTGTCGATGCCAATGTCCCTATGCAAAACATAAGTGTCCAATAGGATACAAAATCATTGAAGGTCTGTAACTACCAATGAAGGATATGTTAGCAAATGTTCCTGGAAAACCCATCAAAACATGTTAATATAGGGATAGTTGTGCAGAGTGTGACAAAATTATACAATAAACAATAACTTAGACTGAACTTAGACATCCAAAAGTTAAAGCATATATATTTATGCATAACATGCAAACTTAAAAGGTACAGAACATGCAAAATAATCTACATGATTAACAAATTCAGGAAAATAGAGCATTCACTACATACTAAACAACAATAAAAGGCACTTCAAGAGAAACCATTTTAGAACTTCATATTAATCTCTATCACATAAAAGCCATTTTACAATACAATTGAGTGTTATATATATAGTTTTTATAAGGCATTGCTTCATATTCCAATCTTTTGCACATCTAAAGGAAAGACTTTGCATTATGTGTACTATTCATATGATTTCAAGTGCTAAATACATAAAAAAGAGATACAAAATACAAAATAGTGTGAGTTGCACACATGTCCACCAATTACACTACGATTTTTGTAGCCCTGTTATACTCCCAACATTTTCCTGGTCTTAAACAATTGTCTCATCCTAAGACAAAGTCATAGAAAGTGTGCCCTATGTTGAAGATAAAAAGTTTGAATGTGGTGAGGAACAAAACCAAAAATAGAAGTTGTGGTAATCACTCAAGGTGTCATTTACCAGTTTTCACCCCTTGCGTACTACTTAGCTACGCTTTCAAGTTTTCAACTAAGTATCATACTAGTTTACCACCTATACAGGTTTTCAATAAATTAGCCTAACCATGTGGCTACCTTTTAAAGGTTTTCAATTGACTAGCCTAACTATGTGGTCGCTCTTTAAGGATTTTCAACCAACGTAGCCCCTCTCCTAATGCTTAAGGCTATCGTCTTGGAGTGTGCAAAAATTCTTCAAATTTACAAAATTTGAAGTGTGTGTAATACCTACTAATAAGGTGGTGGCATGCTCTGTGTTGACTGATCTAGTGGTTGTTGTGATGTTGGTTCTGCTTAAGATGTAGAATAAGAAGTTAATGTTGTAGAATATGGTGGTGGACATGGTAGTTGTTGTTGGATTGCTAGATGTGAAATTGTAACCATCTTCCTCTGATAGAGCAGTTGAATGAATTATGGTTCCACAACAAGTTATGTGATGGAGCTACCTAGATTTGATAAATCTTATTTGAATATTTTCTAGTCAATGAGAACTTTTTACACCATAGTGAGCATTGTGCATAATAGGACTTGGGCCACCATTAAATTATGAATATCTTCATCTTTTATGATGGTGATGGGTGCCCTAGTGTCTGAAACTTTGAGTTAGATATTTTGGGATAGCTTCTCTAGTTGATTTGCATGCCTCTATGTTTGAACACTAATAAATATGTTTGGTAAGATCTCCTTTTACCATGTCTATAGCTTATACATGACATTATCACATGATTCAAGTAACTGCTTGAGTGCAATGTCCATTGTTTTATAAATACTTGAATGATCTTCCATCACTAATCTAGCTTTGTCTGCCTTATCACACTTTGGTTTGGCCTCAGACAATGAATTGGTTAGTTGTTGCTTCCAATCAAGCAGGCCTTGTGCAATCTTTTTGGATTGAACTACAATCGTATCCAAGACTTGTTCAAATTCTTATAAGATCTCAGAAAGTACCTCTATTTCTACTTTGATGTTCTGCCCTTGAGTGGGAAGTAGTTGCAGCTTGTGCACAACAAGCCAATCCTTTGTTAGTTGTGATAAGAGGGTTGAGAACTACTTCTCTTCTTACATCACTTGGTCACCCAAGATTTGGGTGACCAACACAGGGAAAGTGTTATCAATGAATTGGTGTGCATTAACAAATTGAAGGTGTAGATCTATGTTGTCTTTTTAAAGATTTAAGACTTCTTGCTCTAAGGCCGAAGCCTTATGCATAATTAAATCTTGAAATGCAACTACACTTAAATTTGCTTAGTGTGTGGAAGATGATAAACATCGAGATATTTTTATGCACTATTGTATCCAGAGCCAAAGTGGAAGTCACAACCATCATAGGTGCCTTCTTGATCTGCACCATGGGAAGATAAAATGTTGTGTGACACATGGATAATGCAGGGACATCCCATAGCCATTAGCTATAGATCTGGGGCCTGTGTTGAGATGCCTCCTACGCACCCCTCTGAGTAGATTTTGAGCCTCGAGATTTGGATGATGGCTAATGGGTCTTAGTTATTCCCACCATCTTGGTGGTCTTTACTACTTGCTTCATTGTGACTTCTGACTGTGTAGTGTGCTCTATTTTGCCTTGGCTTTTTCTTCAACATCATCCTTAGCTTTAGCTTCTACCTCAACCTTAGCCTTGGTATCTTGCTCCTCAGCCTGCCTTTTGAATTACTCCTCCTAGGTGTACAATGCTTCTTTAGTCTTTTGCTCTTTTTGAGCCTTTACAATTAATTTTGCTTCATTTTTCTTCTGTTACGCTACTTGCACTTATTAATTATCTTTTTCTTTATGTTTTCTCACTGCTCCTTCATCTTCTATCTTCTTTGGCCCTTTTCTTTTTTGCCTCAACTTTCTCGACCTTTTTCATGCATTCATCCTTTTTTGCTTGTTTTTTCTACTCTTCCTCATCATCAACCTTGCACTTTGCCTCTTCCTTATTATTCCTTTATACATTTTTATCCTTCTTTACAACCACCTACTACACCTTTTATTCTTCTTGTTACATTGTGGCAACTTGTTCTTGTGCTATGATTTATGCTTATTCAATAAGATACTCAGGCTGTGGTGGAGTTGCCTCCTCTAGTTCCTGCACAGGAGTTGGTTAATCAAGTTATGACTGCAAATCAGATGATGATGTCGATTTGACTACAATACCTCTTCATGTTGGAGTTTTTTGTTTGGAAGAGGGTGGAGGTGTGAGGTGCTTCTTCACTCACTTGTAAGCTCGTATCATCTCTCAAGGTTATTGCTCGATTCCTTGGGCCTGTTGCAATTCTACCTCCACCATTGGATCAATAAAAGTAACCATTTGTTCATGGATTGATGAAGACACCCTAGATACAGAATGGGTCCTTGACCTATGTACTAGATCTAGTGATGGACTTTCCTACAATGGCAAGCGTATTCCCTGTGTAGCAAAAGATCTTATAGTTGGATATGTATGAAAAATCTCAGCTTGAAAGTGTTAGCATGTTACTTCTTGCCCAACAATATCTATTATTATAAGAGGAGGTTGGGTAATATCAACCCACTAGTCCATTCGTACGTCATAGGTGTGTGTTGCCTTTTAGAAAAAAATTATTTCTCCTCTTCTTTATCATATACCTCATTTCCTATATTTGCAAGTATTGAATGCAAGACTGCATGTTCATCTATGCCTAACTTTGCAAGGTCGCACTCTGCAATGATTTTTGGGACATTTTTTTTTTCTATTTGGGACTTGGTATTGTGCTTCCTCTTCTTTGGTGTTGGTGGTGAAGCTCATCAGGTTAGTGCCTTTTGCTTACACGTATAAACCTATGATTTAGCTACTTCTATTCACAGTGGTGCTATTATGGACAACACAACCCCCACCCCTTTTCGAAGAAGTGGGGGACCCCTTTAAAAACTATCACCTCAAAGTTTCTCATGGCTCTAATCAACTTACCCTAGGTCCCAAATTGTATGCAATCTTTGAACCTATTTCACCTTGGTCTACTGAGTGTTTTGCAATATTTGTAATGCATAAGCATTCACTATTGAGATCATTCTGGTTGCTTCATTTCTATCAATGTTTCCCTTTTGTATTTTAAATGACAACCTCCTCATACTTAGAATTTCTCATGCTTAATTTTGTTTCACATAGATAAAAATAAGTAGGTCATCCCAAAATTACACCGTCTCAGAATTCTACTTGGCATTTCATAAGGCTTCGACAACATGCAGGTGAGCTTTTTATTAACCACATGGCCTTTCTTTGAACTTTGTCATTTTTCACAAAATATTATATGAGAACCCGACAAATGAGAGAACACCACATGGAGCTATTAGACCTTCCAGTCTCTTAGGGATGTCATACCTGTTGGAGCCCTAGGAGAGCCCGAACAATAAGAAAGCACCACATGGAGCTATCAGACCTATAAGTCTCCAAAAGGTGTCAAACATGTCAGAGCCTCGAAAGAGTTTGACTAATGAGAAAATTCCGCATGGATATGTCAAAAATGCCAGTCTCCCAGGGGTGTCAGACTTGTTAGAGCCCCTAAAGAGCTCGATAAATGAAGGAGTGCAATATGGAACTATTAGACCTGCGAGTCTCCTAGGGGTGTCAAACTTGCCAGAACCCCAGGATATCTTGGCTAATGTGATCATGCCATGTGGCAATTCCATACAAGATGACAAAGAAAGCATAGGAATGGATTAGGCCTTAGAGGACCATGACCAGAATCAAGAACCAACCATAAAGTGCCATGTGTCTTAGAAAGCTTAGGTTGTCGACTCTACTCCATAAATGGATGACATAGCAACAATAGTTAGGTGGCATCTCTTATAGATAAAATGTCAAATCAGTAAAGCATATGTGGATTGATCAAGGGGTACCAAGGAGTGGATAAAGACCTAGGTAGGTCCATGCCTACCCTGCCCCTATATTAACTAATTTAGGTGCTACGATTAGACAATCAAAAGGTGTCCAATCACCATCACAAAATTTAAATCAGGCTCCCATTCTTAAATTGTCCAAGTTAATACCAGATTAGGAAGTGACTAGGTAGACAGTGCCACCAATCAAATGTGATCTCGCACAGGGTGAGCTGCCAAAGACCATTAATGCATAAGATCTTTATGGAGCCCTATAAGTCCATGGGTTAATCAATTTTATCATTACTGCTTCTAATACCCAGTATTCCTTCTCCATAGTTTCTATGTGCAATCTTAGTGCTTATATTCATCTTATAACTCAGTGTTAAGGGATCCTAAGCCCGTATAAAATGGTTGCATCATCTTTCCACCCTAACCCTAACCCTGAATATCGGGACACTACCTTCTTACCAAACCTAGTGTCATTTAAACACTATAACAAATTCTTCAAAGTAAATGAAGACATGGAGGCACCCACCTTAGAGGATGATGAGGATGAGACTAAGTAGTTTGATGATATCGTGACACTGGGTAGGTCATGATTACACAAGGCTACAACCAAGCTCGAAGTATTCCCTTGTGTAAACATCTTCAATAACCTGTTGCTGACTTCGAAACACATTCAATGAGGAATTCAAGATCTAGTTTACTCTACCAATTTGGTGAACCTTATCATAGATATCTTGGGGGTTGATTTTAGGCAATATTATAACCTCCTAAATTACACTATTATCTATAACTCTAGCATAATGGATGCATGGGCAAATACCCATGACATATATGAGGTCCTCAAGGACTAGGTTGTCAACCAGGAGTGATGAATCAATAAAGAGGATATTGATGATTAACCTAGCCACCTTTTCTAGGAGGGATTTCATGTTGGGATGCTCTTACTAAATCACATATATAGGGCTAATGACACCATGCATGCAAACATCTTATGGGTGCCATTGATGAGAATAATTCTCAAAGGGGAGGAGGTCGCATACATGGGATGTGTAATCCACTTCAATATTTTCAAGTTCGCCTCAAGAGCTAAAGCCAAAAGGAAATTCTACATGATGTCCCATATCATGGATGAGTTATGTGCCACACTCTCATTCAACAACTGAGCATTTCCACTTTGTGTCCCTACGAGCTATGTAGTTCATGGCATGTTCTACAAATTATACGATCACACTACCAAAATCACATTCGAGATATTTATGAGCACTTCTACATCGTGGTTTATCATGCCATCAATAAGAAACCCATGTCATAGCTTTCTAAGGAGATAAGGAGGATGCTCCTATGCATTGGAGCTTATTGGTATTACTGAGATCGCACCATCATTTAGTTATAAGGTATCTGATAGACCCCTCTCCTCTTGCCCTATCAAGTCCTAGATCATCTTTTCGAACAAGAAATTGTTCATCGGCTAGTTGAGGGAATCACGGGGTTCTCAACAAATCATCGATAGAAAGCATGCCTAGACTTCCTAATTATCATTTGCCACTATGAGTATAAGAATACACCTTCACTAAGAAGGATGACAACCAACAAAAATTCTTATGCCTCAGAAGGGTCAAGCATAGAGAGTGGGATCCTCATGGGGTCATTCATGCCCATGTGGCAACACACATGATTTGGCTCAACATCACTTACCATCATGAGCCCAACAAGAATGATGAGGCTCCCTAACTGACGATAATGAAGTATTAGCATGGCTTGAGGTAAAAAAGAAGAACAAAGGAAAATAGGCCCAAAGTAGGATGGGCATCAAGAAAATACATGTGCCACCTTCGTGGCCACCTCTATCATAACCACCCTTGGGACCCACACCATATCAGTTGGGAGGAGACATTCAGGAAACTGCACCTCACATAACCAAGAATATCATACAAGTCCTCCTGCCACCTTTGCCTCTTTTGCCTCCCTCAACTACAACCCTAAATCCTTCACCTTTGCATCCATAAGTCGCTCAACCATAGACAGTGTAGGGACTACCCAAAGTAGGATCGATAGTAGGTCCCACTCGAGATCCCTTCCCATTTTGGCATCACCATATAGAACCCATAGGGGCAACCCCGGGTTTCCCTATTCCCACCAAGCCCATCCTAATGTGGCCTCCCTTGATTCTCATCTCAACCAATCTCCATTTCATTCAAGCCCCATTAACTTTGGCCATGTTCAACATTTTCACTTTCCACCACTTCCTACTCAGCCCCTTCAGCCCACAAGAGTCCCCATACCCCCTCTTTAGTCTTTAGGTGCCTCGGTTGCATGGCCTCCACCTTCTGCTTCGGTTGCTTCTATATTTTTAGGGAGTATTCAGACCATGATACCCCCCAATTTGGCGATGCTAACATATATCATGGTTGCTCAATCAATGCCCACATCATTAATCCCTCCAACATGGATGCCTCTTGGTGTCCCCACCACAACAATCCAAATGGCCACCCTAGTTGTGAGTGCACTCATGTACATAATTAAGATGATTCCCAGTGTGTATTGCCTATGCAACCACTCCTTTGATTCCCTATGTTGCTTCAATAATGATCACCACTTCAACCCCTTCTACCATTATGGATCAGGTTGGCTCAAGTTCAGTGCCCAAAGGTGTGAAAGGGTAGCTTTTATGGTGTGCACCAGGCAAGCTTCAATTACCACTTTGGCTGATCCTACAACAGTTTTAACTCTAGTTGATCCAAGAAAGAGGCCCAAGAAGAAACCAAACGTAACTCCTTCACAACCTACTACTCAAGTTTTGATCGCTCCTCCTTAGCCCTCTATTCAACTTACCCCTCATATGGTTCTATTGTCCTCCTTTTACATCACCCCAAGAACCCAAGGATTTAGCTTCAACCAACTGATTTCCTCGTTCTTATTAAACACACCTCTCCCAAGTGCCATTGGTCCCCCACATCCACATGACCCATGACTAATGGCAGGCCCAATTGTTCCTCTGGGCTTCCTCATTCTTGCTCCCTCCTTTCGATCCCCCACCTCCTCCAACTCCATTAATTTTCTCCATCTTTCCTTCCTCTTCATCTCTCCCTCCTCCTCTTAGGCCTTTGCCTTCCACATTAATTACTTCTACCCCTCCTGTTCTGCCTTCCAACTGTTGTAGTGAAATTTGGCCATCCAAATTTCACTACTCCATTTTATTCATTTCTTGTCATTTTTAGATATTGTCTTATTTTCTGTAATATTTTACACAACTCCATGCCCAATGAACAAAGCATCATCTTCGATTGGATCACAGGTAGTTAGTTGTAGATTTATTGTTATGGGTTCGATGGGAAACTAATGGCTAAATTACGTTATTAATTATTTTGCAATTAATTAACGTGGATTAAAGTCATTAAATGACTATTATTTTTAGTCATTTGGTAGATTAATTATTTTTAAAGTTAATATGTGTGTAAATGTAAATTGAAAAGTTCACTTTGAATATTGTAAATTTGCTCAAATAATAATAATAATAAAAATGGGCAAATAAGTGACTTTTCATATTCCAAAAGGAAATATTATACAAGGAAAAAAATTTGATTTTGTAGAGTTTCTTCTTCTTTTCCTCAAGCTCTTGGAGAGAGCTAGCCACAACTTTGTGTGAAGCCATGTTATTCCCAGATTGGAGTAATGAAATGAAGCCATGTTATTCTTAGGGTTTTGTAGATTTTAATTCTCTTTGTTTATAAATTCATATTTCATGCTTGTGAGCAAAGACTCCATCAAATTTATGCATTTATTTGGTTATGTGCAACAGTGGTTTTTCCCAATCTTTGTGTTGAGAGCCTTCATGGATGAGTTTCCTTGATGTCCATGAGTTTCTGTGCGTTTGATCTCAATGGAACTTCATACAAAGTGTATGTAATCAGGGTCATGATGAGACTTTATGCTTCCAAGCATGCCTTGCATTTCCAAAACACTCACTGCTTCTGTGTTCATTTTTTAATGAGAGGAAGGAGTTCTATTTATGTTATTTTATTTTGAGTTACCCTGGTGGTTCTCTGTATTTTTTCCATTGTGGGTTTCTCGTTTTTTCTCTTTTTTGTTCTATTTTGTTTTCTTTCATACTTTTGGGTGAAAAGTACACAAAATCCCCCAAATTGCTCATATCCTACAAGGGAACTGCCCCTCTCAAAAGCAGAGGAGATTCACCATTCCTATGATGATTTATCCAACTGTGGGCAAATTGGTGTCATTTCACATTAGGCGAGTCACAAACCAAGAAATACCAAAAGTGCCCATTTTTCCACCAACAATTTTTAGTGACTTCGTTGGGGATCGAAAAGGTGCCTTTTGATTCCTAAAGTTTGAAGGAAATCTTCTCCTTGAAAGAGAAGATTGGTGACTCTATTGAAAAGAGGTCTGGAAATGGTGGAATGTAGCCCATGCTTCTAATTTCATGGTTTTTCTATTGCTGTCCATTGTCTGATTTTGGTTGCAGGTATGAATAGGTTTCAGTGAAGAAAAGAGTATACATATCTTGCAAACATTAGGCATAAAAAAGAAGAAATAATAAAAGATAAATGTTTCAAATGAGCCCAAATTAGGGGCACATTGGGTTTATGAAAATAATGATACTATAAAAAATGTCTTTCTCTTCATATGGCCTTTCAAAGAAAATTTGATTCAAGAAGTTGATGATAAGAAAAGAGTGCAATTTTTGAAAGATTTATATGGAGCCATATAAGTGAAAAAGAAAGAAATTTGCCCATTTCAAAGCTCGACCCAAGCGGAAGAATGTTTGGAAAATCAAGAGTCAACCACTTTTCAAGAGCATGAGATAAGTCACGAAAGCAATGGGCTTCAAATGGGTGAAGAGAATGCATGCAATGATGTTGAACATGAGCTCATAACAAGTTTTAAATAGCAATCAAGAATCAACTTGCAGGAAATTTACAATCATTCCGAGTGCTAAGAGGTTTTAAACCCAAGCTCACATGTAGCGGTGCCCATGGGAGATTTGGTTCAGCCACTCAAGGTTGAAGAATCATAAGAACAACCAAGAGATGAAGGTGTTGGAGGTATGTCTCACATTGTTCATGTTTCAAGTTTGAAATCAAAGCAAATCCCCTTCATTCATGAACAAAATGCAAGTAATATTTAAATTAGAGTTGTGCAAGGTTTGAACCGGTGTTTATATTTCCTCCCATGCCTCATGTCTTCCCCATTGATGCAATTAAAAACACACTTCTACTCTTACTTTTGTCTTTACATGTGGTGTCTTCATATTGTCAAATTTTGTCCCGCAAAGGTTCATACTTTGCTCAACCGGTAAATGGCTTTATTTAACCTTGTTGTGTTATCCATCCCTTTGTAAATAGCTTCCCTTTCTGCATGATTTTGGCTTGTGTTTTCCCCTTCTATTTTTATGCCATGTGTGTGCGTGCGTGCATGCGTGCGCGCACGCGCATGTGTTTAATAGAATGTATCTTGTTTGTTGTGGTGTTTTCCCCTTCTCCCCGTGTTTGTCTTCAACCCACAATGAGTTTTGGTGGTTTTTCTCTTTTCCAGAAATCTTTTTGTTTTAGGGAAGGTTATGGCAATAATTTGGCATACATTTTTGCTTTGGATTTGTTCATTTGGTGTGCATATGTTCTATATGATTCATGGTTGAGTGGCATGATGTTTTGTTGGTTGTGTTATTGCCAACAAATTTCTTGTTTTGGGACTCAATGGGTTTGTGCATGATGAGACCAGCTTAAATGATGTTTTTACACCTATTGTATTGAACAAATTCAAGGGTTCTCTCTGCATTGAGATGAAGGGTGCAAAACTTGAAGGATAAATGTTCACCCATCAGCTTCTAGGTTCTCAATATGGATAAAGAGCTTCATTTTTAACAATCTTCAGTTTAATAAAATGCACAGCTTGTAGATGGCCCTTTTGAGCATGGGTGCATGGAGAAAATCTGCCATATCGAGTTGGATGTCTTCCTTTCTATGGCTCAGTGTCAAAGGCAAGAATGAGTTAGAATTGGCAAAGCTCAAACAATAATTACCAGAAACAGAATGTAGTGCAGAATTAATCAATATCCACACAACAGCTGTTCCATACTTCATTATTCGCGCTCAACTCCCCCCATCTGCCTATTTGAATTTGAGAGCAACAGAGGATTAGATCCATCTGACAAACCTGATCAAATTTCAGATCTCAGTGATAAAACTGAAAAGGGATTTTTGCTGGAGAGGCTGGGAAGGCAGATTTTGATTTTGACAGCTTGGTTGAGCCTCTTGAGTTTAAGGAACAGGAATTAAATCAGCCACACAGTGATTCTAACAGTGACCAAGAAGATGAGAAGGTGATTCTGATCGGCCATGACTTCAGAGGCGCATGCATATCCTATGCAATGTAATGTTTTTCATCTAAGGTTGCTAAAGTTATCTTTATTTCTACAACTATGGTCACCGATGAATAGAGAACATTTGATATATTTGCTAAAGAGGTTATGGAGCCAGATTGTCTTTTGCAGAAGGCACAAATATTCATATATGCAAATGGAAGTGCAAATCCTTCCACAACTATTGAGCTTGACAAAGAATTATTGAGGGAAACGTTATTTAACCATAGCCCTGGCAAGGATGTAGCATTGGCTTCAGTTTCAATAAGACCTATTCCCTTTACACTGTTTCTAGAGAAGCTATCTCTTACTGAAAATAATTATGGATCCATGCGATGGTTTTTCATTGAGACATCTGATGATTAAACCATTACTCCTGCTATTCAGGTAACCTGATAAAATAAAATTCTACAGAATAATTATTTCGAGTAAAGGGAAGTGATCACTCTCCGTTCTTTTCAAAACCACAAAATAAAATTACAAAATTGGGGAGGTTCATGGACTGCTACGATGGACAAGATGGAGCAGGAGCAAGAAAGAGGCATAACAATCACATCTGCTACAACTATTTGGAATAATCATCGAATAAACATTATTGATACTCTGGTCATGTAGACTTCACTTTGGAAGTGGAACATGTTCTTAGAGTACTTGATGGGACTATTTGTTTGTTTGACAGTGTTGCTAGTGTGGAGCCATAGTCAGAAACTTTATGCAGCCAAGCAGATCGGTATGGAGTCCCCAGGATTTGCTTTGTTAACAAAATGGATAGACTTGGAGTAAAATCTTTCTAGACTAGAGACATGATAATAACAAATCTAGGGGGAAAAACTCTTATTTTACAAATCCCAATTGAGGCAGAGGATAACTTCTAAGGAGTTGTTGATTTGATCAAAGTGAAGGCTATATTATGGTCTGGAGAAGAATTGGGTGCAAAGCTCAGCTATGAGGACATTTCAGTATATATTCTAGATTTAGCCATGGAATATAGGAATCAAATGCTTGAAACTATAGTGCAACTTGATGATGATGCCATGGAGAAATATCTCGAGGGAGAGGAGCTTAAAAAAAAATCAAGACATTGATCAGAAAGGGCATTATATCTATTGAATTTGTTCCAGTTCTGTGTGGTTCAGCATTTAAGAACAAGGTTGTGTAGCCTTTATTAGATGTTGTTGTGGATTATTTGCCTTCCCCTCTTGACTTACCACCATTGAATGGAACAGATCCAGAGGATACAGAGGTGATTCTTTGAAAGACGACCGAGTGATGATGAACTATTTGTAGGACTTGTTTTTAAAATTATGGCAGATTCATTTGTGGGATCTCTTGAATTTGTACGAGTTTATTCTGGCAAGCTCGATGTCGCATCATATGTGATTAATTCCAACAAAGGGAAGGAGGAGCGAATTGGATAATTATTATAAATGTATGCAAATAGTCGAGAAGAAGTCAATGTAATGGTGGCAGGGGACATAATGGCACTTGATGGCTTAAAAGATACTATGACTGGAGAGATGCTTTGTGATCCAGATAATCTTCTTGTGATGGAAAGAATGAACTTTCTTGATCCTATTATCAAAGTTGCAATTGAACCCAAAACAAAAGTTGACCTGGACAAGATGTCTATCGGGCTTATCACGCTTGCTCAAGAGGATACTTCTTTCCACTTCTCAAAAGATGAGGAGGCCAACCAAACTATTATAAAAGGAATGGGGGAGTTGCATCCTTAAATCATTGTTGACCATTTGAAGAGAAAATTTAAGGTTGAGGCTAATGTAGGTGCTCCCCAAGTGAACTATCGATAAATTATCTCGAAGACAACAAAAATTACACGTGCACAAGAAACAATCAGGGGGTCAAGGTCACTTTCCAGAAAATAACAGTAAGATTCCAACCTATGGACATTGGCGGTGGGTATGAATTCAAGAGTGTAATTAAATGTGGAGTTGTGCCTAGAGAGTATATACCAGGTGTAATTAAGGCATTGGAAGATGTAGAAGAGTTGTTGAGAAAAGAGAACAAAAGGTAATACAAATTCGGTTGGAGTTCAAAGTGTGTTATAGTGGAATCAAGGTTTTGGGAAGATGAGAAAGTTTGCAATAAAAAATTATTTTTTCTTGTAACTTTTCATATCGATTGTAATATCATTCAAAAGGGCATACAAATAATAAATCAATGTAAAATCTTGAATTTATGTTAGTATGTTGCATGAAAGTCATTGTATAAGATAAATGATAAGCCATAATCTCCATAAAATAAGTAAATTAGTGATGCAGTATGTTGACAATGTTAAAAAAAATGTGATAGATTATATTTATGTGCAGATACTGGAGAGGAAGTTGTCAGGTTGTGAATGTTAAGATATCATCAGCTGCAGATGAAGCATTCAATATCTATACAACAATGATTTATGCTAGCACAAAGCATAGAACATAATTGTAAAATAATAATTTGGGAATAAAGAAAATGATAGTGGCAATAAGTGGAACTAGAGAGGATTTGGTGTCAGATGTAGATTTAGAGGCAAATTGCAACTGAAGAGTGTAAAACAACCTTTACGAGTACCCTCCTAGCTCATGCCAAACCGATGGCTAACAATTTTGGTACAACTTTTCTTTGATGCATTATGTCAAACAATTGGTGCACCACCTATATATTACTCCATTCTCTAAGAGACAAATGTAATTGACAGTTTTCAAGAAGTGAATGGACATAAAGATGATATATTGCACCAAGTTTTGAAAGCCTAAAGCAATTGACAGGTACAAAAACCTTGCCAAGCATCCTTTTGGGTTGATGCCTAACAAATTGGGCACAAGTTTTTATAACAGTAATTTTGTCAAATAAGTTGCTAGACATAAAATAGGTGCAACAGTTGGTGATGTAAATGTGATTGATAAATGTACAGTCGAAGCCTCCCAGTTTGTGATGTGTTGACACACTCCTCTGATGAAGACAAAATTCATTAATTCATTTTTGTCAAATGATTGGTATAAACAAATGCAATTGGCAATGGCATGAAAGACTTTAGAAGGCATCAATTGGGCACAAATTTCTTTGAGTTATTTTGTCAAACAGTTGGTGTCCCCTTTGAAGTGCACCAATTCGTGAAAGCTTTCCTGCATTATGGATTTGGATGGAGGCTTGAGCTAAACCTTTCCCTCTATAAAATGAAAATGAATGAAATGGGATTTTGTCAATACAAATAGCAAGGAATTAAGATATTTGATGAAACTTGAGGATGTCAATTTTATTCCCATAAGTTAATATTCAAAATTCCATCACAATAATTTGATTTTGGTAAACACAGAAGAGCACACTTTAAGAGAGTTGAGCAAAGATTGAATTCCAATATCCTTTGAGTTTTCTTGAAGGGAATGAGGGCAATGGCCATGGTGACTATTTCCTTGTAGAAATATATGCAATTCATGTGTAAAATTAGAGAATTTATTTTGAAAAGAAAATGCAAGAAATGCTGTTAAATATTAGGGTTGTAAGAGGAATAGACAAGCAGGCTCTTCCAAAAAAAAAACTTAGCTGAGTCATGAACCTTTATCTTTTTGTCACTGAAATATATTTGAATATACACAGTTCAAACTCATAATCATAACATTGCCTTGAAAATGAATGCAATATGTTATTTATCAACAAGTAAAACACAAAATTTTTTAGTGCACATGTCAAGATGTGTGCAAATTCAAATAAATTGTCTTGGCAGATGAAGGCAACATGGTGTTTCAACATGAAAATAGGTAGAAGGATCATAGGATGAGAGTAGTGGAAATTTTCAAGGAGTTTGAGTAGGTATGATCTGACCTGATAACTCACGCTCATTCCCATACGATTGGGATAAGCGAATTGGTTGTTAGTTGGGGTCGGATCGGTGTTTTGAGTGCACTTACAGGTGGATAAGGCATAATCACTAGTGTCTTCTAGGGTTCTTCTGCATTCCATCAGAAATGCAGTCCCACAGTTGGAGCCAACTATTGTACTGAATTTTGGCCATCCAAATTTCACTACTCCATTTTATTCATTTCCTATCATTTTTACATATTATCTTATTTTCCATAATATTTTACATGACTCATGCCCAATGAACAAGGCATCATATTTTATTGGCTCATAGTTGATTAGTTGTAGATTTATTATTGTGGGTTTGACAGGAAACTAACGGCTTAATTACATTTATTAATTATTTTATAGTTAATTAGAGTCATTAAATGACTATATTATTATCAGTCATTTGGTAGATTAATTCTTTTTAGAATTAACATGTGTGTAAATGCAAATTGAAAAGTTCACTTTGAATATTGTAAATTTGCCCAAATAAAAAAGAAAACCAAAACTGGACAAATGAGTGACTTTTCATATTCCAAAGGGGAATATTGTACAAAATGAAAAAAAATGGATTATATAGAGGTTCTTCTTCTTTTCTTCAAGCTCTTGGAGAGAGCTAGCTGTAGCTTTGTGTGGAGCCATGTTATTTCCAGATTGAAGCAATGAAATTCAAGCAAGTGGGTGAGACTCTTTTGGGGTTTTGTAGATTTTAATTCTTTTTGTTTATGGATTAATATTTCATATTTATGAGCAAAGACTCCATTAAATTTCTGCATTTATTTGGTTATGTGTAACATGGTGTTTCCCAATCTTTGTGTTGAGAGCCTCCACGGATGAGCTTCCTTAATGTCCATGAGTTTATACATGTTTGATCTCAATGGAACTTTGTACAAAGTGTATGTAATCGGGTATGTGAGAAATTTTTGTGCTTCCAAGCATGCCTTGTATTCCCAAACCCCTTGTTACTTCTATGTTCATTTTTATAGGTCAAATTCTCAGTCCAACTTGGCAAAATTCATGGGAGGTTCTAGAAATATCACCTTAGCTTGGGCTAGTAGCCATTGATGCACTTAGAGTGGGGCCTCGAGGGAGACCTTTACCTCATACACTTGGCTGATACTTGTTGTGGACTTGGTTGATAGTTTTAGAATCACCTTAGCCCTAGCCTTATTAGCCTTTGCCACCTTTCTTCTCATGACATGGTCAAATTGGGCTAGGTAAACCTTGAATTCTCCCCTGTCTAGTAAGGTTCCATCTGGAAGGGAAAACATGGTGATGTTGACCTCTTTTAAATAGGTCAACATCCACTCCTTGCCCTTCTATAGAGGCTTTATGACTATCCATGCCAAGGCCAACCACTCCTCAATCGAGGCTCTCATGTTCTCTACATAAGTTTGATATAGTTTCAAATCTACTAGAGGCATGAGATTGAGCTCCAAGAACATGCCCTTATGAAGGACCACGACATTCATTTTGCACTTATTGTCAATGTGAACCACCCTTTCCAAATATGTATGCATGCACTAGTGGTGCTCTTTACTTGTGGTGAAAGCTCTGATTACTTCCTTAAGAGTTATGAAGAGTTATGTAAGGGCCTCCTTAACTTTGATGATCAATTCGATAGGGAAAGTGATCTTTACTTATGACCTGAGTACCCAAATTTGATCCTTTATATCTTTCATGAGCTCATTAGTGGCTCAAAGTACTAACATCGGGTTCTTAGCCACTTTCTCTTCTCCACTAGGCATCCTCATTTTAGTGAGGGAGAAAAAATCCTGCTTTATTATTCGGGTTATCAGGTTCCCTTACTGAGTGAAGGTCTATGTGAACACTCTCTTCATGCTCTCAAAAGCCCTATTGAATTGCCACTAAATATCTAGATCCCCATGGTAGGCCATATTTGGTCATTTTGTTCCTAACAACTTGATGGGTCCAACCCAGCTTGATCCTGTAAATGTCCCCAAGGTGTTGGAAGGCAAAATAGGAGAGGTGGAAGAAATAGATGTGCAAGGTAGAGGCTTGGGAGGAGGAGGAAGAGATGAAATATAAGGATGGAGGAAAGGAGTGGAGGTGAAGGAGGCAGGGTAACGAAAGGAGGGAGCATGAACAATGAAGCTCAAGAGAGAAATTAGGCTCACCATTGGTCATGGGTCATGTGGATGTGGGGACCAATGGCACCAGGGAGAGGTGTGTTCAATAAGATTGAGGAAATTGATTGGTTCAAGCTAAATCTTTAGGTTCATGGGGGTGCTGGAAAGGGATGATAGGGGAACCATGGGAGGTGTAAGTTGAATAGAGGGCCAAGGAGAAGTGATCAAAACTTGAGCAATAGGTTGTGAAGGAGTTACCTTTGGTTTCTTCTTGGGCCTCTTGCCCAGATCAATTGGAGCTAAGACTGTAGTAGGATCAACCAAGGTAAAAATTGGATCTTGCTTGGTGGGCACCTCAAAAGTTACACTTTTCACACCTTTGGGAACTAAGCTCAAGCCAAACTAAGTTATGGTGGTAGAAGGGGTAGAAGTGAATATTATTATTGGATCATCCTAGGGAATCGAAGGAGTGGTTACAGGGGAAATAATATTGGGAAATGTTGGAATTGTGCACACAAGTGCACTCACCTCTAGGGTGGCCATCTAGACTATCATGGTGGGGGCATTAATAAGCATCCACATTAGAGGGATTAATAATGTGGGTATTGATTGGGAAGTCATGATATATGTTGGCACTACCAAACTAGGGGGCATTATGGTTTTAATATTCCCCCAAACTATAGAAGTAATTGAAGTAGAAAATGGAGGCCATGCAGCCAAGGCACTAGGACACTAAAGAGGGGGTGTGGGGACACTCATGGGCTAAAGGGGCTAAGCAAGAGGGGGTGGGAAGTGAAAATGTTAAACATGGCCAAAGCCAAAGGGACCTCAGTGAATTGGGGAGTGGGTGAGATGGGAATTGGGGGAGGCTCCACTAAGATGAGCCTAGTGGAAATAGGGAAACTTGGGGGTGCCCCATGGGTTACATATGGGTGATGCTAATAGGAAAAGGGATATCAAGTGGGACCTACTACTGATGTCACTCCAGGCTTACTTTGGGACTATTACCGATGTTAAAGTATAGTGCTTGCATCGCTTGTGGTTGAGTGACTTGTAGACATGGAGGTGGAGGAGCTAGGGCCACAGTTGAGGGAGGTAGAGACCGAGGAGGTGAAGTTGGTGGGAGGCCTTGTATGATCTTATTGGTGATATAGGGTGTGGTTGCCTAGACATATCCTCTCGATTGAAATAATGTGGGTCTCAAGGGTGGTTATAGTAGAGGTGGCACATATCTTTCCTTGATGCTCATCTTGGCTTGGGCCTATTTTCCTTTGTTCTTACTATTTACCTCGATCAATGATAATACTTCACTATCATCGGTTAGGTTGATGTGAACCTCACCATCCTCATGGGGCTCATGATGGTAAGTGATGTTGAGTTGGGTCATGTGTTTTGCCACATGGGCATGGATGACCCTGTAAGGATACCACTCTTTATAGTCAGCCCTTCTTAAGGTGTAAGAATTTCTATTGGTTGCCATCATTATTAGTGAAGGCATATTCTTATACTTATGGTGGTGGATGATAATTGAGAAGTCTGAGCAAGTTATTTTTCAGTGATTAGCTAAGAACCCCATGATGCCCTCAACCAACTAATGAACAATTTCTTATTCGACAATATGATCTAGGACTTGATAAGGAAAGAGGAGAGGGGCATGTCTGATACCTTCTACCCTAATGATGGTGTGATATCAATAATACTAGTAAGCTCTAATTATTATGAACATATTTCTTATCTTGTCATAAAGTTGTGTCATGGGATTCTCATTGATGGCCTTGTAAACCATGGGGTATGAGAGGATCCTTCCTGAACAAGTTAGCAGATAATTGCAAATATACAAAATAAACTATGAAAATTAACAATATATTAACCCAAATAAGTATAACTAAATTACAATAGGTGAATTGAATAATCATTGGCCTCTTTAATGGGGAAACCTCCTTTGAGCAAGCTCAATTCAATACAATTCGTCGATGCCTTCATTGGCCTCAACACTTACTTATATACTAAGTTTAATCTAAGCAACTACTACTTCCCATGAATGTGGGATAAAATAAAATGCTCACATGATGACTTACAAAGCATATGCATCCATATCAACTAATATACCAACAAAGTAAAGAGAAGGGGTAGCACGAGTTCCTAACATCCCCTCCCTCTTAGAAAAATCTTTGTCCTTAAGGCTTTAAATGTGGAAATTGGTGTTAAATATGAAATAGTGGTTTCCACGTTGCATCCTCTGGTTGATTTTTTATGCCTCTAAATTAATACCTCTATGATAGAGCAGGAGGGAAGTTGGAGTGTGCACCTATCCAAGATTACCTCTAGCTCAAGAAAGATGAATCCTTCATTATCAAGTTCTGGTAAAATAGTCTACACTTTGATGTTTGTGCCAAGAACTTTCTTCAAATGAGAGACATGAAATACTGGGTGAACTCAAGAAGAAGGTGGAAGTTCCAACTTATAATCAACTGACCTAATCTTTCTAAGAACTTTATATGGCCCATAGAACTTGGGAACTAGCTTATGATGCCCTTTGAGTTTTAGGGAGGATTGCTTATATGGTTGGAGGCATAGAAAAACCATATCACTTACTTGGAAAGTGCACTCAGAATGGTGCTGATTAGCCTATTATTTCATTCTATTTTACACCATATGAAGATTGTCCTGTAGGGTGCTGAGGATCTGATCCTAGGTTTAGAAAAGCATGTTGACCGCTTGAACTAGTGAACTACTAGGGGTGTACAGAAGGAACACTAGTGGTGCTTGACTATAGACTGCTTCATATGGAATCATTTTAGTTGAAGTGTGGTAGGAGGTATTGTACCACCATTCAATGAGAGGGAGCCACTTTGCCCACTGATGTTATTGTTTTGAGGTGAAGTAACAAAGGAAAGTTTCCAAACATTTATTGAAAATTTTAGTTTGGCCATCCATTTGTAGATGATACTGAAACTCATCTTTAGTTGGGTACTGGTGCATTGAAATAGTTGTGTCTAAAAATAGATGGTGATGATTGCATCACGATCTAAGACAATGGAAGAAGGAATGTCATGAAGATGGAAAATCTAGTATAAGAAAATTTTTGCGACTGAGGAGGTGGTATAGGGATGGTTGAGGGCACAAAAATGATTATATTTGGAGAGACGATCAACCACAACCAAGATGACTATTTTACCTCTAGATTTAGGGAGCCCCTTAATGAAATTCATAGAAATATCAATCCAAATCCTAGTAAGGATTGGCAAGGGTTTGAGCAACCCAAGAGTGAGTGTTGTTTCACCCTTGTTGTGTTAGCAGGTATCACATTTAACCACCATCTGGTGAATTATTTTTTTCATGCCCTTCTAAAAGAAGTTTCGTTGTGTTCATTAATAAGTTTTGAGAAACCCTAAGTGCCTTATGGATGGAGAAGCATGTTCATAGAATACAACTGTTGAAGATTTGTGCTCTAGGGAAGCACCATATGACCCTTATATCGCAAATAAGCACCATCTCAAGAATAATGTGATACAATAGAGGGGTTAGTGGCCAAATGTTGAATGATTTGAGTTAATGAGGATTCATTGACATATATTCAATGTAAAACATCTAACCAATTCAAAATAGGCATAAAAATATTTGAAAGGGAAGCTTGGTCCATAAATGTGTGAGATAGAGCATCAGCCATAATATTGTCCTTACCCTCCTTGTAAGTGATCTCATAGTCATAACCCATGAGTTTGCTGACCCATTTTTGTTGTGATGGGGTGGAGACCCATTGCTTCAAGAAATATTTTAGACTCTGGTGATCAATTTTGATGCAAAAATGATTCCCCATAGGTATGGCCACCATTTCTATACTACATGCAAAATGGCCATTATTTTCTTCTCATAAGTAGAGAGTACTAAATTCTTTCCAGAAAGGGATTTAATGGTGAACGTAATGGGGCATCCATCTTGGAGGATAACAACACCAAGTCCATTGCCACAAACATCACTCTTGATTGTGAAGGTCTTAGCAAAATCTGGCATAATTAGCATAGGTGTAATACTCATAGCTTGTTTCAATTCTTCAAATGCACACTCAACAACTTGTGTCCATGTAAAAGTATCCTTTTTCAACATTGTTGTCAACAGAGCTACAATCTTACCATAGTCCTTGACAAACTTGAGATAGTATCCAGTTAGCCCCAAAAAACCATGGAGGCTTTTGGGTATCTGAGGATGAGGCCAATTTCTCATTGCAACTATTTTTTTAGGATCCACCTGAACCCTTTGGGTTGAAACAATATGCCTGAGATACTCCACTTCATCTTGGCCAAAAGCACATTTGGATTTTTTTGCATAGACATAATGATCAAAGAGAAGTTGTAGTGCAAGCTTCAGATGTTGGAGATGCTCAAACTATGTTTTACTATAGATGAGGATATCATCGAAGACGACCAGAATGAATTTTCGCAAGTAGGGCTAGAATATTTTATTCATCAATGCTTGGAATGTTGAAGGAGAATTAGTGAGGCCAAAGGGAATGAACATAAAGTCATAGTGACTATCATTCATGTGAAAATCTGTCTTAGGGATATCATCTTCATAAAGCCAGATCTGGTGATATCTAGAGCAAAAATCCAACTTGGAGAAGAAATGAGTGCCATGAAGCTCATCAAGAAGCTCATTAATAATAGGGATCAAGAAATTATCCTTGATTTTGATGTGATTAATTTCATGTAAGGCAATGTAGAGGTACCATGACCCATATTTTTTTTGAACAAAGAGAATTGGGGAAGAATATGGGTTGGTATTAGGGTGAGTAATGCCTTGCTTTAGTAAGTCTCAAATGAGCATCTCGATCTATCTTTTACTAAAATGGGTAGCGATAGGTCATGATGTTGGGAGGAATTCTTACAAGAAGGATTTGAATACGATTGTCCTCTGGCCATGAAGGTGATAATCCCACTAGTTCGACAAAGACGCCTGCATATCTATGCAAAACGGTTTGTAGATTAAAAAGAGTAATGAAGATCATTGATGGTTTTATTTGAATGGAATAGAGATGGGCAATGATGCCATGTGAATTCTTCTTAAAAATATTTTCCATGTGATGTGAACTTATGATGTTGAGATTTTGCGAGTGTAAGCCTTTCAATATGTGTTTTTGCCCATTGTCTAAAAATTGCATCCAAAGTTTAACAAAATCCTATAAGATAGGTCCAAGTGTGAATAACCATTGGGTTACCAAAACAACATCACATCTGCCTAAGGACAAGGAAAACATATCAGAGCACAAGTTATAATCTCTAATAGAGATACACACATTATGACACTTCCCTTTGCAAGGTAATGTGCCCCCATTGGCAATCATGACTTCAAATTTGGAGTAAGAATGGATAAAATAATCAGCGTGTTTGGCGATCTAAGGGTCAATGAAGTTATGAGTGCTACCTAAATTAATGATTATTGTGAGAGATATTTTCTTGAAGTAACCCTTGAACTGCATGGTTTATGGGGTGGTGACTCCTAAGACATGAAGAGAGATCTCTAGTTGGTTTTCTTGAGAAGCAGGTTCCACAATCGATTGAGTTTCTTCAAGATCATCTGTTGTATCCTGAGCATCTTCCAAAACTTTAGTTTTAAGTGGAGAGTCCACATCCAATAGGTAGAAATTTTTATTGACACATCGATGTTCTCGAGTGAATTTGTCATCACAATTATAACATAGTCCTTTTTCTCTACGTGCTCGCATCTCTACATCAGTCAAATGATTGATAGGAGTGGTTTTAAGGCTGGCATTATTTGAGTTCGTTATGGAGTTGGATTTCTAAATGGAGCAAAATTAGATTTGAATCATTGTTGAGATATGATCTTGTCCTCTACCAACTTAGCCAACCCTAGAACTTCCATCATTATGTTGGGTCAGAACGTTTTGACCTCAGATCGAATTGCATCCTTCGGTCCATTGACAAAATAACTCTTGAAGAATTTATCAGACAATCCCTCTGTGATTGGCCATTTTTTCAAATTCTATTTGATATTCTCTCACGGTTCCTATTTGGAAACATTTAGTGAGTGCTCTAGTGAAGTCATCAAAAGCACTCGGGATAAACCATTGCAAAATGAGGGTGCAAAAATTGGTCCATATGGGCTCTTCATGAGTCTTAGTATACCAATGATACCATTGAAGGGCTTCATGTTTCAAGTGAAAGGATGTAAACCTAAACTTGTTGGCATCAAAATTGTTATGTAGACTAAAATATTGTTCTTCCTGATAGATCCATCTAGTCGGATCTACACCATTGAATCGAAGAAAATCAAGCTTTGGTTGATGAAAATTATTGGAAGAAAAAACCCAGTGTCGAAAGAGAACTCTGGATGTTTGTTATTCAAGACAGTATGTTGAGGATTGAGGCCAATAATTTTTTCATCAAGATCTTTGACTTGGTTCTTGAGGGTGGCAATTTCATCCTCCATGTTTTTTGCTCCTGTTCAAGTTACTACCATGACTAGAATAAGATATTTTTTTTTGAAATGGGTAGGAAAACTAGAGTTAAGACACATTTAGTAAGGAATTTTTTTAATTTGGGTGAACTTAGAAGGGGTAAAAGTACTTTTACTATTTTTTTTACATAATGGGAGTATGATTGGTGAAGACAAGGGCAATTTCAGAAGTGAAAATGGAAAAACTATAAAATTTATCAAAGAGGGACAAAGAAGCAGAAAAGGGAGATGCACACTATGGAAAAATTATGAGGCAAACAAACAAAAATTGAAGAAATGGCAAAACACAAAAAAGGGAAAATTGAGATTTGCAAAAATTAGGAGTGGAATCAAGATATGGGACCTTAAGGAAGAAAATGTGGAGAATGGAATTTTAGGTATCTAAATAAATTTTGAGGATCAACGGGGCTATAGATGGAGAGATATGGTAAAAAAAATGAAAAAAACTTACTCTTTTTAGTGGTTTCTTGTTTCTGTTTTCTATTAAATATATGGCTGCAAGTCCTCTGAGAGTCTTCTGATACTCTACTTATAGTTTTTTGAAACTGAGAGGATGAAGATTTTTTGGTTTCAATCATTTTTTAGAATGCAAGTCCTCTGAGAGCCTATAGATACTCTGTTTATTGATTTTTTGATAGTGCATTAGAAATATTCTAAAATCGATAAAAATGGGCCCCAAGTTTCAATAGTTGCATAAGGTTTTAAAGATATCTCGCTGGCCACCAATGCCATCTAAGTGAGTACCTCTCTCCAAAAAATACTTGGCCATAGATTTACCCCTAAGCGATAACTCTTGGTTTTCCTCACAGGTGGGAAGTACTCAATCGAGAAGGGTTTGTTGCCCATTTTACTGCTAGGTCCTCTCAATGGGCTAGCTACTTTGGGGTTCTTGTGGTACTCCTCACAATGAGTTTTAGGGATTTCACCCAAGCACTTTCCATAGTTATGCAAACAAATTTTTATCGTAATCCAAAATAGATTATTGTAATACAAAAAAATACTTAAATGGATTATGCAGTAGAATAGAGTTTAGACTTTAAAAAAAAAATTGGTCTTAGAAAGTGCTCTGATAGTAGATGAGAGGATCCTTCATGAACATGTTAGTAGATAATTACAAATACATGAAATAAACTATGAAAATCAACAATAAATTAACTCAAGTAAGTATAACTAAATTACAATAGCTGAATTGCAGAATCTTTGGCCTCTTCGAGGGGGTAACCTCCTTTGAGCAAGATCAATTCAATACAATTCGTGGATGCCTTCATTGGCCTCAACACCTATATACTATGTCTAATCTAAACAACTACTACTTCCCATTAATGTGGGATAAAACAAAATACACGTGGGATGATGTACAAAGCATATGTGTCTATAATAACTAATATACAAACAAAGTAAAGAGAAGGGGCAACATGGGTTCCTAATCGGGTATAAGTGCTTGTAAATATTCCAGGTGTGATTTTGGTAGTGGTGATAGTATAGTTTGTAGAACATAACATGAACCATATGTCAGGATCTTGCTCCACCAATTAGAGCACATATGATTACTTCTTGTATTAACAACTAAACATAGAATTTAACTAGAATGATAAGTAACTAGAAATATGAAACAACACAGGATGTGAGAGACAATACACAATTGTATTAATAATCACTCAGAAGAAAATACAATAAAGAAGATGCCACTTCTTCTTCCACCTCAAAGGCTTGCCACACCTCAAGACCTTCTTCCCTCTCTCTCTCGGTCCCAACAATCAACTCCAATATAGAATTGATGTTCACCTCCACCATTCAGTAAAAACGTTGCCAGTACACCAAGCACACAACCGTACTCCAAGTAAATCTCCTGCTCTCTGCTGCTACCTGCAAATCACTAGACCTTACTCACCATTGTAGATCTCCAAAAGAAGCCATGCACACCTGCTGAACAAGATCATACAAACACGAAGAACCCTTCTGATTCTCCAAACCATCACCCACACTTGGTACTGCGGCACTAAGAGGAACACATTATTGCTCTCTTCTCTCAGAAGGAGCTTATTTTCTCTCTTACTCTCTAGCACTCTAGTTTACAATACAGCCCATGAGTCTATATATAGATCTCATGCTTACAATAATTAGACTATCTTAATTACAATAATTAGACACGCAACTCAAGACTATAATTAGCTTTTAACATGCAAACTAATATTCCAAGAATAGACTCTCCGAAATCAACATGCAAACTACATGTTCACGCACAGGCTGCCGACGTCGGCTCCTCCCTGATCGATGTCAGTCGACTGGTAACTGATGTTGGTTGCTTCTTTACTGCTATCTGATCGACATCAGTTGATCAGACCAACGTCGATTGCCCTGCAACTCATTTTGCAACTCTCTACAACCTTCGTAACTCCTCCTGTTTACATTTTGGTGAAGCTTTTAGCTCCACAACCTAACAATCTCCCACTTGGAGATAAACAGATGCACCTGTACCTATACCTGTACATCGTCTAAATTATTTCCTAGCTTGTATCCCTCTTCAAGATCAATCCTAAAGACCAACCACCACACGACCTATGATGCTACACTTGTCATCCAAGTAACCTGCCACATCCGAACCTACAAATCCATATAGTGAAGACCTTGACCCTGCATAACATGTTAACCTGCTGTTAGTCCCTCTCAGATACCTGAGAATCCACTGAACTGCCCTCCAATACTCCTTCCCCGAATTGGCTCCATACTTTCTAACAACTCCCACTGCTTGGAAAAACTCAAGTCTACACTAGACCTCATGTGATTTCGAACACTATTCTAAGCTAAGCTTGAACTGTCCAGCCCTTGGTGTGCTTTCTGATTTTGCATCCTGCATGTTGAACCCTACCAACACCGTCTTCACATCAGCTCCCACTAGAGATCAACTTGTGATCTTCCATGTCTCTTATGCCAAAGAATTTCGCTGCTCCCAAATTCCTCATGACATGCCACTGAACTAACCTTACCTTTAGCTCAGCAAAACCCTGTATGTACGAACCTGCTCTAAGCTCATCCTCCACATACAGTAACAAGATAATTTTTCAACCATCATCCACCTGGTAAGATAAACACAATGGTTATACTGACATTGACAAAAGCTCTGCTTTGTCATCCACCTAGTACCACCTGTCAGCCCTATACCACTGTCCTGCAGCTTCCTCAAGACCATATACCTTGGCCTTCCGTCTCACATATCCATCCACTCTCTTATTTAACTTGGGAATCCATTCATCTTCCAGTGCTTTCTTCCCGCTGACAACTCCACCAACAAATACCTGTTTGGTTCTTCTCCAAGGACTCACACTCCTCATCCATGCCAAGTTCCCATTGTATCTGGATTCTACCTGCATTGCCTCTTCACATCTTCCTGGTTCTTGACCATCAATAAGTAATATAAAGAAGGTGAACAACAAATATGAGGTTCACTTACCCTTTTTGACCTCCATATGGGCGTTTGAGACTCTTTGACAGCTTGCTGTCCACCCACCATCCGTTCCAGTGACCGATCTCGGCCATCTCCCAATCTAAAACCAACCGACGTCGGTTACCTGCGACTGACCCTGTCTGCCGACATCGGTTCTATGACCGATGTCGGTGTACCTGCTATCGATGTCAGTTCCTGAGTGATCAATGCTGGTACCTGTGTTCGCCTGTGAGTGATGACTTTTTTACTCGTGAGCTCCTTTTGGATCAAAACCCTGTTCAAATCAACACAGCCCTGCTCAGAATAATTCAGTCCACTCCGCTGATCTCTGTCCGTCATCTCCTCCATGAACACCAAGGCCTTCTAGTTCTTAAGTTTATCAAAGATGTCTGTCTTTCGCTTAAGAACATGCATTCCCCTCCTACATATGTGACCAAGCCTATAAAGCCACATCTCTGAAACAGAAGGTGAATCAGTAATATAAGTAGATAGATAAAGGATACCTACTTTCTTACCACCATCTAATTCAAGTGCATCCGCTGTGAGAGTTACAGTGTATCTCCCATCACCCAACTTTCCTAAAGAAATTAGACTCATCTCCAAGACTAGGCCCTGCATGACCTCCTTCAACACCCGTGTGTTATCTGTCTGCAATTTCAGCTTCACTTCCCCTTCACCAATCATATGACAAGGCTCTCCAACCCCTAAATAAATCTCTCCAAAGTCTCCAAAGACATACCCATGAAAAGATGCTCTATTTTGGGCTGCATGGAAAGAGGCAAAAGAATCTGTAAACAAAGATTCTATTTTATCTAGAGCAACATGTGCAACAACACCTGCAACATCTGCTTCTACACGCTGATCTTCTACCGACCAACAATCTCCTTTTACCTGCTCTTTCTTTCCATCAATCAGACCATTCGTGTTATTTAGTTTCTCCATTTGTAGCTTACTTTCTTCTACCATTGCTATACTCCCACTCAATTTGAAACCCCTGAGAGTGACCTGTAATCAAAAACACTACCAGATCTGAAACCACCTGTTAGTCAACCCAACCAAAAGCTCTGATACCACTTGTCAGGATCTTGCTCCACCAATTAGAGCACATATGATTACTTCTTGTATTAGCAACTAAACACGGAATTTAACCAGAATGATAAGTAACTAGAAATATGAAACAACACATGATGTGAGAGACAATACACAATTGTATTAATAATCACTCAAAAGAAAATACAATAAAGAAGATGCCACTTCTTCTTCCACCTCAAAGGCTCGCCACACCTCAAGACCTTCTTCCCTCTCTCTCTCGGTCCCAACAATCAACTCCAATATAGAATTGATGTTCACCTCCACCAGTCAGTAACAACGCTGCCAGTACACCAAGCACACAACCATACTCCAAGTAGATCTCCTACTCTCTGCTGCTACCTGCAAATCACTAGACCTTACTCACCATTGTAGATCTCCAAAAGAAGCCATGCACACCTGCTGACCAAGATCATACAAACATGAAGAACCCTTCTGATTCTCTAAACCAGTGCCCACACTTGGTACTGCGGCACTAAGAGGAGCACACCATTGCTCTCTTCTCTTAGAAGGAGCTTATTTGCTCTCTTACTCTCTAGCACTCTAGTTTACAATACATCCCATGAGTCTATATATAGATCTCATGCTTACAATAATTAGACTATCTTAATTACAATAATTAGACACGCAACTCAAGACTATAATTAACCTTTAACATGCAAACTAACAGTCCAAGAATAGACTCTCTGGAATAAACATGCAAACTGCATGTTCACACACAGGCTGCCAACGTCGGCTCCTCCCTGACCGATGTCGGCCGACTGGTAACCGACATCGATTGCTTCTTTACTACTATCTGACCAACGTCGGTTGATCAGACCGATGTCGGTTTCCCTACAACTCATTCTGCAACTCTCCGCAACCTCCGTAACCTCCGTAACTCCTCCTGTTTGCATCCTGGTGAAGCTTTTAGCTCCACAACCTAACACCATAGATCCCATAGGGACCCAAGGTGGGAATGTTGAGCTATTAAATGAGAGGGTGGCACAAATTGTGTCCATGATATAATAAATTATGTAGAAGTTCCCTTCGGCTTGAGCTCTTGAAATGGCCTTGATAAGATTGAAGTGGATTATAATTCCTAGGTCTAGGACCTCCTCACCTCTGATAATTATGCTCAGTAAGGTTACTCATAAGATGTTTACATGCATGGTGTTATTGGCCCTAAACAAGTGATTTAGTAGGATAATTCCAACATGAAATCACTTATAGAATAGGTGAATAGGGTAAGCATCAATATCCACTTTGTTTATCCATTACTCATGGTTGATATCCCATACCTTAAGGACCTTGTATATGTCACTGGTAGTGGCCCATCATCCACTATGCTACAGTCGTAAATGATGGTATAATAAAGGAAGTTATATTATTGCCTAAAAGTAGCACCTATGATATCTATGATGAGGTTCATAAAATTGGCAAAGTAAACCAGATCTTGAGTTTCTCAATGAATGCACTTGGAAGTCAACATCATGTTATTGAAGAGGTCTGCATAAGGGATTACTTCAGGATTGGTCATGGCCTGATGTAATCCTGACCTACCTAAAGCTATGAGATCATCAAGGTACTCAATCTCATCCTTGTTTTCCTATGATGTGGGCACCTACATGTCTTCAATTACTTTGAATACTTTGTTGTAGTGCTCGAACGACACTAGGTTTGGTAAAAAGTTGGTGTCCTGATACTCAGGCTCAGGGTTGGGGTTGGAATACGATGCAACCATTTTCTACAGGTTGAGATTCTCTTTACACTGAGTTTTGATATTAAGAGAAGCACTAAGAGTGTGAGAAAAAACTATGGAGAAGGACTCTTCGGGATTAGAAGCATAATAGTAAAATTGATTAACCCAAGGACTTATAAGGATCCACAGAGATATCCCACATTAATGGTCTCTAGTGGCTCACCCTGTGTGAGTTTAAATTTGGTTGATGGCATAATCCAACCAGTCACTTCATAATCTAGCATTGACTTGGATAATTTAAGAAAGGGAGCCTAATTTAAATTTCACGATTGTGATTAGACACCTTTTGATTATCTAATCGAAGCATAGTTACCCAAATGAGTTAAATTAGGGGGTGTGGTAGGACACACCTACATATCTTTAGCCACTCCTTGGTACCCTCAATTAGGCTACATTATTTATTGACTTGAAATTCTATTTGTGAGGTATACACCCTAAACAGTGTTAGTACATCATCCTTTTATCGTTTAAAATCAGTAACCTGAGCTTTTTAGGACACGTGGCACTTTGTGGTTAGTTCCTAATTATAGCCATACTCCTCTAAGGGCTAATCAAATAGGGCATTCCCAGGATTTATTTATCATCTTGTATGAAATTTCCACCTTGCGTGATCTCATTGGTCAAGATTTTTTGAGGCTCTAACTTGTCTAACACCCTTGAGAGATTGGTAGGTCTAAAAACTCCATGTGGCACTCCTTCATTGGTCGAGCTCTCCCAAGGATCTGATAAGTTTAACACCCTCTAGAGATTGGCAAGTTTGATAGCTCCATATGGCACTCTCTCATTGGCTGGGATTTGACAAGTCTAGCACCTATGGGAGACTAGTAGGCCTGATGACTCCATGTGGCACTTTCTCATTGGTTGGGCTCTCCCAGGGCTCTAACAAGTCTGACACCCCCAAGATATGGTAGGTCTGATAGCTCCATGTGGTGCTCTATCATTCATTGGGTTCTCCTACAAGATTTTAATAAAAACAACTAAGTTAAAATAAAGGCCACATAGTTAATTAAAATCACACCTTCTTGTAGTGAAATCCTTATGAAACTCCAAGTAGGACTCTGAGATGGCATGATTCCAGGATAACCTGCATATATTTAGCTTCATGAAATAAAAGTAAGTGTGAGAAATTATAAGTATGAGGAGGATTTCATTTAAAACATTGGAGGTCAACATTTAGTGAAAAAAAAAATGGAAGTGATCTCAATGGTGAACGCTTACATATTACAGATATTGTGAAACACTCAACAAACCAAAGTGAAATACAGCTTGAATATTATATACAGTTTGAGACCTAAGGCAAGCTAATTGGAGCCATGGGAAAATTCAATATAATAATTTTAGAGGGGTCCCCCACTTCTTTGAAATGGGTGGGGTTCATGTTGGCCATAACAAATGGTGACTTTGCAAGAAAAACATTGTTCCACTATTTAGAACCCAAACTGTTGGCTTCCTTATTGAACTTAGAGATAAACAAGTGAAGCTCCTTTAGATCAATTGTAAGAAGTTAAAATTGATCAAGTATGTTTTTAACAAACAACATATTGGGATTTGGATCTGTTAAATGGTACCCCTTATGCAATAGTGTTACCTTTCTTTATCTTTCTTTGTGAACCCATTGAGAAGGTTATATAAACTCAGGATGCTTGAAGCCTCTTAAATGGGCATATATTTTGTAGATTCTTGGCTTTGTAAGGAGGGCTTGGGCATTACTCTATTTCTAGATATGCATCTATATCCCCGATAGGGATACCTTTGGTCTCACTCTCAGCTTTGTTCTACTGCCAACCAAGATGGAAAGCCTACGGTGTAAGTTCCCTAAAACACCCTTTTTTAGGAATAAATTTAACACATTTTATGAGATTCATACTTCTGTTGGTTATGATATTATGATATTTTACCCATAAGGGTTGGAGACCAATGCATCCAAGGTGATGGATTTGTTCAATGAGTTCAATCATCCATTTGACCGTTGCTTACTCAGTAGTTCACAATATTACTTGTACTTTTATTCAAGAGTCGTGAAGACCTTTATTGGAACAAAGCTTTTATTAATCCATTTGCTCAATTCTAAATTAGTGGATTTTGATTCTTATAGTATTTTTAAGGGAAGTAACTTACTTATCACTCTATTCAATATTAGGGTCCACCTTTTGTTTCCTACTTTGGAACCGACCTTTTTAGAATGTCACCTTTGAAGTAGTCAAAATTTGATAGTGCAGGGATCCACACTGGATTTAGCTAAACTTGTAGTTTTTACTTTGAATTAATATGGGTGGCAGAAGGGTCAATTGTAGGGTACACAAAATATTAGGTCCAAAGAATGGGGATAAAATGATACACAAGAGGAAACAAATAATAAAAGCAAACACACAACATAAGTAAATTAATTATAACCTATTCTAATATATACATTACCAATCGCCTACTCGGAGGGATACTCTGAGATTGCACTAGAAGGGACATCTGAGAAGTAGTGATTTAAGAATTGTCCATTTACAAGCAATGGGAGATCATTTCCTTCTATGTATTTAACGCAAAACACATTTTCCCCTAGTATCTCAGAGACTTGGTATGAGCCGATCCAAAGTGGATCAATTTTGGAATGTTTCCTCTTCTCTTATGAGATTTGTCCCAAAACACTACTAAGTCAGAAGTTATAAAATTCTTAAACCTTATCTATTTTGTCAAACCATCATTTAATAGTACTTTGGTGCTTACTGAAGTTTTGGAGGGTCTCCTCCCAATCATCTTTTAGTTGGAAAATATCCAATAACCTTGAGTCTACCTTCTCACTGCCTTCAATGTATTATTTCATGAATTTGTAGGTAGGTATCATGAGGGTGATAGGAAAGATAGGATCAAGTCCATACACCTATAGGAATGGCTAACTTCTAAGGTATTATTTGTACCAAGTGTGATTGACCTAGAGGGCATATCTTAACAATGAGTGCCACTCCCAAGGCCTCTTTTCAGTTGATATTTTGATCGCATTGATCAAGTTCTTATTTTTTTATTCTTATAACTTACTCCCCTATGGGTAGTAGTTAGACAAGAATCTCAAAGTGATTTTGTGTTCTTATGCCCACTTGGTAAACTCTGCAAATTGGAATGCAGGTCCATTACCATAGACTAATGACACTGGTGTGCCAAAATGGGTGCTTATGCTTTCCTCTAGAAATTTAATTACTTCTATGGTAGTGATACTCTTCATGGATATTGATTGTAGTATTTATTGGTTATGATCATGAATTTACTGCTGATTGAGGAGTTTAAATTGATAACTCCTATGAAATTGAGTCCCTATTGTATGAACAACCTTCCTTCAATAGTAGTTTATAAAGGCATTACATCATGAATCTCCATTTTAGAAAATGCTTGGCATTGGTGATATGAGCGTACATGGGCATGGACATATTTGAAGATTGTGGTCAAATAATAGTCTATTTGTAATATTTTGTGTGCATTTACATTCCCAAATGGATGATCGTTCCTTAACCTTTCGTGAAAACAAGCCATGAATTCCTTTAAATATTCTTTTGATAGGCATCTTAGGTAGATGCCCTCATAGATATTTCTATAAAGGACCTCTTTCTTCAGTATATAGTGGGAACATTTGAGCCTAAGGTCCCTTTCCTTCATCTAGGTGAGCCCCAAAGGTAGGATCATATAGAGAATATAGTGGATGACTGGAGCATACTAGTCCTAGTGTAATGTTTCTGATTAGTTCACTTAGTGGATAGTAATCCTGTAATTAATATTTATGATCAACTGAGTGAGGTCTTGGACTTAGACAAGTTAGTAGGTCTAATATCTAGGGCATACTCCTACAACTTGGCCATCTAATGACCTATGCATTCTCTTAATTCATTTCATATAGGCATGAGATTTACAACTGATTCTGGGACATTGGTGTATACCTTATTCCTAAGGACGTGGTTTCTATAATTATTTAATACTTTAACCAAGGCATAATCATGTTTGTATAGAGTGGAGTACCTAAGTTCAACGTCCTTTATATTAGTACTCATAAAGTCAATTGGGTGTTCTTTTGCATCCAAATTCTAGGTAAACACCGTAACTATGGTATGCTCAAATTCAAAAGAGTAGAGGTAGAAGTCCCTAGTGTAGTTTGGGCTTATCGGGACCAACACTTGCATGATGTCATATTTGATGTCTTGTAAGGCTTTCTTTACTTTGAAGTTCCATTTTACTTTCACTTCCTGATTTAACATCACATTTAAAGGTTTAACAATCTCAACAAAGCCTGAGATAAACTTACATACAAAGTTAATTTTAACAAATAAATATTTTAGTTCCTTTTTACTATTGGGAAGAAGTAACCTAGAGATAACATCGACATGTTTAGGGTCAATAGAGATAATTCCTTTGTGACGATGTGATTGAGAAGCTTACCTTATGTAATACCAAACATGTTCTTCTTTGGGTTTAGGGATATACTGTATCTCCTGCATCTTTCAAAAATCTTCTATAGATGGTGGATGTGATCAGACCTACATTTGGAGAAAACATTCAAGTCATCCATGTAAATAATAACGTAGTTTCCTATCAATCCTTTAAAGGTGAAGGTGCCCCACTTCATCATGAATACAGTCTTACTCATGTCTTCTAAGTTTACCAAAACTTGATTATATCTCAATAATCCTATAAGAAAAGACATTGTCTGGGATCTTTTTACCATTTGGACAACTTCATCAAGTGAGGGCAACAAATAATTATATTTATTAGAGGCCTTGTTTAAGTTTCATAAATACACACATATTCATATCTCCTCATTATTTTTAATAACAAGAATTAAATTAATTAGCCAGGTGGAGTGACGAATTGGGAAGATGATTCCAACTGAAAGGAGTTTATGAACCTCATTGTGTATGAGTGGTTGTAGGATTGGGTTCATAGGCCTTTGATTTTATCTAAAAGGTATTTTATTTGGATTGAGGGGTATAATATGAGTTATTACACTCAGGTTGAAGAACTTGAGGTCTCCATAGTCCCAAGTGATGACATCCCTATACTTCAATAGTAGCCTTGTATGTTGTTCAATCTTAGTTGATGTGCATTTAAGACCAATATTAATAGTCTAGGGTTGATTAGATGATCCTAGATTAATAATCTTAAAATTTTGGTCCATATATCTTAGCTTTTTGAGAGGTTACATAGGTCTATGAAGGTTGAATATCTGTTCTAAAGAGATCATTCCTTTCAAGAGTCAGTCCTGTTTGAGGCTCATGACACCATCCTGGTTATAATCCTCATCTCTCATGTCATCCCTCTTAGCCTCATATATTATTTGGACTTCAAAGACTATTACTGTTGATGAATTCCAAAATGTGATGATTGTCTTCGAAGACCTAGTAGTTTCTGAATATGTTGGGAACTGAAGGACACAAGATTAGTTCAATAGAGAAATCCTATAACCCTGTGTCATTTAAGGGTGCAAAATTTACAATATAACCTTCCAATGAGATGGGCACCTAGATTTAATCTCTAAAAATATGAATAAAATTAAATACAATGAACATTTATATTAAGTTCCATTATCGGTATCTATATTTCCTAAGATAAGAGAGTTTGCATTAAAATTCATTCTTGACTTGATTTATGACCAATTAAGAGTCCCCAAATACCTTTAACTCCTTGATTCTATGTTTCAAGACAAATTATAACTCAAAGATGAAGGATTCGTATTCTAATCAGTTGTTAGTATAAGTAAATTGTAGTCTATAAGTGGCTAAATGTTTTTTCCCCATGGGTCAATCAAAAGGACTCTGACCCAAGAACCCTACTTAAAACGGGCCCCATCAAAGTACAGGGACCACAAACATGATACCCTATGGTTACCCTTAGATTTATCCTTAGTTGGTTCTATAGATAGTGTTGACCATTTTGGCCCTATAGGCCAAAAATTGGTCTCCCTTACTTCCCTACTATCTTGAGTAGTCACATGTATCCACCTTTATGCTGCTGTGCTTTTCCCCTTTTGTAATAGGCCTATTTTTTGAACCAAATGACTCGAGCTTTGTAGATGTTTCGAGTTGATTTGGAGGTTTATTTTGTTGTAGGTAGCTAGTTTTCACAATCCTTTTGGCAAAGGAATGGGCTAACTTAAAAAAGATATAAGTCTTTTACGAAGCTCTAAGGACAAAGTGCCCTTACAAAGGGTAGTCAGGTGCAAACTAGACCGTTCTAGTAGGCTGTGGAGGGCAATTATGAGCCCAAGGTACCTTTGCAGAGGGTAGAGTTTTCCTTCAAAAAAATGAATAAGGCAAAGAATTCCTTCAGACATTTTGTCTGAAGGAAATCCACTACAAAAGGCAAAGGTCAAAGGTCCTTCGAACAAAGTGTCCAAAGGAAAAGATAAGAAAATCCAAAGGATGAATTCCTTTAGACAAAATGCCTGAAGGAATTCCTTCAGACATTTTGTCTAAAGAAATCCATAAGTGAAAGAAACCGATGAATTCCTTCGGACAAAGGCTCGAAGGAATTCCTTCGGATAAAGGCTTGAAGGAATTCCTTCAAAATTTTCTTTGAAGGCATTTGTCAGAGGAATTTCCTGAAGAAAAGGGGACCTAAAAGAAAGAAAGGGCCAAGGCATGAAGAAAGGTTTCCTTCAGGCAAAATGTCTGAAGGTATTCCTTCAGACATTTTGTCCGAAGAAATTGAAATGATAAGGAAACCTGAAGGAGGCCAAAGGGCAGGTGCCTTTGTGGGGGACTCTCGATGACCAAGAAGGAACCAATTAGAAGTTTTGAAAGGGCATTTCAAGACCCAAAGGGCCCTCACAGAAGGCAGTGAGCAGATTCATCAAAGACCAAAGGGCAAAGGATTCCTTCAGATTTTCTATCTGAAGGAAATCCAAAGAAAAGACAAGACAAGGGATTTCTTTAGACTTTTGTCCACAAGAAATCCAAGGAAGGTTCAAGTACAAAAAGCTGAAGAAATTGCCAAAGGGGTGACAGGCCTGAAGACATCAAATTCAACATCACAAACTAGTTGTTGGAATTCAAACGTTTGGTGAAGTCCCCGAAGATGTCAAATTTAGGACAATAGAATAGCCATTGGCTTTCAAATGGAGACAGGTGCATGAACATAAACTTTATGATGATAGGATAGCCAATGATTCTCAAATGTTTAAAGATGGGCCTGTGTGTGGAAACTCGACGACCCATCGAGAAGAGAGCCTGAGAGCTCAAATTGCCAGAAAGAGCCAAAAAATGACAAAGATAGCCCTAAGGGCTGAAAGGCCAAGAAAAGACAAAATCCAAGAGTAAATGTTGATGCAGTGGATTGCACCTGGGGTAGGAAGCTGAGCTCCTACCTTCCACACGTCAAAATAGAAACCCCCGTCTCATTATGGGACTGGCGAAGCTGGAGGGGAGAGTCTCTAAATAAGGGCTAGCTCCTTTTGATGCATCTGAGTTGTTCTAATAAGTACTAATACAGGTATATAGATATATAATGGGGGGTGAAAGGGGAGAAGGATTACAGGAAAACAAAACTACTCTAAAAAAGGTGATGCACCAAATTATTTGACCTACTCACACTCACTCTTGAAACCAGACAAACACATACGTACACTTCAAACTGGCAGGACCAGGGTGCAGGAAGCTTAATAGGGAGGCTTTAATAGAACACATAGAAAATAGAGACTCACCATAGGTGCTGTAGAAGGGACACACTGTATAGTAGATTCTTTCTATCTCTGTGCTTCTAGGTACAGCTCTTCTTATCACCTGCAGGAATGGCACCTTATAGACACCAGGTGTGTTGGTGTTAAACTTGTGGAAGCATTAAGAAGCAATGACTAAACACATAACTAATACTTAGACACACACAGAGATATCTAACCAAAATAGAGGTAAAAATGCATTTATTGATTTTAAGTGAAAATTTTCTAGGGATTTGCCTTACAAATGTGAAAATATGCTTTTCCAAATGACAAGTCTACAATATATAGAGGAAGGAAAGAGGCTTTTTGGTGCCCTTTTTTACAAATGACCCATGTGCGCTCCGATCATTGGGAAGAGCAAGCCGCTTAAACATCAATGAAAAATTATGAGCTGTGCCATTTGTCTACTTGAAAGGCTACTCCTTCGAGGTGATTATGCAATTTGTCTGCTCATTAATGTGAAATGAAGAAAAATGGGTCACACCATTAGCCGCTTGCACCTCCTAATAATCAATTCACAGACACTGTATCACTTGCTGGAATAACTTCTTGAATCAGTGCCTCCCTTCGCCACTTGAACTATCTGCCTGTTCCTACACTTGGCACTTTTATCTTTATATTCTCTGAGATCTTTGTCTTCTTCTTGCTTTGTCTCCTTCTAGCTCCTTCGGCCCTCCAGGCTATCTTCTGGTGGGTCGCTGCATTTCTTGAGCTTTTTTTTGGTTGGTGCTTAGGCATTTTAAAAGCAAATGGCTATTTCACTGTCTTAAATTTGACATCCGCGCACCTATCATCATTTGAAAACAATGACTAATCCATCTTCTTAAAGTTGATGGCTTCAGGAGGTCACCGTCCTTGGCAAATTCCTTTGGGCTTTTTTTGCAGGCTTTTTTACTGCAGACAATTTTCCCGCAGACAAAAAGTCTGCGGGAATTGCTTTGTTCATTCCCTGGGCTTTTTACTATGGCCTTCCTCTGAATTTATTTCAAATTTTTGTCTGAAGGAATTCCTTCAGACAAAAAGTCTAAAGAAATTATTTCTTTTGCCTTAGTCTTTTGCGGGATCCTTTCCGAATTCCTTCGGGCTTTTTGTCTGAAGGATTTCCTTAGGATAGAAAGTCTAAAGGAATTCTGCCTTAAACAAAATTTTGAAAATCTTACCCTTTGCGGCTTTCTTTCCTTGTGGCCCTTTTGAAATCCTCCCTACCCTTCGCAAGGGCTCTTGAACCTAAAACTGCCCTCTGCAAGGGCACTTGTCCTTCGGCCTTTTAGGACGCTCCTTTGAACTGCCTGATTGAACTAAGCCGTTGAACCGACTGATTGAACTAAAAATGGTTCAATAGTTCAATGGTTCAACACTGCACACTGCTCCTTCATTGCACCAAGCCTTTGAACCATTTGCTTGAACCAAGGCGTTGAACCAATCCATTGAACCGGTTCAACGGTTCAAGCAATTGTTGAACCAAGGCACCGAACCATTTGATTGAACCTGCTGATGAACCGACTGAGTAAACCAAATGATTGAACCATCTGATGAACCAAGTGATGAAATTGAACTTTGAACCAAAGCATTGAACTTGAACTTTGAACCAAAGCATTGAACTTGCTGATTGAACCAAGCGATGAACCAAGGTCGATGAACTTGAGCTTTGAACTTGCTGATTGAACCAAGGTGTTGAACCAGTTCAATGGTTCAAAGGTGCTAACTCTTTGAAAGATCATGCTGTTGAACCACTTTAAGCTCACTTTCCTTATGAATTTCTTTGAACAAGAGTCCGAAGAAGCTTTGTAAAACCTTGCACTCTCTAAACTGGTTCTTCATCTGTCAAAATATTACACCTACAGAGTTCATAGAAAATCTCACTGCTGAGTCCGTAAAAACCCAAGCCCTGCAGAGTCCGTAGAAAAAAACTTGTAGAGTCTATAGAAATAGACCTGCAGAGTCTATAGAAATAGACCTGCAGAGTCTGTAGAAAATTCTTGGACTTGTGCAAAATCAAAAAATGAATTGGCCTAGAACAGCAGGGGAAGAAGGGGACTGATTTTTGGCCTGTTGGGCAAAAAATGGTCAACAGTAAACTCACTGACCCATCGAGAAAGGAGCCTGAAGAGCCAAACACAGACATGGATAAAACAACCTAGGTGGCAAAAGAGATGTCGACAGAGGAGTTATTCCAATGGTTGGAACAATCCTTACAAAATGGTCATCAAGGAGCGCAAATAGTGAATGGCGTGGCCTATTTTTCTTCATTTAAGCATTAATGAGTAGGCAACTACGTGAACCTCTTTAAGAAGTGTTCTTAATTTCAAATAAAAAGGCATAACCCATGCTTTCACAATGATGTTTAATATAATTTAAATGCCAAAGTCAAGACTTGGACTGCCGTAGTATGGCTTCCTTCACTGGACTTCCTCGTCCTAATGAATTGAATGCAGCATGGGCCACTTGTGGAAAAAGGTGCCATTAATTTATCTTTCTCTATATATTGTAAACTCTCATTTGAGAAATGGATCTATCTCTCATTTTATTAGGCGAAGCCCTACCAAAATTTCACCTTGAATCTATAAGAATGTGTTTTACCTCTATTTGACCTGGTTATATCTCTGAGTGTGTCTGCGTATTAACCTTGTGTTTAGTCATTTTAACTTGATGCTTTCACAAGTTGACACCAACACACCTAGTGTAACTAGAGTACCAGTTTTGCAGGTTAACAAGAAGTGCTGCATCTAGAGCATAGAGATAGAAAAGGGTTATCAAACAATGTGTTTTCTATAGCATCTATGGTAACTTCATTTTGTATGTGTGTTCACTAAGCCTCCCTATTAAAACTCCCTATGAACTAGTCTTTTCATCAGATAAAGTGTATGTCTGCCCTCTTCTGGTTTGAAGTGTGAGTAGCTGAGTAGATCAAACTTGTTTGGTGCAACATCATCTTAGATTAGTTTCTATTTTTAGTATCCTTCTCTCTTTTCACCACCCCCACTATATATATTAACAGTAGTAGTGAAATAACTTAGAGATGCATCAAAGGGAGCTAGCCCTTATCTAGAGATTCTCCCCTCAATTTTGCCAAACCCATATCAAGAGGGGAGTCTCTATTGTGCCGCATGGAAGACAAAAGTTCAGCCTTCTGTCAAGGGTGCAATCCACAGTTTCAACAATTTTTGGCACGCCCGGTGGGACTCAAATTTTTTTTATACTCAAAAAAGTTCTAGGATTGATGTTGGTCCTATTACAGCAAAAAAAAATTCAACCACTAATCCAACATCTAGCGACTCCATCTTCAAGAGCATCAGTCTCTAGTCAAAGATCAATCTGACATCCTATGCCTAAGGTCACCACATGATTTGCTGCTAAGGGTGTCCTTTTTGAGTTTGTCGAACTACCATTAAACTCAGTAATCATGACAGAGGTTTGTCAGGACTCATCTTTATACAATAAGTCATTTTCCCAGACCTATTATAAGATACACGTACTCAAGAAGGCCCTGGTTGAATCCTGTCATAGCTATGGCTTTACCTTTTGTGGCCTTTCATGGTAAGAGTCCTTTGAATCTTCTGTATTGTGACCAAATCCCAGGGACAACCCTTAAGAGTGTGCCTCCTTTTAATGGAGAGGGGCCTATTACTGCTATTGAACATATCAAAAATATTGATAACCTCTGTAATATTCACAATGTCACTGAAGAAAACATTACTATCAGATTGCTGGCATTGTATTTTAAGGGCAAGGTTCTAGACTGGTATGGGACTCTGCCTATAAATTTAGTCGACACATGGAATGAATTGGGTACCCTTTTAACAAACAGATTTAGGGAGAAGAGTGACCACCTCTTGCTTGCTGAGCAGCTAACCACCATGCAAAGAACTCTACATGAATTTATGCAAGAATTCAATACTCAGTTTCAGAAGACCTGGGACAAAATCCCCATTTTGGTAAGGCTGAACCCAAGCTATGCTTTCCTCTATTATATGAAAGCGTTGAACAATGAAATTGCTGTCATGATACAGTCGATGGGAGGACAAGTGCTGCCAGCTAGCTATGAAATATCCATAGCCATTAAAAATTGCCTAGTACAAATGGGAAAGATATCCCCTAGACCTCATATGCCACTCTTCCCTAAATTGCCACCTCTAGTCCAAACTACTGCACCCACCTTAGCTCTTCTGCCTAGCATAGAAAAGCTGACTGCTAATTTGCCTAATGACCTTCATGAAGTTAAGAGCTTGCTGCAAAGCGTGACCAATGAATTAGTGGCTTTGAAATGGTAACAAGCTCAAAATTATCAGCCAAATCAGGGATATCAGTAGTTTGGGCAAGCAAATAGACCCCCTTTCCAGAATTACAATCAAGGGTAGGGTCAGTTTGTACAAGCTAGACCTTATAAAGGCTATAATCCAGGTGCTCCTTCATCATCCAAGGCTCTTATGCCCACTCAAAATAATTTGGTACAAGAATAACCAAATTGCTCACCCATGGGATATGGTCAAGATTAGGCCATTTATACAAATGAGATGCCGAGTCAATACACAAATGTACAAGATAATCAAGCTACCCAATTCCCAAGTTTTGAGGTATCAGTGCAACCCAGCATGGACAGTAGGCAAGCTCAACCTGATTCCACTCTCATGAATCACCTGAAAGGTGAATTTTGTGCAGTCAAGTACGTGGGCAGTACAAACAACCAAGGTGATTATGTTGTAGCCAATATAAAGTCTAAAAGAAGAGCTATGGAGGAAGCTTAGGTTGCTACCCAAACACCCACCACATCTTCTTCATCACATGAAAATTAGAAATTTCCAAATTATAGGCCACCAGTTACACCTTCAGCTTCTTGCCCTACGCCTCAGGCTGCAAATAACCCCAAAGAAAATTTGAAGTGGGGTAACCCTCAAATTAATGTGGTGGACCAGATGAAGAATCTACACATGAATATCTCCTTGTGGGATTCATTATCAATATTGGAAAAAAAGGACATGCTACAAAAGGAATTACACATGCTAAATGAACAAGTTATCCCATCAAAAGTCAATAATGTTTTGATCACGAATGAGCACCCTTCTACAGTAGGCCAAGTAAAGAAAGAAGAAAAGGTTCCCCCTTTCTATCTGTCCTTAGTCATAAGAGATTTCCTGGTACACAACTGCGTTATTGACAGTGGGGCAAGCACCTCAGTAATACCCAAATGCATAGCGGATAAGCTGGGACTCAAATACGAAGAAATGACTAAGGGAGTCCTACAGTTGGATGGATCACCAGCAAAGATAATAAGAGTGGTGAGAGGCTTAAAATTGATGCTCCATGCCTATCTAACTTTCTTAGTTCCCCATGACATGGTAGTGGCAGATGTTCTTCCCTACTTTGCCATTTGCTTGTCCAGGGATTTCACGTCCAAAATAGGTGGGTACCTAGCAACAAATTGGTCCTACCTAGTTTTTAGAACCAAATATGGGACTAAGGTCAATATTGAGTTGGAGCTAATCCACAAAGATCATCTGGAGCCATACTCACTCAAGGTGGCAAATGTTAGCTATGTTATTATTGATTAAGAAGAATTCCAAGAGGATCAATCTCTACCCTCTGCCCTTGAAGGAGTTGCTGATCTACTCTCAGACGAATGGGGAAATGATAAATTTGAACATGACCCTTAAAAGTTCATAGAAGAGGCAGGCCTCAAGATTTATTTCATGCATGAAGAGGGTACTTTTGTACCAAATTTGATGAAATCAAGCCAAGAGAGCTCAAGTTTATGGCAACTTTTCTTTGATGGCTCAAGAAGCAAACTAGGGACTGGTGGTGGAGTGGTTCTAGTTTCCCCCTCAAAGGAGAAATACTTCTCAACTTTTAGTTTCCAATTTTCTTGCACATGTAAAGTTGCAAAGTATAAATTTCTCATCCATGGTTTGGAGTGGACAAGAAATAGAGGGATTAAAGAGCTGCAGGTTTTTGGGAACAACAAGTTGATCGTAAATCAGGTGAGTGGCCAAAATCTGACAAAGAATTCTTTGCTTAAGTCTTACAAGCACAGGTTGTGGGAGTTAGTATAGAGTCTCCTTGTTTTCAATGTTACTTCCATCCCAAGAGAGTATAATAAGCAAGTGGACATACTAGTAATAGTTGGTACCCAGTTTGATGTCCCCAAAGAGATAGGCTGAGATATCAGTCTACACCATTTAAAAGTGGTAATTAGACCCTCTGTGCTTGATAACATCACCAACTGGTAGGTGTTTGATAATGATCAACAGATAACACTCTTATTTTAAGAAGAAGTTGAGTTTGCCTCTAGAAATCAAGCCAAGCTACAATAGCAGTATGACAGCCAGATTATTCAGCTGAAGAACAACAAACTTCCCAAAGGCTTGGTCACTCTCAAAAGTATCTTCAATGAGGACGACAATTGAAAAATGACAAAGCAAGCATCACAACGAAGAAATAAAACTATGAAAAGGTTGAGATATTCAAGAACAGGCTGCTTGCACTTGGGAAGGTATGTACAGATCATGAAAGGCAGGCTTTCATCTTATTGTGCCAGGAATTTGCTGATGTCTTTGCTTGGGAGTATAGCGACCTGAAGGGTTTTGACCCAAGTTTGGCCCAACACACTATTGAGTTGGAGGAAGGCACCAATCCCATCAAACAAAAACAAAGGCTAGTCAACCTAAAGATTGAGCCTCTCATACGGAAGGAACTCACCAAGCTGATTGAGTCCAAAATCATATTTCTGATCAAACACTCTTCTTGGCTAGCCAATCTTGTTCTTATCCAGAAAAAGAATGGGGAGATCAGATTATGTGTAGATTTCAGAGACCTCAATAGAATCTCATTGAAGGACCACTATCCTTTTCCAAGTATGGAGAAGATTCTCCAAATGGTAATAGGCAGCGAACATTTCTCTCTTTTGGATGGATATTCAGGGTACAATCAGATTTTAGTGTAAGACTATGATCAATACAAGACAACCTTCACTACCAAGTGGGGAATGTTTGCTTACCAAAAAATGCCATTTGGACTATCCAATGCTGGTGCCACTTTTCAATGAGCCATAGACATAGCTTTTCAAGGCCTAATAAATAATATTGTACTGGTATATCTTGATGATGTGACAATATTTTATAAGGAAGCATGCCAACATATAAGACACCTTAGGAGAATCTTCAAAAGGTGTAGAGAGTTTGGTATCTCTCTCAACCCAAAAAAATGCGTGTTCATTGTCCATGAAGGTAAACTCCTTGGCCATGTTGTTTCGAAAGAGGGCTTGACCATTGATCCAGAAAGAGTTCGCTTCATCCTAGAGTTGTCGTTGCCTAAGCATAAGAAAGGTCTATAAAGCTTCTTTGGAAAAATAAATTTTATCAAGAGATTTATTCCAAATTTTGTCGAGATAGTCAAGCCACTGACCTCCATGCTAAATAAAGATGAGAAATTCACATGGACAATGCAAAGGAAGGATAGTTTTGAAGGGATCAAGCAAGCTATCACCCAGGATCCTACCTTGATTAGTTGTGACTTCACCAACGATTTCAACCTCTACACCTTTGGAAATGAAGTGGTAATCTCTACCATGCTTACCCAAGAAAATGATGAGAACCTTGAACAACCACTTGCAATTTTTAGCCAAGGCCTATAAGCTTTTGAGATCAGGTATACATATGTGGAGAAGCAAGTCCCTGTGGTCGTACGAAGCCTGAAGAAATTTAGACATATGATGTCTAACAGCAGGGTTCATCTCATGGTGCCACATCCTAGCATCAAAGATTTGTTGATCAACCATGATCTAAATGAAAAGAGAGCGAGATGGATCACCAAAGTAATGGAATATGATGTGGACATCAAAACCACCAAGCTGATAAGGGGAAAAGGCCTATGTGAACACCTTGCTACATACCTCAAATAATAAAAAGAGGAAATTTTGCTAATCCATGATGAAGCTACAACAAAAGAACCAATAGTCATGAAGGATTGGGCATCAGACATGAGGCATTTCCTTCTCATTGGTGAGTGCACACAGGGCCTTGATAGGACCAAGAGGAGATACTTTAGAATCCAATCTCTCCCTTATGTCCTGATTGATGGGGTGCTGTTCAGAAGAGATATTTTGGGAGTACTCTTGAGGTGCATAAATCCAGGTTAGGTCGACAGGGTGCTGTCTGAGTTCTATGATGGGCCAGTTGGTGGTCACTTTGATCCTAAGCCTACAGCTACACAAATTATGAGAGTTGGTTACTTTTGGCCCACTCTATTTAGAGACACCCAAGCCTGGGTACGAAAGTGCCAGAAGTGTGCACTCTTTGATGGGAAACAATGACTGACTATAATGCCCCTATATCCTATTTAAGTAGAATAACCATTCATGTAATGGGGCCTCGACTTCATAAGGATGATCAACCCTCCCTCCAGTGCTAGTCACAAATGGGTCTTGACCGCTACATACTACTTCATGAGATGAATAAAAGCTGTTGCTTTGAAGGAGGTCAATGAAAGTGTAGTCCTAGATTTCTATGAAGGCCTGGTGACAAGGTTTAGAGTCTTAGCTATCATCATTTCAGACAACACATTGGCTTTCTTGGGAACTAGAATGAGTGAAAGGGCATTGGGATACGAGATCTACTTCAATACTTCTAACTACTACCCACAAGGAAATGGGCTGGCTGAGTCCACTAATAAGAATATGATTAGGATTATCAAAAGAATAATGGAGGAGAATTAGAGAAATTGGCATGCCAAGTTGAAAATAGCCCTATGGGCAGACAGGGTTACTCTAAAGAGGGCAGTTTAAAATTCACCATACATGCTTGTGTATGGAAGGGAAGATAGACTTCTTATTTCACTTGAATTGCCAGCTTTAGATCTTGCTCACTGGCTGCAATTAGGAGGCAACAACATGGAGGTTAGGCTATGTGAATTGATGGAACTTTAAGAGATAAGGGACCAAGCCATAGTTTTTATGACCAGCTGTCAGTAGCAAATGAAGAAGCACTTTGACAAGAAATCCTCGTCAAAAGGTTTCTCTAAAGGTGACATCATCTTAAAATGGGATGAGGACTGAGTTAAGCCTGGAAATCACACAATGTTCGATGCCCTATGGAGTGGTCCATATGTCATCACTCAATGAAAGGAACATAATGCATTCCAACTCTCTGGGGTAGATGGTGAAGAACTGCATATCCCAATTAATGGGATATATCTTAAGCACTATCACTGAGCCTTTTCTCATCATGTATATATTTTCCTTGTTTTTCCCTATTTTGCCTAAGTGCTTTTGCAAATGTTCATAGTTTTTTTAACTTTGTGTGTTTTGTTTACCTTTTGGGGTAAAACCTTCATGATTGATTCTTGGATATCTCAAGGCCATTGTCAACTTTTTGGGCTATGTTTTGACTCCATGCCCAATGGACTTGCAAGTTATTGGTTTCTTAAGCATAACTGGGATGCTTCCCCTGGGAATTGCCAAATTTATTGACCATTTTTGGTCCCGTAGGCCAAAAATTGGTCTCCCTTACTTCCCTACTATATGGAGCAATCAGTCATGTATCCACCTTTTTACTGCTGTGCTTTTCCCCTTTTGTAATAGGCCTTTTTTTGAACTAAATGACTTAAGCTTTGTAGATGTTCCGAGTTGATCCGAAGGTTTATTTCACTGTGGGAAGCTAGTTTTCACAAGCCTTTTGGCAAAGGAATGGACCAAATTTAAAGAGATATAAGTATTTTATGAATCTCCAAGGATAAAGTGCCCTTGTGGAGGGTAGTCAGGTGCAAACTGGACCGTTCCAGTAGTTGCAAAGGGCAATTATGAGCCCAAGGTACCTTTGCAGAGGGTAGAGTTTTCCTTCAGAAAAATGAACAAGGCAAAGAATTCCTTTAGACATTTTGTCTGAAGGAAATCAATGATAAAAGATAAAGGTCATTCAGATAAAGTGTCTGAAGGAAAAGACAAGGAAATCCAAAGGATGAATTCCTTCAGATAAACTGCCAGAAGGAATTCCTTCGGACATTTTGTTCGAAGAAATCCATAAGTGAAAGACTTCGATGAATTCCTTCGGACAAAGGATTGAAGGAATTCCTTTAGACTTTTGTCTGAAGGCATTTGTCAGAGGAATTTCCTGAAGAAAAGGGGACCTAAAAGAAAGAAAGGGCCAAGGCATGAAGAAAGGTTTCCTTCGGGAAAAATGTTCGAAGGAATTCCTTCAGACATTTTGTCTGAACAAATTAAAATGATAAGGTAGCCTGAAGGAGCCTGAGGGTAGGTGCCTTTGCAGGGGACTCTTGATGACCAAGAAGGAACCAATCATAAGTTTTGAAGGGGCATTTCAAGACCCAAAGGGCCCTTATGGAAATAGTGAGCAGATTCATCAAAGAGCAAAGGGCAAAGGATTCCTTCAAATTTTTTGTCTGAAGGAAATCTAAAGAAAAGACAAGACAAGGTATTCCTTCAGACTTTTATCCGAAGGAAATCCAAGGAAGGTTCAATTGTGGAAAGCCGAAGAAATTGCCAAAGGGGTGACAGGCCTGAAGACGTCAAATTCAACATCAAAAACTAGCTGTTAGAATTCAAACGTCCAGTGACATCCCCGACGACATCAAATTCAGGACAATGGAATAGCCATTGGCTTTCAAATGGCGATGGGTGCTTGAATGTCAACTTTATGGTGTTAGGATAGCCATTGATTCTCAAATGTTTAAAGACCGCCCTGTTCATGGAAACTTGACAACCCATTGAGAAGAGAGCCTGAGAGCTCAAATTTCCAGAAAGAGCCAAAAAATGATAAAGATCGCCCCAAGGGCCAAAAGAGCCAAGAAAAGACAAAAGACAAGAGTAAAATCAGTGACCCATCGAGAAAGGATCCCAAAGAGCCAAACATAGACACAAATAGAACAACCTAGGTGGCAAAAGAGACGTCGATAGAGGAGTTATTCCAGTGGTTAGAATAGTCCTTACGAAATGGTCATCAAGGAGCGCAAATAGTGAATGGCGCGGCCTATTTTTCTTCATTTAAGTGTTAATGAGAAGACAACCATGTGAACCTATTTAAGAAGTGGTCTTGTTTTCAAACAAAAAGGTGTGATCCATACTTTCACATTGATGTTTAATATAATTTAAACTCCAATGTCAATACTTGGACTGCCACAGCATGGCTTCCTTCACCAAACTTCCTCTTCCCAATGAATTGCATGTAGCATGGGCCACTTGTGGAAAAAGGCACCATTGCTTTCTCTTTCTCTATATATTGTAAAATTTTATTTGAGAAATGGATCTATCTCTCATTTTGCAAGGTAAAGCCCTGCCAAAAGTTTACCTTGAATCAGTAAGAATGTTTTTTAACTCTATTTGACTGGTTATATCTCTAAGTGTGTCTACGTATTAACCTTGTGTTTAGTCATTTTAACTTGATGCTTTCATAAGTTGACACCAAAACACCTTGTGTAACTAGAGTACCAGTTCTGTAGGTTAACAGGAAGTGCTGCATCTGGAGCACAGAGACAGAAAAGGGTTATCAGACAGTGTGTTTTCTATAACATCTGTGGTAAGTTAATTTTTTATGTGTCTTCACTAAGCCTCCCTATTAAAACTCCTTATGGTCTGGTCTTTTCATCAGATAAAGTGTATGTCCACCCTCTTTTGGTCTGAAGTGTGAGTAGCTGAGTAAAACAAACTTGTTTGGTGCATCACCGTCTTAGATTAGTTTCTATTTTCAGTATCCTTCTCTCTTTTCACCCCCCCACTATATATATTAGCAGTAGTAGTAAAATAACTCAGAGATATATCAAAGGTAGCTAGCCCTTATCTAGAGATTCTCCTCTCAATTTTTCCAGACCCATAACAAGAGGGTAGTCTCCATTGTGTTGTGTGGAAGATAGAAGCTCAACCTTCTATCAAGGGTGCAATTCAAAATGTCAACAGATAGGGTATATAATCCTATGTCAAAGTATACTATGTTTGCCTTTACATTCATTGCACTATACTTTGTGATCATATGTTTCATCCTAGGTTTTCTATCTACTCAGATTTGATTGGCCATAATTGTCCAAGGCAATCACATGTCAGAAGTCAATAGCCATATATCCATATAGAGTCTTAAACCAATCCCTACTGAGAAGCATCCCATAGGATTCAGAGATTTACACAACTTGAATATCTATGAACTATTGGATCCAAGGCTCAAACTCTAATTGTATGAACATTCAAAAGCTCACCAACTACTTTAACCTCAGATTTATCTATTTTGAATACTATTTTATCTAACTTAATAGGGACCAACCCCAGCTTCTCACAAATTCTTACAAGCATCACATTAGTTGATACTCTTGAGTTGACCAAATAGTTATGTAGGTTTTTTTTCCATACAATCAAATTGTGAGGAGAAAGGGGGAAGTTCAATATTATTTTTGTGGATTACCATATTGGTGTGGGAAACATTTTTTTTAGGATGGATTGACTTCTCAGTGAGTAATTTCAATAAGAGGAGTCTTTGTTTTGTGATCTAGGATAGTTCGTGAAGTGTGATATTGGCCTTGATGTTCTTCATATCTTCCTCTATGTTGTAGACTATTTTTCTCAGGGCAAGTTAAACATCTATGGGGCCTTAGGATTTTTAGGTTTTGGATGTTGTGGATCATTCTTAGCCTCAAGGTTAAGAGGGGTCACACCATTGTTTAGAGGAGTGGAGGTAGTGAGGGGTTGCTATTGAATTTAGTTCTTTAGGACATAATAATTCATTTAGAACTGTTAGAAGGCATGTACCTTGCTTATATCCTCTTCTAGCTCATTTTCATCTTATCTATGAAACTCCATGGTCTCAAATACCATCATTATAATTAGGGGTCTAGTAACATTAGGGGATTTTTACTGATTTGCGACCACCTTGTATTCTTCTATTTCTCTTTAGAATATATTGAAAGCACTACATAACACTATGCAATCAATTTCCTTGTGTTAGGTGGTGTTGTGTACCTGACACCAGTTAGAGGGATATCTCATAGATGTTGATTTTGGGTAGCTTGTTATGTGAAGGTTTTGATTGGCTATTGCGGTGATTATAGTATTTATTATGTCTTTGATAAGTAAAGTTCCTATTGGATCTCTCCCCACTAAAATTTCCCATTTGTTTTAGGAGACCCAGTAAATCATTGCTCAACCTCTACACCATACATTGGATGGCCTTTAATTCATTCTTGGTAGACTCTTGGGGTATGATTTGGACATTGTTTATAACAAGGAGCAGTGATTAACAATGAGCTTGAGGCATTAATTTAGTATTTATTGTGGTAAGGAAGCCTAGGTGTTGGTTGGGTATGACATGTCTCAGTGGAAATTGATTTGTCATTGGTATGGGTTAAAGCATTGGCACATTTTGATTCATGTTGGGAACAAGGTTTAAGGCAAGAAAGCTTGGAAATGCATTCAAAATGGGTGCTAGCATTTAACCTTAGGGATTAAGTTATTTTTTTACTTTAAAGGATTCAACATAGGCCAAAGGTAGATCTACTATCATAGGATCTTGTCTCAATAATATGGCCATCTAGGGGTCCAATGAGTTCTTATACATTTCAAGTGTTAGTTGAGCATTAGGTTGATAAAGCACAGTGACCCAAATATACATATTTTGGAACCTAGCATTGAAATTCCTAATGTTTTCATTTAATTCGCTCTTAATATAGGTGAACTACTGATAAATGACACTAGGATCGATGACCTACCCAATCTAAGCCAATAAGGTATTGCTAAATTATTCCCACCCTGTGATAGAGTATTTAGGGAGATTGAATAACCAATCATAGGCTACATCCATCAAAGTGATCAGAAATAGTTTGCAAGCCACATCTTCATGTTTGATGTTTAGGAGTCTAAGGGCAATTTTATATGAATTCACATGCTCCCCAACTGTCTACCCCACACTAAGTATGAACTGTGGGAGGTACCTTTTTGGGTTTCTTGAAAGGTTATGGAGGACCCTAGGGAAATTAATATCTGACTTGACTAACTAGGCCATTGGGACAACCATTAGTGGTGGTCTATTTGGGGTAGATTTAGAGGATGAGATAGTGGAAATAACTATAGGTCTAGGTTTATTTCTACCATATCAGGCTCTACTATGGAATTACAAGGGTGAAATTTTCAATTCATCATGACCAGACCTAGATCTAGTGATCCACATAGTAGGATCGAGATTACTAAAGGGTAAAATAGTGGGTTAAAACTCCCTCTATTAGGAGTATCTCCTTCTAGCACTAATTGTTGTCTAGTCCAAAATCCTTCCCATTGTCTAGTCCAAAATCCTTCCCAATGAAACACTTATGAGACTCAGTGCTCAAGAAGGATTTTTGGACAATAAGGAACTTTCATCCTCCTATTTTAGGATTGCATCGATAAAAATCTAGGGTATGGGCTACAAGTATTAGGCTCCATGATATATTAGGCTTGAAATTAATCTCTAAGAGATGTAGTGTCATGACCAAGGATCCAATACTTAGTTTGATGGAGGGTTTCTAATTATCACTCAATTTAGTTGATTTCAATCTTAAGCACCAATGGGCTTTATTTCACTAATTTATAAATAAAGGGGAAGAACTATTTGATTTTAAAATAAACATAAAAGAAAGGGAGTAGGGTAAGGAAGAAAAGGGGTTCTTGGTTCACAAATTATGCAAATATTTAAGAATGCACATGTACCCAACCATAGTTATACCATTGTGTGCCAAGTTTCACAAGGAGATTAAACTTATTATTGCACATGGAAGGAATGTGAGCAAATAGTGAGAATGATTAATCTATGATCTTTCCTCTAAATATAAACACATAAGAGGAACTTTTAGTAAATTACACATAGGACCCTCAAAGTTATGCTGAAGCATCAAGCACATAGACTAACAAGTGTTTCAAATAAAACAAATGAATTTCAGAAACAATTAGAATAGTCAAACATGTTCTAATTACTACATTCATCATATGAAGTAAGGTAAATCCTTGTTTCTTTAGCATTCACATACATTTATTAAAAACAAGAATTACTAGACAACATATATACATTATTAAAAAAAAGTAAGAAAACTTAATTAATTTCAATAGTCTTGGTTACATACAAAATGTTGAGATTTTCAAAATACAATAGGGTCGTTTATATAGGAGAAATAGGACCTGTATCCAAGTATCATAGGTTCCCACTCTAGGTCATCATGGCCTGAAATGGTTACAACTAAATTTTACCAAAAAATATCTTGTATCCTAGAATAGTTGGAATAGAATCCCCTAGGTCACCATAAAAGGATTAGGAGGAAATTGGAGGGGGACCACTCCGCAACTACTTAGGGCATGCCTCCTTAGTGATCAATGTGGCTACCACTAGGTCAAATTCTCAGACCAACTTGGAAATATTCATGGGAAGCTCTCAAAATATCACCTTAGCTTGGGCCATTAGCCCCTAATGCATTTAGAGTGGAGCCTCGAGGGAGACCTTTACCTTAGACACTCGACTGATACAATATCTCTAGAATCACCTTAGCCCCAACTTTATTGGCCTTTGCCACCTTTCTTCTCATGACCTTGTCAAATTTAGCTAGGTGGACCTCGAATCCTCCCCTATCTATCAAGTTTCCATCTTGATGGAACATCAAAGTGATGTTGACATTTTTGAAATAAGTCAACATCTACTCCTTACCCTTCTTGAGAGGCTCTATGACTATCTACACTAAGGCTAACCACTCCTTAATCAAGGTTCTCATGTTCATGTCATAAGTCTGATATAGGTTCAAGTCTACTAGAGGTGTGAGCTTGAGCTCTAGGAACATGCTTTTGTGAAGGAACATAACGTGCCTTTTGCACTTGTTTTCAATGTCAACCACCCTTTTCAAATATGCTTGCGTTCATTGGTGGTGCTCTTTACTCATGGTGAGATATCTGACTACTTATTTAAGAGTTGTGAAGAGTTATGCAAAGGCCTCATTAACTCTACCAATCAATTACATTGGGAATGTGTTCTTTACCTATGACTTGAGTACGCATATTTACTCCTGGATATCTTCCACGAGTTTATCTGTGAGCTTATTGGTGTCTCAAAACATTAACATCGGGTTCTTGGCCACTTTTTCTCCTCCTCTAAGAATTCTCATTTTAGTGAGGGATAAGATATCCTAATCTATTCTCTAGACTATCAGTTTCCCTTCCTGACTGAAGGTCTACATGATCACTCTCTTCATACTCCTTCAATCCCTAATCAAATTACCATTGAACATTCAAATCCCCATGGTAGACCATATTTGGTCATTATGCTCTCGACAAATCAATGGGTCTGACCCAGCTTGATCCCATAAATGTCCCTAAGGTGCTTGCGCTAGTGAAAACATGATAACTTTTGGTATTTCTTAGTTTGTGACTCACCTAATATGAAGTGACACCAATTCACTAATAATTAGAGAAATTACCATAAGAATGGTGAATCTCCTCTGCTTTTTAGAGGGGTAGTTTCCTTGCAGGATATGAGTACTTTGGGGGTTTGTGTACTTTTACCCTAGAAGTATGAAAGGAAAAAAAAGAGAGAAAAAGGGAAAAACCTATAGTGGGATAAACATAAAGAACCATCAGGATAACTCGAGGATAAATAGCAAAAATAAAACTCTTTCCTCTCATACCTAACATTAGCTTGTTTATGAGATATTTTAGGGCCTAACAATCTATAAAGAAATCAAATGGCATAGCTAGCTTATAATGTCTAAAATTTTGAAGTGTGGAGATCATTGTCAAAGCTTCCCTCTTCGTGGTTGTATAGTTATTTTTACAACTAATAGTTTCTTGCTTGTGAAATGCATGGGATGATCTAATCCTCCATATTTTAGTTGTGCTAACAAATCTCCTACCACAATTCCTAAATCATCCACATGAACATGAAAAAATTTGCTCCAGTTAGGAAAAACCAATATGGGAATTAAAACTAATCTTTGCTTTAGATCCACAAATCCTACTTAGCACTCATTTGTCCATTTATACCTTGTATCCTTATGTAGTATCTTCTCCATGGGTGTAGATATAGTTGCATAGTATTTTATGAAGTTTCTATAGTATCATGTATGGCCTAATAAAGATCTTACTTATGTTGAGCTTGTAGGTGGTGGCATTCCCATAATTACTATAATTTTGGCTTGATCCACCAAAATCCCATCACTACACACTACATGCCCCAAGAGGACACTGAAGGGTGTAAAAAATAATCACTTTTCAAATTCAATGTAATGCACAATACTTAGAAATGTTATATCATAAATCATATTTTAGAAATGTGTTCTTTGAACGAAGAAAATACAACTCAATCATCTAAGTAGACCTCTAGGAAATCATGTTCAATAAAATCCTTAAAGGAAATGACAACAACCCTGGAAAAGATAACTAGAAAATTATTCAAACCAAATGACATTACCTTGTATGCAAACTAACCCTATTCTATTGTAAAAGTTATTTTGGCTTGGTCCTCTGCTACGATTGGGATATGGTCACCCATTGAATCCATCAGTGAAAGAATACACTTCATGCCCTATAATTGATTCCAAAACTTCATCTTTAATATATATAGGAAATGGATGATTGGTACAAGAATCATTCAATGCACGATAGTCTTCACACACTCTAATTTACACTAACTTCTTAGGTTGCACTACCGTTGGACTAACTTAGTCGGCCTTCTCCACTAGATAGATGATGTTTGCTTCTTGCATACTATCTAATTTAGCTTTTAATTTCAAATTCATATTGGGATTTAGTCGATATGGGTGTTTTTTCATAGGTCTTTTGCATTTCTTTAGTTCAATGTGCATTTATCCCAATGATAGATCTACACCCTTCACCTCTGCAAACTTTGTTGAAAAAACATCCTGATAATCTCACAATAACTACACCCTTCAAAAAACTTAGTTTGAATCCAAAAATCTCTTATAGTTTTAATCTTAGGCATAAAATCTATCTTGATGTTCTCAACATGTTTCTTCAATGCCTCTTGATATATATTTTCAGATCCAATGGGAATGGAATCTCGCATAGATCTCTATCTTTCTTGTTTAGGAAAATTCAAATTTTGTAGTTTTACATCTTCAGTTTTTTCTATGATGTTATCTTTTGATGGATTTGTTTTTCACTCTGGTTCAAAGAGACCCTTCAAATCTAGGTCCTCATCACTATTACTGGACTTCATCAGTTCCTCATCATCTGTAATCTTATTTCATGATTTGATGAAAATCCATTCCTTATATTTGCTAACCTTATAATTTTGGATAGCTACATTCAAATCTCTATCTGCTTCTTGCTATGAAGATGAATCTATCATAGTAATTAATTCTTCTACTCACCCATGAGATAATAATATTTTTAACTTCTTTAGAGCATTATACACCAAAGGATTTTCATCCACAAATACAAAAGTCTAAATAAAATCTTGTTGTACCTAAGGCCAATTCTTTGTTTCACATATGTGTTTTTGGTGCATGTACTAAGCTCTTGGGAGTGATACCAAAGTATATCTAAAAACATGCACCCAAGCTTGGTTTATACACCCTACATAGACCACACATTTGCTCACTTAATCACATGCATCGTAGGGTATTATCTTTTTTGGAGATTGGCCATCATTTCATGATAGTGGGAGGTAGTTGAAAATGAGTTCATAATAGTTCATAGGGCTCATCCCATGGTAATTGTTTAGTTTTATGAACTTTCCAACAAGTAGTAGCAACTCCTTTCAGTGCATAATTTAGCACACTTAACCTTTGATCTATGTTTGGAACATAATGTTCAAACCTTATGATAAATTGATTTAAGTCATCATTACAAAGTATTGAGGCAATTAAAGTTCTGTGGTAATAGCCATGTGCATTAGGCATACCTCATGATTTCCCCTTGACCAATTCAACATATAAGTATCTGAGTCACCACTAACTAAGGACACCATCTCTTATGACAAAAGGCCTTCATTCGTTGGCTCAATGTAGTCTATATCTATCACACCTACTTTGTATAAAAAATCCCCTTCTAACCTAGTTGGTGATCACACATAAGGTGACATGCATTCATCCATTTTAAGCTATAAAATTGATGCCTTTATGATCACAAGATTATATGTATATTGTTTAATTACTTATAATTGTTGTTGAGGCTATGTTTCTGGTTGACAAATTTTATATTGCAGGTCATAGGGCATGTTTAGATTTTTTACTCACCTTAAACCAACTATTATCCCCATACATATATGGTGAATTTGGATACTTGGGTATGATGTATGGTTTATAATCTAATTTATTTAGAGGTATAATGATGATTTTATCCCGTAGGTGTTCTTCCAACTAATTATGCATTGTGTTAATGGTCATTTGACCATCATAGGCCCACTTCTTACCAACTAATATATGGTATTGCATTTCATCAGTATTCATGTTAATAACTTTAAAATATCCTCACAAAATTAGGTCAATCACTTTAATTTATACATTTTCTGGTCAACCAACAGGCTTTACCCTACCATAGTTTGCAAGGCTTAGTCTAACTATGTTGTAGTTGAGTGTTGGTCATCCAATAGCTTCCCGTATAGACCATGGAATAATATTCACTGTGCTTCTAAAACAAAATATAGCATTGGGCACCTCATATATTGATAGCTCAATATCCATTCGAGAATCAACATCCTAGGTCTTCTTGGTTTTTACGAATCAAACTATATTATTAGTATGCTGTTGACTTTGATATACACATTTAAACAGGTTATGTAAGTGCTTTTTAATATTATATGAGATATATTCATTTCATAGAGTGCTTAGAAGTTTTAAAAGGTCAGTCAAGGTAGTCACTACTCCCTCTTGGCTCGTTATACAAACAATTTACCCATACTTCTGTGCATTGATGACTACAACATCACCCTCTGATGTAGCTTATTATTGTATATTATGAATAACTTGGGATGCTTGGTACATCAAACATTTTTCCATTTTAGGGTTAGGATACTTATCCTATTGAACCTTTCTGATTCTTTGATCTTGTGGCATTTCTAAAGGAGGCCAACCTTGCTTTGCGTGATGTTGTCTTGTGAAGGCTTGCATGAACACATTTTCATTAGGGTGAGAATTTATCATATTTATGTTTCACATAGATTTATCTTTCTTCTGATTCTTTAAATTTGGGAAATATTTAGTATGATGTTGTCTTTTACCTCTACAATAGACACAATACACCTATTTTTGAGGATTAGTTGGGTAGTTTCATGCAAAGTGGTTATATTCACTACATATAAATATTGAATTGGTTGACGAGCTTACTAGTTATTATTATTTCAACCTCCCTAGTATCCACCATAGTACCCCCTATGTATCCTCCTCTATTTTTTTGGAAATCCCAACCTCGAAATTATTGCTCATCAAATCCCCCTTCTTGTTGTTGTTGTGCATCATATCTGCCATAGTGTTGTTAAGGAGATGATGAAGCCCAAATTAATTATTATGATTAAAGAATCATAATGCTCCATGATGACTGGTACTAATATTGTAGGGATGATGATGTCCATCCAATTAGACCTTAGGGTTGATAATGTGGTGATGAAGGCATCCACCTAGGTCGATCTTGTGTCGCACTAGACATTTCCACCTCTGGGCCTATAATTCCATGATTCGTAGTAGGTATCTATTACATTATGACTATAAAGACATTCTTATAATGTATTATTTTAGTTCCTATAGAGCACAAATCTTATCATCATGATTAACTAATGTATAAAATTAACGTACAGGCTCTATGGTTTTTGAATGTACTATTTTAGTAGATGACACTTTGATGTTGCATGTACTACTACTCTATATATGTCATATAACTCTATTTTGATTTTAGGAAAATCATTCCAATGATTCCCTTCTTTGTTGCATTCCATACACCATAAACCCAACTTGGGTTTATTGCTCTCATGAAGCTCATCCATCTTCTTGAGAAAAACATTTATTTTCATCTCAATTTTAGAGCTAGTTGATGGGGTGTCTTCATAATACTCAATATGTTCTACCTAGAGTGTAGCTTCTCATAAATTAGCCTTAGTCAAGGACTGTGACTACACAATGGCAAACGTAATCCCTAATAATAGTCCCTCCATAAACTAGGCAACCTTATCTTTATCTTCCAAAATAAAATTAACTTTGTTCATTTCATCTAAGAATCTATGATCATACTCCAATACTAATTCTCCACTTAGCTACCAAATCTCTTTAAGATCCTAACTAGTCTGGCTTAAACATTTTTTAATTTTAAATTATATAATTAACTAGTCCTTAACTTGTTGGAGATTTAAGGAATTTATATCCCTTTTATAAATGAACTCTAGAGTTCACCTTGTTAAGGCTCCTATGTGTTCAAATTTCTTCACATCTTCAACACCCACTCTCTTTGTATCCATCTAAATTTACTCTCTTCCATCACTAACATTGCTAATTTTGTCTATTTTCATCTAATTTATCCTAATATTGTATTATCATAGTCCTAATCTAATATTTATATTACATCCCCTATCCTACACTAACCTCATCACATCCCATGCCTAATTAATTCACCTAAGTCCCCATTATCTACTAACAAATCCCACTTATCTAATATTTAAGAATTTAAAAATCCCATAACCCACCTACATACTCCTAGGCTTTCTTACAAGCCTACCCCCTATTCCTCACTTAACACTTCTTTTAAACGAAACTAACCTCCTTATAATCATCATTAAACCCCCTAATGGATTCTATATTTAGCCCATTCTATAATCCTCTCCATATTAATCCTCCTCTTTAAAATCTTCTAATTCTAGAGGCTTGTAAGGAATTTTTAATTATTTTAAAATTCTTTATTCTTCCTCTATTTAAATCAATTCATCCTCTATTGAGAAAATGACTAGAAATTTCATGAGCCTTTATGCCAATCTCTTAGTCTTTTGTCAAACAATAATCTAATCCATATTATTCATATCATTAATCAAGAAAATCATATACTGTCAAAATTATGATTCTACAAAGGTAATTCATAAGCATTTGATCCTTTTCTTGTTTAATTTGATTTAGAGCATTTAGCTTTAGGTTATAATGTTAATATGAATGTTTTATTTATTTGAATTCTAATTCTATCGGCTCTAAATTTTGAAATGTATTAGTTTTTTGAGTAGTTTTTGATATAATTGCATATCTAAATTCCATTTCTCAAAATTAGCGTCTTACACCCTTAACTGCCATTTCATATCTGTTACCTTTTGAGTCACCCTTATTCAATTTTTCATGAATTTTCCTTAGGCAAGAGTCAACCTATCATTTCCCCCTTATTGGTTATATCTTTGTTTATTAAGTCAGCTCTTTATTTTTAAAAGTCTACCCGCCTATCATCTTTTATTTGTGAAATTTCTAAAGAATTGAACCTTTGAACTTGAACTATTCTCGGAGCTCAAGAGTTCAATGGTTCAATAGGTTCAATGATTCAATGTTTCTCAAAACAAACTGTTTATCCCTCTGTATATTTCAATCATGTTTTTGAACCTTCTAGTTGAACTCGAACCTTTTCTCGAGGTTTAAGAGTTCAAAGGTTCAATAGTTCAATACCTGATGCTCTGTAAGGAGTCACATTCATTCAGTTCCCTTGTATAAATTAATGTACCATTGAACCTACCGCTTGAACCTCATAAAAGAGTTCAATAGTTCAATGGTTCACTGTTTCATAGTTCAAAGTTTCTTGAAAATTTGTGTGACTATTGGTCAGTCTATATAGTTCATCTCGTATCTTTGAACCTCAAAGTGGAACCACATTTCCAAAAGCTTAATGGTTCAATGTTTCAAAGGTTCAGTGACTATACTCTCATATCACCCTGAGGCTTTCTCTAAGTCAAAATTAATAGGAGATTTAGAGGAAAATATATCTGAAACTCATTATAAAGCAGAAAGTTTTAACTTTCATGAGATTATAGATAATCATTACTCATCAAAATCGCACATAAAAAATGATTGCCATTAATGCATATGTCAGAGTTCATGTCTTATCAAGCATTTTTAACACGTATTATTTTGATTTAATTATTTGACATGATTAATGTCTACATCAAGAGAGAATAGGAAAAATTTAGCAAAAAAAATACTAGATGATGCAAAGGAGAGCATCATAGGTGGTATAAGATTTTTGTTGCCCAAATTCACAGTGACTTTAGATACATTTAAGGTGAGTTTTACTCTTACTATAAGATATTTCCATTACTTGGTTGGAAAGAAGAATCCTTTTGAGTTTCCGTCATTGTTTAAGAAGTTCAAAACATTTTTTTCATTATATCCCCCAACTTATAGCCATAAAATCTGCATGTCTTGCTTGCGAGCATGGTTCTGGTCTCGTCTGTTCTCTTCCTAAAATTGGGGACACCTCTCTAGTTCAATATGACTTAGAAGATTTTAAGGAGAGAGCTAGAAATCTTGTGCTAAATATTATGATGCAAAATATAGTAGAAAGTGGTTTGGTTGAAGCTACGACCTTTCCCATGGCTGTACAATGCCTCGAATTAGTTCTAGAATGCATGAATAGATATGAACCTCAAAACAAGTGCATCATAACTGCAAAGGGTAATGTTTTACTTCATATCAATAGATAAACCCTAATGTCTATAATGATAATTATGCCCAAGAAACCATATTTTGAACTCAATATTACTTCTTCCTATGGTTATTTTTAACTAAAGAAAGCAATTTACAAGAGTGTGATCGTAAGGAATTAGTTATTAAAATTGTAAAAAGGGGGTTCAAGGCTGCCCAAACCATTGAAAAGAAATCACATGATTCCAGAAATAAAAGATATTATGGTGTTACTACACAAGCTAAAGGGCAATGCTTAGGCATATTATTGGGAAGACTGGATGTACTTTTTCATACATGTGATCCTCCAAGGAGAACACTATTTAGACTGGGTGGAAATTGTATCCAAATGTTTGCTTCTGGCTCTAAGTAATTATTTGGGGAATACATTTTTTTATATGTCTTCGTACCTCTCCTATTGCCTGACATCTACAAGACAATGGGTAGGGATACCTCATGCACCCTTAGTTGAAGACAACAAAATTTATGACTATTATTCACAATTATACATGCATAATTGCTATGAGAATTATAGGAGGATTAATGATATTTTTATCGAGAGAATGACTTATAATTAGCAAACAACATCACTAAGAGGTTGTCTAATGAGGCTATGCAACTGATCAACATTTATGGTAATTTCTTTATTTAGTTTTCTAGGTTCATTTATATAAGAGTTGGGGGTTTTGATGGTGAACCTTTCAGGTTACCCAGGTATGTTTTTGACCATTTTGTGTTTATAGAAGTCTGTAGATAATTAGCATAGGTGGATAAACAATTCCTAATGAAAAATAAATATGGTATATCTTTTCCTATTGAACTTAGACATTATTCATGCCAGTTAGTATCTGATACTTTGAATTTAGAATTGGATCTTAAAAAATTCAATTTTTAATATTTCACTACTAGATCTCAATTTGACAACAAAGGTTTTTCCAGGGATAACTTAGATTTTGGAACAGGGTTTTCACATATTCCTCAATTAGAGGATTATTGGGAGGATTTTTCAGATGAATTTGAGGTCAGAAGAAGATTGTGGTCCAGGTTCTCCCTAGGACAAATAATTGCCCTTAATTTAAATATGGACATTTATAGAATTTGTGATAATGAAGAACAGGTGATTGATCCACAATTTGAATAGATAAAATAATCACCTATTCCAAAAATTGACTGGGATAAAAATGAAGAAGATAGGATTGAGGTTAAGACCCTCCCGGTGATAAGGAGAATCGAGAAATGGCTGAGGGAACAAAAATTGGAGGGAGCTCAAAATAAAGTTTCCCAATAATGTACATCAATAGTTGAATCACCATCCCCAATAAGCTCCTCTAACTAGCTTATTGCTATCTATGATGCACGTACTTCCAAGTCAAAAATTGGAAGAGATCCTATCATCAAAGAATCCAAGAAGGCCCTTACAACTATTCTACCTCCTTGTGCCACTAGATCAAGGACTAAAAGCAAGAGAAAGTGTCAAATTTTTGAAAAAATAATTGTGGATTTAAATTCTGAAGAGGATTCAAGAGAAGCAATAGGTGATAAAGAATCTGATTCACCAATGGCAGAGGAGGTTAGTGAAAATCAATAGATAGAGATTGCTTCTGATTTTGCTGACCTGGTGATTATTTCAAATATGCCTTCTGATCAATCAAATCTTGATAAATAAGTCTGGTCTCTGCACCCAAATGGCTAGAAAGCTCAATCAATGACAAAAATAAAATAGTACCATTTTCTTTGCCATTGAAAGACATGGTAAGTGTTTAGGAGAAAATCCTAAATCTAAGAAATTAAAAATAACATCTAGGGTAGATGTCAACCCTAACACAAGGAATTGGAGTGCAAAAATAGCCCGACCAAGAACTAATGAGGAACTTCAAGATCCTACAATTTGAAATTTTATAATTGAAAAAATAGATATTGGGACTGCATCACGTGCCATGGATGTGCATCACTTTGAAGCATCTACCAAAAGGATAGTCAATCAAACCTGAAAAGATGAGAAAGGTAAGAGGGAGTTAAAACAAACTTTGTGGTCAATGACAGAGTACATCAATGCCATTCATAACCCTTATCCATAACCTATTACTCAACTGCCCCTGTCTTTTGATCCAAAATCACCAGTCAATCAAAAGATGCTAGACCAGATACATAGAAACAAAATGGTTGCCAGGGTATTTGATGATTGGTTGGATGGAATCATCCAAAAAGGTATGGAATACATTCATAAACTAAAAAATATATATGATCTAACCACAATTACTATTGAAGACTTGAAGACACAAATTGCTCTATGGATAAAAGATGAAGGCAAATGGATGAGTGTGATGAACCAAATTGATGAGGTACAAAAGTATGGGATAGTAAAGTTTTTGTCAAAAAAGAATTTGATAGGTCTAGATGAGGATGTACTATATTTAAGTAATAAAAACATCGAATGGAGGAATTCAGTATCTCAACAAGGGTGAATTGAACTCATAAAAATGATTAAAGAAATTACTGAAATCACTCAATCATTACGGCATGATCTACAGTGTACTAATGTAAAATATATAAAGGATGATGGAAAACCATAAAAAGACATCGATACTATGATTCAATCCTTCAGGGAAAAGATCAACGTCATTAAAGAAAGTGACAACTTATTAACTGAAAATTTCTCTCAAATTTCAAAGGTAGAGTCACTTCTTTATCACTGTGTCGACACATTCTTGAAGCACGTGGAGAAGATGGGAAAAATTTGAAGAGAAGAAAACATCTGGAAGGCAAGGGTAAAACACATTAGTATTCCTAATCTCTCAAAAATCTAGGAGTTTGTTACAACATTTCAAGAGTGGAAAGCTCAATGTGCCTTCTCAATCAAACAGAACAAATCTAGAGATTCTAATTCATCATTTTAGCCATGATCTTACTTACATAGTTTATTTATTAACTTTTTTAGTTAAATTAATTTCAAAAAATTGATCTTTAAATGAATTTGTAAAAAAACTAAATCCTATATGGGTCAGAGTTACTTTAACTCTGGTTTGGTTTGAAAGATTAGATACTTAGGGCAACTATATATATGTTTTCGTTTGTTAAAAATGAGGGAGAATAGAAAAGGAGGAGGAGATAAGAAAATTTACCACTATCCTCCAACTACTATATTTTTAATACACTTTCCTCATTCTCCTTGCTTTGTTCCATAGCCTCTCTATCCCAATCTTTGTCCTCTTCTTTCTCTAGCCCTTCCATTCCCAGCTTTGTATAATCTCCAAACTCTCCAATTTATATAACTTGTGTAGCCTCTCTCTAGGTTACCCTCTCTTCTAAATCCTCTATTTTACTCATACTCCTATTCAAAATTAAATTTGGATTATCCTATTTATTCTACCTTCTTTGTTGTCAGAGTTTTCTTTCTAATCCCATAATTTTATTCTCATTCTGTTTCTTTATGTCCTTTATATTCTTAGTTCAGGTTCAAGTTCCTTTTTCATCTCTACATCATTTTTTTTATTATTCTTCCACAAAGTTGTGGATTATTTCATCTAACAATCTCTCTACATTTCTTTTCCCTAATAGCCATTGCATCATGTTTTAACATTCCACACTCATTACACCATTGTGAGCAAAGGTTCCTAGAAAACTCATAAGTACATTTTAACATAGTGTTTAACCCTAAAATGATATTTCTTTAGGTTATGGTTAGCTAGATACTTATTAAAGGAGTATTTATAAATGAATAAGCATAAGGGTGATAATCAAATCTACAAAAAGCTAATTGAGTACTAAACTCAGATATAACATATGCTAAATTAATAAACTAACAATAGGCTAAATATAGAAAGTACAACTACGATATGTATGGAAATGATAAAGAAGTAATATACTTATCTGGTTCTGATGTTAACACAATGTTGGATCTTGAATAGACAAAAACCAAACTAGAAGAAGGTTCTAGAATAGTCATCAAATTTTGGATATTTGACATCTGAAACTCTGGATAGTTACATCAGCCTGAGATAATTACATCAATTCTATTATTTGGGTTTAATGCAAGTGTCCTATATGAAGTACCTAATATAAAATGATGTGACCATTTATATGATTCTATATTTGTGTTCATCTTCACTTTGGTGCATTCAAATCTGGGTCATGGACTATCACTCCTCATAAAATGTCAAAACCCCAATTGTTTATCTTCATGGTAACCTTAGGAAATGTTTAGGCCTAGAGCGAGAAAAATAATTATATAAATTTATTCAATGTTCAAATCAGATTTTTTTAATACATTTGCAAGCTTTTAAAAAGCTTGCTCAAGTTGGTTACAAAGAAACTAACTAATGAGTTTTTACCAAACCTAAAAATTAACCAAAACAATAAATAAAAACATAAACACCATTGGATAAATAATCCAAAAAACTCTTCCTTGATCCAAAGGGGTATTAAAGATGAAAGAATAGGAGCAATGACTTTGAAGTCATCAATGAAACTCTGAAGCAACTGCAATTAGGGTAATGTACATCTTGATACTGGGCAAAACTAATGTCATTCCATACAGAAGTTTGCCTTATGAGTTATGGCATAAAAAGATGATGAACATGATCAAACCCTCCTCATCTCTTGTGATCATCATACCGTACTATAGTAGAACACAATCAAATCCTATCCAACTATATCAATCCATATAAAGTTCCACCTAGTATCCCATCAAAGTAATCAACCCATACTATGTATAGCACATCTTCATGATGTTTAACAAATGTTAATAACCTTTGATCAACATTGATAGTGATAAAAACTCATGTTAAATCATATTATCATCGATGACTGATCAAAGACCAACCATGTTAGGTTGTGGAGCTAAAAGCTTCAACCTTTGCAAACTAAGGAACAGATGGTTGCTGAGTTCTATAGGAACCGGCGTCGGCAGAAGGACCGACGTCGGCAGAGTCCAGTGCAGGAGGCCACCGGCGACGGCAGGAAGTCGGCCGACGTCGGCAGAACCAGACCAGCAGGGACCGGCGTCGGTCGCTTGTGTGTTCCCGAAGTGTTCGTTTCACGGACAGTTAGTTAAGTGAACGATGAGTTTGCATGTCAAGACCAGCCAGAGTCTTGGGCTGCGAGGATAATTGTCTAAATTAAGAGTCTAAGTTAGTGTTTGAGTTAGGGATCTATTTATAGACCCATTGGCATGTATTGTTTAAGGCATGAGATAGAAAGGAAGAGTTCCTTCTAGTTGTAAGATCTATGAGTTGCAGGTTGTTGCAAGCTCATTGGTGATCTACATGTAAGTTTGGTCTTTGAATTGTAGGTTGCAGGTTCATGAGAGATCAGCTTGAAGTGCTATAGAGTGCTTGGTGTACCGGCAGGGTTATTACTGACTGGTTGGTGAGGTGAACACCAATTCTGTGTGTGAGTTGGTTGTTGGGACCATTTTTGTGTAGGAGAGTGTGTGTGAGAAGAATTACTGTACACTTGAGGTGTGGCGAATCTCTGTAAGGTGAAAGAGTGTGGCGGCTCTTTGATGTATTCTTTTCTGTATAGTGTTAATACAAGATAGTGTATTGTCTCTCATATTCTGTGCTATTGCTGAATTCTAGTTACTTGTGTTTCTGGTTATTTCTGCATATTCAATTGCTTATATTTGGTAATCATACTGTGCTCTTTCTGAGGAGCAAGATCCTAACGAGTGGTGTCAGAGCATGTTTGTTGTTCTAGATTCCTGACAAGTGGTATCAGAGCAAGGTTGTTGGCTCATAGCTTGATACCAACAAGTGGTATCAGAGCTTTTGGTTGGGATACTAACAGATTGGTGTAGATCTGGGTAGTGTGTTTTGATTACAGGTTACTCATAGGGTTTCTGTTTGAGTGGGAGTTGAGCAATGGTAGAAAGCAGTCAACTACGAATGGAAAAGTTTAATGGCAAGAACTACCAATTATGGAGGATGCAGATTGAGGACTATCTGTATCAGAAAGATTTGTACTTACCGTTGGGTGGGGTTGCTAGCAAACCCTTGGATATGAAAGATGAAGAATGGGAGGTTCTTGATCGGAAGGCTCTGGGATCTGTTAGATTGAGTCTTGATTCATTTGTGATTTCCAGCTTATCACAGTGTAAGACAACGGTGGAGTTGATGAAATCTTTGGCAAATTTGTATGAAAAACCCTCGGCTTCAAACAAGGTATTTCTTATGAAGCGTTTATTTAATTTGCAAATGATGGAAGGTGGATCTGTTCATAGCCATCTTAGTGATTTCCATGGTTTGGTAAACCAGTTAAGTTCAGTTAATATTATATTTGATGATGAACTTAGAGCTCTCTTAATCTTGTGTTCATTACCTGAAAGTTGGGAAGGTTTGGTAATGGCAGTTTCTAATACTGTGTCTCCTTCAAAAGTCTTAAAAGTGGATGATGTTGTGAGTGTAATCTTGAATGAAGAGATACGCAGGAAAAGCATAGGTGAATTATCTGGAAATGCTTTGAGTGTTGAAGGAAGAGGAAGGCCAAGAGAGAGGACAGAGCGTGGGAGATCAAGGTCGAAGACAGGCAAAAGATCCAAGTCCAGGTATGGCAGAATAACCTGTTGGAAATGTGGAAAGCAAGGGCACTTAAAGAGAGATTGCAGATCGGGTGAAGATCATCATGAAGAACATGGAGAAGAAGCAGATGTTGCAGGTTACGTTGCACAGGATGCTCTGGTATGTTCTTTGGATAAAGTAGAATCTTGGGTATTAGATTCTGGTGCCTCTTTTCATGCATCCCCACATAGGGAATTTTTTCATGAGTATGTCCAGGGAGACTTTGGAGAAATTTGTGTAGGGGATGGTAAGTCTTGTCAGATTGTTGGCAAAGGCAAAGTGAAGCTGAAATTGCAGACAGGTGACACATGGGTGTTAAAGGAGGTCATGCATGTCCCAGTTCTGAAGCGGAATCTGATTTTTGTTAGAAGTTTGGGTGAAGAGGGTTGCACAGTAACTCTCACAGCGGACTCTTGGAAGGTTACCAAGGGTACACTTGTTATAGCTAGAGGTAAGAAAGTAGGTACGCTTTATCTATCTACTTGTTTTACTGATTCTCTTTCTGGGTTATCTACTTCAGCTGTAGATTCAGAGATGTGGCTTAATAGGCTTGGTCACATAGATAAGAAGGAGATGCTGGTTCTTGAGTCAAAGAATATGCTTTCGGATTTGGAAGGCATGGATCGTGGTTTCTGTATGCAGAAAAAGAAGGTAAGGTTTCTTGAGGAATCCGATATTAGTGACAAGAACGGGAAAGCCTTGTTTTTCAAGGAGAAAGTGACGGACAGAGTTCAGCATAAGGTGCAGAGGAATTCTGAGCAGAGCAAGGGTGATTTGGACAAGGTTTTGATCCAAAAAGAGCTCGCGAGAAAAAGTCAGGTCTCACAAGAAAAACACAGAGACCGACGTCGGCAGGAAAACTGGCGTCGGTGTCTAGACAGGGACCGACGTCGGCTATGTGAAGCCCGACGTCGGTGACTCAGGGCAGGAAAGAGACCGGCGTCGGCCAGGGGAAACTGGCGTCGGCAGGGAGGCAGTCACAGGGAACCGACATCGGTCGGCTGTAGACTGAGATGTGACTGGCATCGGTTACTGAGACGAATTTTGGGTGGACAGCGAGTTGTCATGGAGTCTCAAGCGCCCATATAGAGGACTGAAGGTGTAAGTAAGTTCTTAAATTCGTCATTTCCCTTCTTTACACTACTTGTTGCTCACTTATGGCATAGGACCAAGAAGTTATTGAAGAAGCAGAACAGGTAGATCCAGGAAACAGTGGGAGCTTGGCACGGATGAGGATGTGATTCCTTGGAGGAGAACCAAACAGGTGTTTTGGGTATTGTTGCCAGCTGGAAGTAAGCACTGAAAGACGAATGGATGTTGAGGATGAAGAAGAGCGGAAATGGATACGTGAGATGGAAGATCAGGGTATATGATCTTGTATTAGCTGCAGGGCAATGGAGGTTTGATCATTGTGTTTCTCTTTACCAGGTTGGATAATATTAGCTACATTATCCTATTTTCTGTATGATGTGCTTGTTGCAGGGTTACATATACAGGTATTGCTGAACTAAAGGTAAAGCTAGTTCAGGGGTTTGTCATGGAGAATCTGGGAGCAGCAAGATTCTTTGGCATGAGTGTGTTCTAGAGACATGGAGGTCTTGTTGACTTTGTTTCAGGATGATTGTGTGAAGCCGGTTAGCACGCCGATGGTTAGACAGTTCATAGAACAGGTGTCTTGATTCACATAGTGAGGTTGAGTGCATGGTATGTACTAAACCTGAGTTTTCCCAAGTAGTGGGAGTTGTCACAAGTTTGGAGTCAATCCGGGAAAGTAATAATGAAGGGCAGTTCAGTGGGACCAGCAACAGGTGCACATGCTATGCAGGGTCAAGTTCTTTTTCTACATGGTTGTAGATGCGGATGTGGCAGGTAATTTGGATGACAGATTTTGCACCACGAATTTTGTGGTGGTTGGTCTTCAAGAGTGATCTTGAGGAGGGATACAAAGCCAAGGAAACAAACTAGATGGTGTACAGGTACAGGTACAGGTTGCAGCTGTTTATCTCCAAGTGGGAGATTGTTAGGTTGTGGAGCTAAAAGCTTCAACCTTTGCAAACTAAGGAACAGATGGTTGCTGAGTTCTACAGGAACCAGCATCGGCAGAAGGACCGACGTCGGCAGAGTCCAGTGCAGGAGGCCACCGGCGACGGCAGGAAGTCGGCCGACGTCGGCAGAACCAGACCAGCAGGGACCGGCGTCGGTTGCCTGTGTGTTCCCGAAGTGTTCGTTTCACGGACAGTTAGTTAAGTGAACGATGAGTTTGCATGTCAAGACCAGCCAGAGTCTTGGGCTGCGAGGATAATTGTCTAAATTAAGAGTCTAAGTTAGTGTTTGAGTTAGGGATCTATTTATAGACCCATTGGCATGTATTGTTTAAGGCATGAGATAGAAAGGAAGAGTTCCTTCTAGTTGTAAGATCTATGAGTTGCAGGTTGTTGCAAGCTCATTGGTGATCTACATGTAAGTTTGGTCTTTGAATTGCAGGTTGCAGGTTCATGAGAGATCAGCTTGAAGTGCTATAGAGTGCTTGGTGTACCGGCAGGGTTATTACTGACTGGTTGGTGAGGTGAACACCAATTCTGTGTGTGAGTTGGTTGTTGGGACCGTTTTTGTGTAGGAGAGTGTGTGTGAGAAGAATTACTGTACACTTGAGGTGTGGCGAATCTCTGTAAGGTGAAAGAGTGTGGCGGCTCTTTGATGTATTCTTTTCTGTATAGTGTTAATACAAGATAGTGTATTGTCTCTCATATTCTGTGCTATTGGTGAATTCTAGTTACTTGTGTTTCTGGTTATTTCCACATATTCAATTGCTTATATTTGGTAATCATACTGTGCTCTTTCTGAGGAGCAAGATCCTAACGAGTGGTGTCAGAGCATGTTTGTTGTTCTAGATTCCTGACAAACCAAATGTTATATCTTATCCCCCTATAAGGTGAGAGGTGAGAAGTTGTGCACTAAGGGAATCAAAATCAAATAATCCTATTTGATCCATGTCATGAATATTAAATATAAAAAGTCAAAAATAGAATCAAACTCAAGAACACAAGCCAAAAATTGCTACTACAATAGATCCCAGTCTTGAGCCTAGTAGCTTGCACAAGACAGGTGAATCACTAATCACTCAAAACAAGCTATCAAGTCCATCAAGACCATAGACCTAAGCCATATAAGACGCTGTTTCTACGCTAGATTTTTGCTTTCACATTCAAAGAGAGAAAATGAGAAACTTAAAGGAATGGTCAAGGCTTGTATGTACCTGGATATAGTTTTGCACACCGTAATCCAGACGAAGTGAGAACTCCTCTTTGGTTGTGGAGGAATGACACCTAAAAGAGAAAGACACTAAACACGAAAAATGTTATATGACAAAAAGGGTGGACTGCCAAGCAAGAGCTTGGTCCTAGAAGCGCAAAAGCTTCTTGGAGGATGTCAGTCCACTGTTAAAAATAGAATGCTGGTCAAAAACAGAAAGTGATAAATGATGGAAAATAGAAAGAAAGAACTTAAGGCAAATGCATACCTATTTAGAAGCTATCTGCCTTTGCATAGTCACCAATGTCGGTCATAAAGGTCGCCGACGTCGGTAGGGGTACTAGCCGAGGTCGGTCAGGGCAGCAGTCAGAGACAGGTCAGGCCAGGTTTTAGGACTGTGGACAGGTTCTATGGACGTGCAGAATGGACTGTGGTCTTGTCTAAGGGTTAGGGAGGTCTGTTTAGAGGTCTGAGGGATTGCTTGGAGGTCTGAGGGACTGAGAATGTTGTCTGGGACTGGACTGAAAGGGTGACAGGGCAAAAAGAAGATGAACGGGAGACAGGGTCTGAGAAGGCTTTTCAGCTTCTCAGGGGAAGGACAGGGCAAGTGGTAGACAGTGGATAGGATAGGTAAATGAAATCAAATGAAACAATGAAATGAAACAATGAAATTGCTTACCTCCTGCTTATTGATTGAAGAATGAAGGAGCTTGTTGTTGGAGCTGTGGAAGGCCTGTTGCAAGAAGAAATGACTGATGTAGAGTGCCTGTACCTGCTACTATTGCTGTACGAGGTGGAGAAAAAGGAGAATATGAATGCCAAAGAGCATGCAAAGAGTGTTGTTCATGGGGGGGTCTGCAACGGATGCAGGAAATGATTTTGAAGGCTGTCAACGCCGGCAGGATCGCCGATGTCGGCCGCAGTGTAGCCGAGGTCAGCGGCAGAAGAATGGGGACAGAGGCTAAAATTAGCCTCTGTCCATTCTTGCACACCACCGGGTCAAGGGGTCATGGGGAAAATGGTCGTGGGAAGGCTTAAATGGATGCGGGAGGGGAGATTTGGGCAATAAAAGCTAGGAGAGAGGTGGGGGGATCCAAGGAGGGGATCCAAGGTGGCATGGGTGAGGTGGAAGAGGGCCAAATAAATTAAAATATTTATTTGATAAATGGAGGGGGCTAGGACAAGGGTTAGGACATGGGCCAAAGGGGGCTAAGGGTGAAAGAAGACCTAGGGGGTAGACACGATTTTAGTGTCTACAGATGCCTTATGATAAGAGGATGTTTCAAAATAATCAAAATAACTAGAGTAACCAGAAGATGTACTACTAGAATGATCCACATAATTTACCTCAGTTTTCTTTTTATGTGGAGATCGGGGTCATCATAAATGACATACATCTATAAGATGTCCAATACCACTACGTTTGAAACATCTGGTCTCTTTATTATGCTAACAAGATCTATAAGAAGCTAAATCACTAAAAAAAGCACATGAGTGAGAAGAATGCCTATGGTGATGTTTGCATTTTGAAGATCTCAAAGAGTGCCAATGAGAATGCTGTGGAGACCATCTAGAATGGTGTGGAAAGTGCCTTGGAGAATGATGCAGAGTGTTTCAGAGAATGCTTCTAAAACTATCAATGTACATGGAAATAATCTCTCTGATGGGACTTGTTCTTTGTATATTGAGCCTCTTTAGTAGGCATACTCTTTTTATAGTAAATTATCACTCATGTTGAGTCAACAACTTAAAAATAGAGTCAAATGTGGCACCATTAAGCTTATCACTAAGCTGTAGCATTTTTACAAAACTAGTATATGTAGAACTAAGGCCATTCAGTGTGATAGAAATCAACATGTCATCATCTATTTTATGCCCCATGGTATAATACTCTTGTTTTAGAGTTTTCATGTGAGAGATATATTTAGATACATCTTCTTTAGTGCTAAGTTTATTATTAAGCAATTGAATTAAGAGATCAATATTTTTATAGGCAGGTTATTTATCATACAAATATTTTAATGTTTTTTGTGCACCATTTTTAACAACTTCAGTATGAATAATCACCTATGCAAAACATGAAGATTTTAATAAATAAATGACACGCTTATCTTGTTTTTGATACTTAAGCAATTTTACAGTGTTAGTGGGTGGTGTAGTGTCTTTTTTAGTTATTTCCCACAAATCATTAAAAATGAGCATATTTTCTATGTTCATCTACCATTCCTTGTATTTTTTTGGTTTAAATGTTCATTTTTAGAGATTAAGCTCTCAATTTTTGCCATGGTGATATCAAAATAAGGAAATCTATTAGGATTTAGCCTTGACCCACTAGATAGAGTCTGATTACAAAGATTCAGAGATTTATGAAAATAAAAATATTACACCCTTATGGCATCAAAAATTAATTTGTCCATCACTTATAACTCCCTTTATAAAAAAAATAAAATAAAAAAATATTTTTGATCAAAAGATAAACCAATGGGTTTTGAATCCCTGACCTTTATTTTATGCAGGTGATTCACAAAAACTCCTCTAACAGAATTGCCTTCAACAATATTGAATTTAAAAAAAGCAAAATACTCAATTTATAAGTTTTTAAATGTGAAAAAGGAAATTTATATGTAGTAATTTTTGACAAATTATTTTCACCATGTATTTACTTTCAACATGAAGCCCACAAGCCAAAAAAAATAAGACAAACAAATAAAACCTATTACACCACTTTAATTTACTACATTGTGTTTATATAAATTAAGCGTGACTGAACAAGGGCAATCTAAGTATTCTAAGTGAAACATTAGCCATGACATCAATAATAAGATGAGTCTTGGCCAACATTACCAAGTCTATAGTTGACTAGGTCACCTTGAATATTGTACTCATTGGTAATCACCTTAAAAATTATGGCCTCTACCATGATAGTCTATATGATCAGACCTTTACTTTGGACATGCAAGAAGCCCTAAATCCTTTACCTCAAGAAGTGGTGGATGCTTGAAACTTATGCATAAATCCAACACTTTAATGTCACTATTGTAGATATGTTGTTCAACCTACATAGAGATTGGTATATTTGCATAGAAATTATTACAATTGGGGATAAAAATTTACAGTAGGAGGAGAAAATTGGAGGATAAGAAAAAATGAATGATCATTTGCTCAGATACCAATGTTTAGGTCTAGAATGAGAGAAATAATTATATAAATTTATTCAATGTTAAACTCAAATTATTTGTGTACATCCGTAAATTTTTAAAAAGATTTCTCAAGTTAGTTACAAAGAAACCAACTAACAAGTTTGAACTAACCCAACAACTAACCAAAATAATAAACTAGAACATAAACACCTTTCGATAAATAATCTAACAAAGAAAAATGGGATAGTGGACACATAATGTTGAGATGATCACAAAGACATCTATGTTGGTGAGCACTGCCTACATAGCCAATAATATGAAGAGGGCCTCAGACTGATGTAGTTTTCCCCTATGTGTTGGCTTGTGTGTGAATCATGCAATATGTGCAAAACAAGGACAACAAATAACTAACTTGTAAATTATAAAATTGGTCTCTTGGTCTGATAATTTAGTACTTTAGACCTATAGATGTGTTATCC
>JARHVA010000247.1:1642500-1777500 GCA_037957365.1 Torreya grandis | reverse complement strand
TGTGCCAAGTGTGGAAAACATGTCTCTATGAAATGACCCCACTAATATTCCCCCTCTTTGAGATGTGGGAAAGATAGGAACTGGTAGTTACCTCACCTCAAAAGGATAAGACAACTTTATAATATGTGAACGAAAACCTATATCATATAAAAGGAACATGTCTAGATAGATATAATATTGAAGTGCATAGAACAAATGTGATCACATGAATGCATAATATGCATGATAAATATCATGGAAACATCTAGATAGTAACAATACAAGCTCAACAAGCAAGAAAACATACACACAAGAACACTCAAAAGCAAATCAAAAGGCAACTGTCCAAGAAGACTACAAATAAGGGGCATGTTCAAATGCTGCAAAATTGAAGGGAAATGACTTAGTTAAATATCAATAAAAACAAGAATAACATATTCAAATATCCATACAACAAACATTGACATATGCAAATGTGAAAGAAAACATACATAAGCATAGGGGCTGTAAGTAAAGGAACATATTCAAATGTTTGAACAAGGAATACAATAGAAAATCAAGATAATTAAGGAAGTGAAATAAGTAAATCATAAGTAATCAACATAAACATGTCATAATAGCCCATGGATTAAATGTGTTACGAGAAAATGTTAAGTGTATAACATATCAAGTACCTTGTGTAAGATATAATCATGAATAAAGGAATTTATAAGTACATATGTAAGCTCAAACATGATAATGAAATGTAATCATCAAACCATATAATCTGTGTGTATTAAGAACAAAGAAGTGGATGCCCCTAATTTCTGCATGACATGAATAAAGGGAAGGCCCAATATTTGAAAAATGAATAAACCATGTATTTGTGTATGCCTATATCACATTTAAATAGAAGTGTGACACACATGTGTGTATGTATAAGTAACTGAATATGCCATCCATCAACATATAACTAACACATAGATGCCAAGGAGCTAATAGAACTTATAGATGCCAAAAATAGTTTTGGATTTTTTTAATGTTTTTGATTTTTTTGGTATTTTTGAAATATTTGAAGAGACCACTCTATGATCTCATCCAATGGATGGTCATAGGTATCTCCCTACTTGGTGCTTGATAACCTTAAGTTGGATATTTTACATTGTTTGCATTATGATTGGGTAAGTTGAAAAGGTACATAACATATTCCTCCTCATATTTTGCATGTTTAGTATAAGCAATGCTATCACATAGAATATGTATTAATTTGACTTCATGAGAAAAAGAAATACCTTGTTGATTTTGGTTAATTTTTGCTTCCATTTGGTATAACCAAAGAGTCCCTAGGGTGAATGCACATTCAGGCATGGTATGCATAACCCAAACCCATGTTTGGATTAATTTAGGACCACAAGTAATTAGTAATATTATGTTACCCAAAGAGCCTTTATTTTTTAAGTTTTTTAGATCAAAGGTAACTTATTGTGAGCATCTTACATTGTAAGTATTTATTTCTCGTGCAGGATCAATATGGTTATGCCAAAAATAAGCACCACCCATATATGAGGTAACTATTAAATCTTGTTGGTGTGGAGGATTTTTGTGTTATTCACTTTGAGGTTCTTGCATAAAACATGGAACTTAGATTGGCCCCATGTTAAGTAACACTTGAATACTAGTTATATAAAGATTAGGAATACCACATTTTTATTCATAAAGCTCCTTAGGTAAGTTATCTCCTTCATTTGTGTGGGGGATACAACTTTTATATGTAGAGGGAAATATGTTAAATTAATTTGAATGAGTAATTATGAAGGAAGCATATCTATGCACATCATTATATAAATGGGTAAATGACTCATATTTTTTATGCAATGCTTTTTCCTTTAATGGGGAAATAAGGCCTTTATTAAAGATAAATTATAATTCCAAATTTGAGGGTCTAAATGTTAGATCATATGATGTACTTTTAAATCAAATAATATAATCTTGAGGGGATTCATCATCACATTGTTTGAAATTATGTAAATGTTCTAATGTAAGTTTTGGTAACTTTTGGATATTGAAAGCCATGAAGAATGCATCTTCCAATTGTAAAAAAGTCGTTAAAGAACCCTTTGGTAAACTATCGAACCAATTTTAAGCCTCATAAAAAATGCTCATATGGGAAACCTTTAGCAAAAGTTTTTCATATTTTGCCTATTGACTAAAATAATGTGCATAACATATCATGTGCTCAAATGGATCTTTATGTGTTTCAAAGAGAGGTAAATATAGTAGCTAAAAACCTTGTGGATAAGGATATTCAAGTATACATTTTGCAAGACGCTGATTATTGAATCAGGTTACATGTGCATTATTATTATGAAAAGCCATTTGCATTTGAAGTATAGTAACCTAATTTTGAAGATCCCCAATAGTGACATCATAGACATAAGATATTCCATGGGAATAATGGTGTTTTTCATAGGTGTTATCATTGGTTCCAATCCACCACCTTCTTTAAATCTAGACATATAAGTACCTAAAAAGAATGATGACTAGATCGTCCAAGCCACAAAATCTCAGGTGTTGACAACAAAGAACATGATAAAATGAGAGATATATAAAATAAAAGATTATAAACTAGTATACAAAACAATGTATAACATATCATATATTACATCTAACTTCTTCTATTTTATTAGAAATGAGAAGCCTTGCATATATAGGCAAGTACTAACAAGAAGCAAAAATCCTAACCAATGTGGGATAAATCTACAATAGGAAAAAGACAAAAAAGACCTAGTAAACATGAGTAACCTACTCTAACCCTCCTCAAGTGAAGTTAGAGGCTTAAAAATAGGCAAAAATAAAGTGGAATATTCATATTATGATTCCTATAAACTAGGCTTGATCAAGTACTCATGTATAATATATCCATGAAGTGGAGAAATGGAGAAAACCCGTAAGAAACAAAACTCCCCTCCAAAATGATGTAAAATAAGGAAGGAAGGAATTCATATAGAATTCCATTAAGGATAACTACAATCGATATTAAAGTTGTTGATACTCCAAGTTGGTCTTACAAGATGACTAGTGTCAATGTCAAGATCCTCAGATAGAAGATTATAGAATCTCCATCTGCATTGAATAATATTTCTTCTATTTTCCAAAGGAAGAACACAAATGGTGTACTGTAAGTTTTATCTTTCCACAATAAATGATGGAGGAAAAAATACAAATATCTCTAAATCACATCCAAATATGAAGTGTGGCATAGGTTTGGCAATATTGTGCATAAGAACTGGATGTAATGCCATGGAAGTGAACCACTCAGAAGAAAGACATGGGACATTCAATAAAAAAATGTCCATAGGAAGTAGAGCATAATGATCAAAAAGTGTACTCTCATTGGAACCAATAGAGTCATCTGAAGAGATAATTTATGGTGGCTCACAATATTACATAGGAACAAAGGTAGGTTCTACAAATAGACATCCCAATTTTGGCAGAAAGTCATCCCACAGAGGTGGCTCGACAAAAGGAAGAGCAATGTCTACCAAGAGTGTGTCATTACAAGAAACTATATTAGGAGAGAGTACATCATAAAGAGAGAAAACATCATTGATAAGAGGAGAAGGAGATGGAGAAGCATCATCCATGTCATCACCAAAAGATATATCCTCATTAATAGGAGGAGAAGGAAGTGGAATAGGAGGTGGAGTAAGAAAGGGTTTATAAAATTGAAAGGGCTCAATATCCTCCTCAAAAAATGCTAAAATAACATCCCAAGCTTCTTTTGGTTAGGTGGCATCCATAATATGAATGTGCAAAATTTCTAAAACATTGAGGCAAATGAAGCAAAGAGCACCATATTACATGGATGCAATCCAGGCAAGATCTTACTCATATATAAAGTTGGGAAGGTCGCCAAGTACCATTCTCCAAAAGCCTTTCAAATGAAGGTGTTATCTTCATTTTTATTTTCCAATAGTGTAATTTGAGGTGTTTAGGGACTCCATTATCTAAATACAATGAATAAGTTAGGAAGAAGAAAGAATGACCCCCAAAAAAATAACAACTCTCGATTTAAAAAATGACAAGGAAAAAATAAAACCCTAAAAATGTGTAAGACCCCCATAATTTGGCACTTTATAATTTAGTGCGTTTTATAAGATAAATGACTCTAATGGATGGAGAATCAAAAAACATACATTTAAAAAAAATAGAACTTGATTTTGAGTCACGGTTTAAAAGTTATAGCTTTTATAAGTTTTTAGTCATTAAAATGGGTCAAATAAGTAAACATTGCACAAAAATCAAAATAATGTGACCAAAATAGGAGTGAAAAAATCCTTCTATCCCCTTGTTAGAACTTTAAGTGAACCACATATGTCCTCAAGCTAACAAAAGTTAAAAAATAAACATTTGGTATGCACCCTTATGAACTTGCAAGCAAAAAATTCTTCCACTTAAGGAAAAAATATATATAGCTATTTTAAAATAAATAATGAACACACAAATTTATTATGAGGATAAAAAGTGGATTATAATTGTCTTGACTATTGCTTAGAAATAAATCAATTGAGGAGGGTACACTTAGCAATGAAATAAAAGAAGACCAAAGTTGTATGACACCACCATTATAAGAAAAGTGTCACGAGTGTGCTAAAATAGGTCTAGGAAAGGAGGTAAGTGAGACCAAAGTAGATTACAGATCTTTGATCTTTTAATTTAGACCTCCACATTTATAAACTAAATTAGGAAGCTACAAACTTAGCACAAACCACCAAATTAGTTTCCCATGTAGGCAAGGATTGTTGAAGGTCTATGTTCTATCATGTAGTTGAAAGATATATATCCTCCCACCAAATAATTCCAACATAGGCCTCTTCTTTGGAGATGTCCAGTAGATAATCTAAATAGACGTTAATGTAACCAACCACCATTATCCAAATGTTGATGCATTAGGCAATAAGGATTGTTATGATAAATAAAAACCTAGATCTATTCCCAAATTGCTTACAAGAGAAATTGTGAAACAAATTAATCAAACATTCTAAAAATAAACATAAACATGCACATAACAAGAGACACCATATTTAACGTGGTTCACCTAAGATGGAATACATCCACCAAACTTGTCTAGTATATTATTTCCAACAATACATGGGAGAAACAAAATCCTGTAACAAACCCTGTTACACCTCTCTACCTTTTCTGCCTCATCTCTGTGTACAATACTTCATCCTCTTTCACACTCATACATCTTAGCCATATATCAATAAATTTTAGGGTAAAAATGCCTAAACATAATATCTATCATCAGATCTAAAAACCTTTAATTAAGGACCCAGATTGACTATGAAATTATAATTTAACAAGGCAATTTTAATAAAATTTTTCCCACAAGGGGGGTTCCCCCCTTGTAACCCCCCATGTCATCAGGGATTCAAAGAATGGGATTCAAACCTGATTGAAATAACATCAAAATTTTAACCTCTGATCTTAGAAGACAATTAGGCTCCAACCTAACAAGGAGCAAACTAGAATGAACCAGAGCTAGAAAAGAAGACAAATCCCATAACCTTTGACCAATGTAAAACTGGTTTTACCCAAAAAATAAACCCTTAAAAAAACATAGCTCCTCCTATCCCATAGAAGAAGAATAAACCATCGTTAGGTAAGATAAATCCTAGACAAACCTACAAAAAAGTAAAAAATGACTCATTGTGATAGAAACAAGCCCGATATGTACAAAAAACCAAAATGCTAAGGCCGTAACAAAAAACATGTGAGCAAAGAGGATACAAATCCTTTAGAAACCCTTTACCATAATAAAAATGAATCCCATGTGTAGGAATAACCTGATGTAGACAAAAAATAGTAATAAAACCCTTGCCCATAATAATGACATAAATTGGGAGCATGATAAGATGCAAACTAGGGACACTGAATATGTAGAGCTAAATAACGAGAAAAAATTTAGATAAATGCAAAAAAAAACTTTGCAATGACAAACTTGCAAATGGATGGATTTAACACCTACCACTCTGATACCATAAAATGAATTATGACTAGATCATTCTATCCATAAAATTTCACGTGTTGACAATAAAGAACATCACAAAATGAGAGATTTGTAAAATAAAGGGTTTTAAATTGATATGCAGGACAAAATAGCATATATCATATATTACATCCAACTTCTTCTATATTGTTACAAATGAAAAGCCTTGCATATATAAGCAAGTACAAATAAGAAGCAAAGAATCCTAATCAATGTGGGATAAATCCATACTATGAAAAAGATAAATAACACCTAGTCAACATGAGTAACCTACTCTAATAATACCATCATCTTCATGTATAATAAGTACAAGCGTGATCATGATCACTAAAAGTAGGGTAATTCAATAGTGATATGGGATATTTAAACTTTGGTGCTTTTGGTATATCATTTGAATAGGTTGAACCATTGGAAGAATTTGTTTATAATGAAGGTAGAAAGGAACCATTACCTTTGATAATGGGGATATTGTTTAGGAATGTAGGTATCATGGCGGTGTGATTTAATTTTCTCGAATGCATGTCCCCTTTATAAGTTATTTATAAATCATTCATAATTTATTTATGTATTTATCTAAATTTTTGACGATCAAATGAATGAGCGTCTTGGTCATATGTAACCACTTGTGTGGTAAAATGTGCATGAAGGGCATGCTTAGATGACTTGCCATGTTGGTGCCTTATGGATTTTTCAAAAAAACCAAAGCCTTTCTGACATATATTATTTTTAAGAACAATAGGTTGAGTTATACCTTACTCATGTTTGCCCAATCCTTGGCCTTTGCATCCATATTTTTTCAAATATCAAAGACCAAAATCGTATGATGGTGGTGTATTAGGTATGGGTAAAGGCTCTTTATCTTCCTTAATATGGTTCAACTCATCTCTTGAAATGGTGGGAACATGTACTTTATTAAAAGGATAGACGCTACCACCATTCAAGTCTTTGAGATTAGATGCTTTAGCAGTTGGAAAGATATAAGAGTAATCAATTTTTACCCCTTTGATAAAAATTTAGAGAGTTCAATAATAATAGTCATCAAAGCAATCAATATCATCCATGATAAGAGATATGAAGTACATAAATATTAGGACAAAGCATGTAAGAAGCATCTTATAGGGTATGCTTAGGTAGAAATGATGTTCTAAGATCAGGTTCACCAAATGTTTAACCCTAAAATGAGATTTTTCTTAGCTGGGGTTACCTAAATGCCTACTAAAGGGGTATTTATAAATGAATAATAAGCACAAGGGTGATAATTAGATCTATACTAGGCCAATTGGGCATTAAACTCAAATATAACATATGATGAATTTATAAAACTTTGAACATGCTAAATATATAAAGTCAAACTAAACTATGTATGGAAATGACAAAGAAGTAATATACTTATCTAGTTCTGATGCTAACATGGTAAAGGATATAGAACAACTAGAAAGTATACTAGAAGAAGGTTCTAGAACAATCATTAGATTTTGGATATTTGATCTATAGATTTATGGATAATTACATCAATTTGGGATAGTTGCATCAACACTATTATCTAGGTTCAAAGTAAGTGTCTTATATGGAATACCAGATGGAAAAAGATGCAACCACTTGGATGATTTTGGATTTATCTTCACCTTTTCTCTAGTGCATCCAGATCTAGGTCATGCATTGTCATTCTTCATGAAATGTCAAAACCCTAATTCTTCATCTTTATGGTGACCTTGGGGAAAAATGGGTTAGGGGCACATAGTGTCATGTTGACCCCAAAAACCCTTCTATCAGTGAAGGTTGCCTACATATCTAATACTCTGAATAGGGATTCAAACTAATGTAGTTCTCCCCTACGTGTTGGCTTGTTTTTGAATCATGTAATATGTGCAAAACAAGTACTACAATGGCATAGCTTGTAACTTGGAAAATTGGGCTCTCAAGTTACTCACTTAGTAATTTAGACCTATAGATGTGCTATCCCTATGACTAATATGGAAATAGGAGAAAATAGGAAAGTTTTGCTCAATTGAATGCTCTTTGATATGACCACTAGGTATTTTCCCATGTTTCTAGGTGAATAATGAATGAGGGTTGATATTGTATTTATATCAATCATTTTAGAGAAGTAACTCACATTAAATCAATTAGGCTAACCATTAGGATACATTTAATTTATAAAAAGATGGCTTTAGGGCATTAGACACTTGCATTGGGTCAGGGCAATAGTGTTGATGCTAGTGTCTATCTCAGATGTTAATTTTTGGGGAGTAAGAAAGTAGGTACAAGATTAGAACATGTAGAGGTGGAAGATAAGTAAACTAAGAATTTTGGTCAAGATAAAAGGCTTGGGTCATCAACATAAGACTGGTTAGACTAAGAGAGAGGCCAAGGGGAACAAGATATAGTAGATGTGAGACTTCAAAAAGCGAGAAAAGTGCAAAACTAAAAGGAACAAATAAGGTCTGAGTCTTTCAAGTGTAAAAGAATAAGATCTATATAATCCATAAATATCATCTACATATAGGGATATATGTGTGAAGTGTGATGAAATTATATAATAGACAACAACTCAGACTAAACTTATCCATTCAAAAGTTAAAGTATATATATTTATGCATAAAACATAGATTTAAAAAGTACAAAACATGCAGAATAATCTACATAATTAACATATTCAAGAAAATAGAGCATTCATTATGTAATAAATAATGATAAAAGATACTTCGAGGGAAACCATTTCAAAACTATATATTAATCTCTATCAGATCAGAACTATTTTATAATAAAATTAAATGGTATACATAGAGCTTTTAAAAGGCATTATTAGTTCATATTCTAGCCTTTTGCTACATCTAAAGGAAATAACTCTCATTCTGTAGACTATTGTTATACTTTCACATGCTGAATACATAAAAAAAGAGATCAAAGGACCAAATAGCGCGATTCACACACATGTCCACCAAGTACACTCCATGATTTGTGTAGCCTTATTCTACTTCCAATACGATATAGATCATATTTTAAAATTTCTATAATATACATGTGATTTGGGTCATTAGAATGACATGGTTGGTTCATAAGATAAGTAGTTAGTCATAGTGAGATGGTGAATTCAAGCCTTTTAGCAATATGAGGGTCTAAAACTGAAAGGTAGAGCCCTGATTGGTATTTGTCAAGTGTATAAGATTGAGATGCTATATATAATTATATTTTAGTAGCTACAGTAAGAACTCAAGATTTTAAACCCTATGTATCATCCCAATTACTATTAATATCACTAGAACCTTTGTGTAGACACCAAAATTTAGCCAATAAATGCTTGATAATGCTTGTTCTTGACACCTTTACCTTGCTTATAAAATATTCTAGACTTATTTATTTTATCTCTATTCATCCATATTCAATAGATAATTTATTGTCATTCTTGTTTTATAAGCTTCTGACCTTTTAGGACAAGTGCACACTAGGTAGACAAGAGCACACTACGTATTTGTCTAGTAGTGTGGACTTGTCTCTTGCACTCTAATGACTATCTTTTTGGAATAACACACTTCTTAACTATTTTCTTGTTTACATAAATAGGCCAATTATTGAAAATATTTGAAAGGTTCCTCTATAAAATCACATCAAGGGTTACACTTTAAAGTACCAAAAAATCACTTACAAGGTATCTCTCTTTCTGATTTCAAAAGCATTATTTTTTAAGTAAAGATCTCTATTGTAATTTTACTAAAATTTTAAAATCCTTAGCCAAGTCTGATGTTGTGTATTACAAGTTGAGGGTATCTTTTGTCAAGCATTCTAATCAATTTTTCTAGTTACATTCATATGATCTTCTCTAAAGGGAAAATTACATTAGCATGAGGCCCTTTGGGCTATGTAGGCAACCCTCAATCAAAAAGAGGTTTTATAATTATAGCTCGACCATACCCACTTACCCCATTTTATCCCCCTTTGGATTTGATCTCTTTTTGTGTGTTTTTGTATGATTAGCATTCTGATTTTATAAGTCTTTCATGCATCAATTTAGGGTCTGCACATAAATAGATCACATACAAATACAAGCAAACAAGTCCATATTTTTATATCTAGTGCACAATTTGATATGAAAAATTTATAATAGTAGATAATAATGCACTACACTCCTGTCCACCTCCTATAAACTTGTCCCAATAAAAATAAGCCACTATTTTTTGATGCATATGTGTTTGTAGGTCTTTTTAATAAAGTCAAAACTTACAAAAAAATAGCACAATATAGATTAATTGCAAGGAAAATTCTCTTACCCTAACCTTAGTTTCTATTTCTATCAATTTATAATTTCTATAAATTTTATAGATCTCTGTATTTTATTGTATTTTGTCTTATACATCATCTTAGATTAGATTTAAATAGTTTACATTTCTATTCTATATTTAATTATAATTCTAAATTAATTCTAGTGTTTTAGATACTAAAATCTAATTTATATAGCATCTCAATCTTGTATATTTGACAAATACCTATCAGGGCTCTACCCTTCAATTCTAGACCTCCCTGCTACAAAAAGGCTCACATTCGCTATCTCACTATGCTTAATTATTTATATTATGGTTCAACCTTATCATTTTCGATGACCAAAATGTCTTGTACTTGATAGAAATCCTAATACCTGATATATATCCTTCATTGTCAGTTTCAGATCCTTAGTAGCTTCCTATCCTATTGGACACTTGAGTCCTACATAAGGAAACTTGCATGGAAGCAAGTGTCTATATTCCTATCAAGTGTCAATCCTTAGATTTCATATAAATTAAAAATGTTTCAAAACATATGGGTCAACCTATTTGTCTTATTGAACCCTACCATGAGATATTTACAAAAGATGTGGTATAAATACAAATCTAAGCTTAATCATTATCCATCTAGTAAATACCAAGAAAACACCTATTTAATCTCATTCAATCTATTGAAAAATGAGTTATACTACCCCCTTCTTCCCTATTTTCATAAGAGCGGTAATATTACAAGTCTGAAGTGCTCAAAGAATAATGCATGAAAAATATTTGTCAAGTTATAAGTTAGATCATTGCATGCCCTTGCATATAGTGTATTGCATCCTTGTACAAACATAAGCCAAAAACTATGAAATAAATACATATTTATAAGGCCCTCTTCAGAGTATTGTATATGTAGGTAAATCTCATTGACATAGGGTCCCTTAAGGTTATCTCAAATTTGTGATCTTACTAACTCATTTTTAGCAAGGTACCAAGACCTAATGCAAAGAGCTAGGGTTTGATCCACATACAATCATTTACAACATGTGCACGTGAATAAAAGACACCAAGAAAAAGGTAATGAAAAACCCAAAACACTCCAAGTGGTTGATTCACAATACAATGAGTATTATGTATTGGATAGATCCATTGACATCATGACACCTACCTCAACATAAGTGTCCCAAGGCTAATGCTAGTGTCTAGGCCTCCAAAAAAATATTTCCAAAATATAATGACTAGATATTGATCTTGTTCCTACTATTTTTCACCTCTACATATCTCATATATACCTACATATTTTCAAAGAAGATAAGTATTATCTCTTCCTCATGTTTATGCAATCAAATTACTATTTTGATTGTGCTTACTATATTTAGCATAACTCAACATTTTAATTCAGAATATTGATTTATTTGAGTTTTCAATTAATTTGCCTACTTTAAAATATTTTTATTCATCATTATGTAGAGGTTATTCTACCCTTTAACTCTCATCAAAAAACATCTAAAAAGAGTTAAATACGTATAAACCTTTTAATGAATCCACTATAGTTAAAACATTATTTGTTGCTTGTTAATTTAGCTCAGGGTTTTAGTTTAATTCTATAATTTTATGACATTGAAAGAATACATTTCTCAACCTTGGATACTATCTGTAACATAACGATTCAATTTTTTTGACTTTAGAGTAATCCAACACTGAAAAAGTTTGTGTTGTCATCTCAGATATATACTGAAACATAGACTCTTTCTTTCGACTTCTGGTTGAATTTTGTTGTTTTCTATTCAAAAATATTTCACATCTTTCACTTTATTTTTCATTATCTTTGCTTATTTTAGAAATTGTGTTTTATCAATTTTAAAACTACTTAGTTACTGTCTTTAAGGGCTACACGATTTGTTATTTATAGACATCGTGGTATGAGGTGTTTTACTCCAATAATCATAGTCATATTATCGAGCTAAACATGAAATTTAATTTCTAATTTTCTCATGATATTTTTGAAATGCCTAGGATCCCTTGTTCAAACCTAGAGGAAGCCTTTTTTATCTATCTAATTTATGGTTCACTTGAGAGGAGCACATCACCAAGAGAAGTTACTCTCAACTTACCCTCAAAACTAGGGTTAGTGGGATACATGAATGGTTCCACCTCTATAGTTATTAATTTTGGGTCAACACAATGAATAGAAAATAAAGTATATCTAAGAGCCTATAAATCATTCAAACCCTTGTATAGATCACCCTTTATCCTTAATTTTTGTGTGCATTTTCTTCTTAGATAGTAGCTTTGCTTGATTTATCTTGTATATACATAGTCATAATTCTCTTGGTTCATTGTATAACACTAGAATAAATAGTTTTACTTTTTTTAAATTTTGTGATGGGCTTGCTAAAATAATGTTTCTTTCATATTGTACATAGTATTGCTCAAATTCTTGTAAAATGCTCTTTTACTTTTCATGCAATTCAATATGTATATTATTATTTTTATATACAATGGTGTATCAAACGTTACCTTATAAATTTTTTCCTCACAATCTAATTTATATTGTTATAATGTTCAATGTATTTATCTTTCATTTTATATACATGCACCTCATAATGTCCATGTTGTTAACTGCCTAAGATCCCTTGTTCACACCTATAGGAAGCCTTTTTTTATCTATCTGATTTATGGTGCACTTGAGAGGAACACATCACCAATAGAATTTACTCTCAACTTACCCTCGAAAATAGGGTTAGTGAGCTACATGAATGGTTCCACCTCTATAGTTAGTGCTCTAAAATTTGGGGTCAACATAATGAATGGACAAACAAGTATATCTGAGAGCCTATAAATCATTCAAACCCTTGTCTAGATCACCCTTTATCCTTAATTTTTTCTTGCATTATCTTCTTAGATAGTAGCTTCACTTGATTTATCTTGTATATACATAGTCATAATTCTATTGGTTTATTGTATAACACTAGAATATATAGTTTTATTTTTATAAATTTTGTGACGGGCTTGTTAAAATAATGTTTCTTTCATATTGTATATAGTATTGCTCAAATTCTTGTAAAACGCTCTTTTACTTTTCATGCAATTCAATATGTATATTATTATTTTTATATACAATGGTGTATCAAAGTTTACCTTATAATTTTTTCCCTCACAAGCTAATTTATATTTTTATAATGTTCAATGTATTTATCTTTCATTTTCTATACATGCATCTTATAATGTCCATGTTGTTAACCCTAGACGAGATAGAGGTCCCCACATACATTCTTTTTCACTAAAGAAAGTTAATCAACCTAAAGCCTTTGATATTTTAGATCAACTAAAGAATACTAATGCCAAAATTTCCTTATTGTAGCTTTTACAAATAATGCCAATATAATAAGGATATTTTATATGAAGATTTACACTTAACTCTTCTACCAAATAATGTTGAACCTCCCTATGTAGATTATATCATTATTACCAGTTGATGGATTGAGGAAAGCATATCCTTCAAAAAGGAGGACCTTCCCCCATGTCATATTATCAACCATTATTTACCATTGTATATATGTTGACCATTTTTGGCCTTGCAGGTGAAAATCAGTCTCCTTCCTTCTCTACCATTTTGAACCCTCAGTCTAGTCATGTACCCACCTTCTACAAAATTCCCTTTTTCTTCTTTGCAATAAGCCCTGTTCTTATAAAACATTGAAAGATATAAGGACCTACAGGTTTTAGTTCAGTATGGAGCTTTTCGCTCTGTGTAAATGCCTTAGACAAACTTTTGATAAGGAAATGGGCCAGCAGGATTACGAGTCTCTTATAAAGCTCTGAAGGGCAAATGCCCTTACAGAGGGTAGGCAGGTGCTGAATGGCACTGTTTCAAGTAGGTTATGAAGGACACCTTGGGGTCCAAGTGCCCTTGCAAAGGGTAGGGAACCCTTATGAAGGAACCAAAAGACAAGGCAAAAAGGAAAGATAGGCAAAGACAAAAGTCAAATTTCTATAGGCAAAATGCCCAAAGCAATTCCTTCAAACATTTTGTCTGAAGAAATTACAAGGCAAAGAACAAAAAGGATTATCTTTTAAAAAATTTTTTGTGGCAAAAAATTCACAAGGCAAATCCTTCAGATAAAAAGTACAAGGCGCAATTGGTTTCCAAGGGTTTCTCACAGGTGGCAGGCATTGACTACTCAGAGACCTTTGCACCCATTGCAAAGATGACTTCTATCCAACTCACCTTAGCTATTGCCGCAACACATGGTTGGGATGTGCACCAGATGGATGTGAAGAGTGCCTTTCTTCACGGAGACCTAGAGGAGGATATATACATGGAGCAGTCGCCAGGATTTGTTCAAGATTCTTCCTTAGTAGGCAGACTTAGGAAATCTATCTATGGCCTCAAATAGGCCCCTTGGGCTTGGTATGCCAAGATGGATTCCTTCCTTATCACAATGGGTTTCAATAGGTGCCATTCTAACCCCAATGTCTACTTCTTATGATAGGATGATTCACTCTTGATTTTGGTTTCCTATATGTTGATGACCTTTTGATCACCGAGAGTTCTTCATCAGCTATTGCAGTGGTGAAGGCATCTCTCTAGGATAGATTTGACATGACAAAATTGGGTTTGTTGCACTACTTCCTTGGCATTGAGATCTCACAGTCAGATTTAGGGATTTCTCTTGCACAACCTAAGTATGCTCTTGATTTATTGTCTCAGTTTCACATGGCTGATTGCAAGCCATCTCTGACTCCCTTTCTATCAGGAGTCAAGCTTGAGGCTGACTGTTCTTCACCATTAGTTGATGCCACTCAGTATTGACAACTTGTTGGTAGTCTCATCTACTTGACTCACACCAAGCCTGATATATCATATGCAGTGGGACTTGTCTCCAAATTTATACAGGAACCTCATGAGCTGGATTAGAAAGCAACTAAGAGGATGTTGCATTACATACAGGGTTCACATAGATATGGGATTCATTAAAAATTTGGCATAGAGGCTGACTTGATTGGGTATATAGATTCAAACTGGGCTGGTGATTCACAGACTCGCAAGTCCACTTCTGGTTACAGTTTCTCTCTAGGTTCTGGTCCTATCAGTTGGTCTAGGAAGAAGCAAAATGCTATTGCTATATCATGCATAGAGGCAGAGTACAGGGGAGCTATTAATGCAACTATTGAGGCTATTTGGCTTTAGGGGATACTTTATGAGTTTGGCATTCCTATCAGGCAGCCCACCATCATTTATTGTGACAACCAGAGTACCATTCAGATTTGTAAGAATCTAGTTCAGCACCAGTAGACCAAGCACATAGAGATTCACATGCATTTCATTCGAGAGATTATTCATAGTCAAGTCATTGACTTGATATTTTGCCAGTCTTCAAAGCAGGTTGCAGACATCTTCACCAAACCTTTCACTGAGAGCAAGTTCATTCATCTACGAGCTCTTCTTGGGGTGTGGTCCACATCTACTGTAGCATCATCTTTGGGGGGGGCCACTAGCCTCTTCATTTATTTTATGTCTCTCTTTTGGGGGGGGAGTTTTTTTCCTACGGGTTTTCTCCTTTTCTCTATCTTATGGGAGATTGCATTTGTACATGGGTACCTCATCAGGCCTAGTTGCCGAGACCCATTTTATATTTACACACTGCCCACCTAAGCTGCGCTTATGGGGGGGGTGTTAGTGTAGGTTTTTATTTTTCCCTATTATTTAATTAGGAAATATTATATATTTGTGCATACATGGAGTTTTCCTACATTCGTGGGATAGGATAGTTTATGTGGAGATGTGTGTCATAGATGTGTCATAGGTGTCATAAGAATGTCATAAGTAACTCCTTTGACTGGCTATTCTAGGTATGGGAGTTACTTCTCTATTCTTAGCACCTTGTCACCACCTTTCATGGAGAAGTTACAGTCTATTCTTGGGGTGCTTTGACCACCTTTTATGGAGGAGTTACTTACGTGCTCTCCTATATGTATTCTTCACTTTGGCCATCTTAAATTATTCATATATTGGGTTTTCTCCTATTTGTCTTATGAAATTTATCTCCTTGTATAATTTCAAATTGCTTTAGCTTCTTTGTGGTGTGCACCAACTTTGTCTTGTGTGATAACTTGACCATTGCATTCACATTATTCAAACCTTGGTGAATCCTCTAATAAAAACCTGTCGAGAAAAATAAGCGGCAGAATGAAGGAAAGATTTCTTTCTGATAATATGTCTAAAGGAATTCCTTCAGACATTTTGTCTAAAGGATTTGAAAATTTGAGGCAGTCTAAAGGACCCCAAAGGGCAGGTGCCCTTGCAGGGGATTTTTGGTGACTGTGAAAGGGACCTTTCTCAAAGCCCAAAGGGACACCTTCCCTTTGGGAGGGTTCAAAGGCTAAGCCTGGTCAAAGGAACACTTTAGAAAGAAAGCTGAGAGCTAAGAGATCTAAAGGAGAGTCAAGATGAAGGAATTGACCAAGGATGTCAAAATTGAGCATCATGAACTAGCTGTTGGAATCCAGACGTTTGATGACATCCCCGCAGATGTCAAATTTAGGGCAATAGAATAACCGTTGGCTTTCAAATGGAAATAGGTGCGTGAATGTAAAATTTATGAAAATGAAATAGCCATTGATATTTAAATGCTTGAGTGTGAACCCAAAGGAATTCAAAGGCCTTAGGGCCAAAAGGAAGAGCCCACTGAGGAAAGAGCCCAAAGAGCTAGCAAAGGATGATAAGATAGCCTCGAGAGCTCAAATTCCAAGAAAAGACAAAGCCAGAAAGAGATAAAATAATGAGATATGGACAAAACAACCTAGGTGGCAAAAGGGAGGTGTTAACACAAGGAGTTATTCTAGTGGTTGAAATAGTCTCTGCCAAATAGTCATCAAGGAGCACAAATAGTAAATGATGTAGCCTATTTTTTTCCTCATTTTGCATTAATGGGTAGACAACTGTATGAATGTCTTGAAGAAGGGGTCTTGTTTTTAGACAAATGATGTGGCCCATGTTTTCACACATGATGTTTAATATATTTTAAATACTAAAAGTGAAAATTGGCAGCCGACACAACATTCTCTTTCAACGTTTCTTCTTCCCAATGCTCTCAACGCACATGGGCCACTTGTAAAAAGAGTGCCAAAGTCTTTTCCAAAAGGGAAACATTACTTCCTCTCTCTCTATATATATTGTAAAATCTCTTTTGAGAAAGGATCTCTCAATTTTTTTGTATGGTGCAACCCTGCCAAATTTTCACCTTGAATCAATAGAAAGTGTTTTACCTCTATTTGGTTGGATATATCTCTGAGTGTGCTTGAGTATTAACCTTGTGTTCAGTCATGGTTCTATAATGATTTCACAGGATTGATACCAATATACCTGGTATAGACAAAGTGCCACTCCTGCAGGTAATAAGGAGAGTTGTATTTGGAGTGCAAAGGTAGAAGGTTACCAAGCAGTGTGTTTTCCTATAGCACCTATGGTAAGTTCATTTTCTATGTGTGTCTTCAATAAACCTCCCTATTAAGCTCTTTATAGTTTGGTACCTTTATAAGATAAAGTGTATGTATGTGCTCTTATGGTTTGAAGTGTGAGCAAATGAGTAGATCAAACTTTTTTGGTACATCACCATATTAATCTAGGCTCTGATTTCAGTAATCCTTCCCTCTTTTCAACCCCCACTATATATATATTAGTAATAATACTGAAATAACTCAGAGATGCATCAAAGGGAGCTAGCCCTTATCTAGATATTCTCACCTCAATTTTTCCAGACCCACAGGCAAGAGAGGAGTCTCCATTATGCCGCGTGGAAGAGAGAAGCCCAACCTTCTCTCAAGGGTGCAATCCATAGTGTCAACAGTTTTTGACACACTTGGTGGGACCATTTTTAACACTTAGTAAAGTTATAGGATTGATGCTGGTCTTATAACATCAAAATCAACCATTTTCTAACATCTGGGGACTCCACTATTAAGATCATCAGTCTCTGGTCAAAGGTCAGTCTAACATCCTATGCCTAAGGTCACCAAATGATCTGCTGCTAAGGGTGTCCCTTTTGAATTTGTTGAAATACCTTTAAACTCAGTAAGGTGACTGAGGTTTGCAAGAACTCATCCTTATTTAGCAAATTGTTTTCTTAGACTTGCTATAAGATACACTTACATAAAAAGGCCTCGGTTGAATCCTGCCATAGCTATGGCTTTACCTTTTATGGCCTTTCATGGTCAGAGTCCTTTGAATCTCATACATTATGACCCAAACCTAGGGTCAGACCTTAAAAGTGTGCCTCCATTTAATGGAGAAGGGCCCATTACTGCTATTGAGCACATTAGAAATATTGCCAACCTCTACAATATTCACAAAGTCACTGAGGAAAACATTGTTATCAGATTGCTGGCATTGTCTTTTAAGGGCAAGGTTCTAGACTGGTATGGGACCCTACCCATGAATTTAATTAACTCATGGAATGAATTGGGTACCCTCTTAACAAATAGATTTGTGGAGAAGAGTGACCACCTCTCACTTGCCGAGCAGTTGACCACCATGAAGAGAGCTCCACAAAAATTTATGTAGGATTTTAATACTCAGTTTCAGAAGATATGGGATAGAATCCCCATTTTGGTAAGGCCAACCCCAAGTGATGCTTTCCTTTATTATTTGAATGTGTTGAATAGTGACATTGCTATCATGATACAGTCCATGGGAGGACATGTGCTGCCTGCTGCCTATGACATAGCCATAACAACTGAGAATTGCCTGGTAGAAGTGGGAAAGATAGCCCCTAGACCTCATATGCCACTCTTTCTTGAATTACCACCTCTAGTCCAAACTGATTCACCTACCTTAGTTCTCCTACCTGGCATAGAAAATCCAGTTGCTACTCCGTCCAATGACCTTCATGAAGTCAAAATCTTGTTACAAAGTGTGACCAATGAACTAGTGGCTCTCAAAAGGCAGGAAGCTCAGAACAATCAGCCAAATCAAGGATATCAATAGTTTGGGCAAGTAAATAGACCCCCTTTCTAGAATTACAATCAAAGACAAGGTTAGTTTACACAGGCTAGACCTTATCAAGGCTATAATCTAGGTGCTCCTTTATCATCCAAGGCCATGGTGCCCGTTCAAAACAATCTGGGGCAAAAACAACCAAATTGCTCACCTATGGGGTACAGTCAAGATCAGGATATTTATACAAATGATATGCTAAGTCAATACACTAATGCACAAGATAATCAGGCAACTACTCAATTCCCAACCTTTGAGGTGTCATTGCAACATGGCATGGACAGCAGGCTGGCTCAGTCTGATTTTGCTCTCATGAATCACCTAGAAGGTGAATTCTACGCAGTCAACTACATAGGCAATGCAGATAATTAAGGTGACTATGTGGTAGCCAACACAAGGTCAAAAAGGATAGCTATGAAGGAAGCTCAGGTAGCTGCTCAAATCTCCACAACATCATCTTCGTCACATACAAACTAGAAACTTCCAAATTTTAGGCTGCCATTCACACCCTCAGCTCCTCGACCTATGCCCTAGGTTACAAGTAACCCCAAGGAGAATTTAAAAGGGTACAACCTTAGATCAATGTGGTAGACTAAATGAAGAAGCTACACATGAATATCTCCTTGTGGGATTCATTGGCAATGCTAGGACAAAAAGACATGCTACAAAAGGAATTGCATGGGCTAAATGAATTGGCTATCACAACAAAGGCTGATAATGTTTTGATCATGAATGGGCAGCCTTCCACATCAGGCCTAGTAAAGAAAGAAGAAAAGGTTCCTCCTTCTAACTATCCTTAGTCATAGGATATTTTTGGGTGCATAATTGCATTATTGACAGTGGGGCAAGCACCTCAGTAATGCCTAAATGTATAGCGGATAAACTAGGGCTCAAAATGAAGAAATGACTAAGGGAGTCCTACAACTAGATGGAATACCAACAAAAATAATAGGATTGGTGAGAGGCTTGAAATTGATGCTCCATGCCTGTCTAACCTTCTCAGTCCCTCATGATGTGGTGGTGGCAGATGTTCCTCCTTAATTTTCCATTTACTTATCTAGGGATTTCACATATAAAATAGGTGGCTACCTAGCAACAAACTAGTCCTACCTGGTTTTTAGAACCAAATATGATACCAAGGTCAAAATTGAGTTAGATCCAATCCAAAGAGATCATCTGGAACCATACTCACTCAAGGCGGCAAATGTCAGTTATGCCATTATTGATAAAAAATAATGCCAAATGGATAAATCTCCACCCTTTGCCCTTGAAGGAGTTGTTGACCTGCTCCTAGATGAATGGGGAAGTGACAACTTTGAACATGATCCTTACAAGTTCATAGAAGAGGCAGGCCTTAGGATTTATTGCATGCATGAAGAGGGTAATTTTGTACCAAATTTGATGAAAATAAGCCAAGAGATCTCAAGTTTATGGTAGCTTTTCTTTGATGGCTCAAGAAGCAAGCTGGTGGGGGAGTGGTGCTAGTTTTAGCCTTTATGTTGTTGTTCTCCAACATTTATCACTCATTTTAGGACAAAATATGAACTATTTTGGTTCAACAGGCCAAAAATATCTCTTCCCTTATCAAAAATTATTCTGAGCATTCAAATTATCCATTATTCAAGCTTTTTCAGATTTCTACAGACTCTGCAGGCTTGAAACTATGGACTCTATAGGATTGAAACTACAGACTATGTAGGCTTGAATCTATGGACTCTGCAGGCTTGAAACTAGTAGGTTCAATGACCTTATCAAGCAAATTCTCTCAAAGGAGCAAGTTTCCAGCACTTAGGCAATTTCAAGATTGGTTCAATGCCTTTGTTCAACCAAAATTTTTCATCAGCAAGCTTCTAAGCAAGGATTGATCCATTGAACCATTGAACCAAAAAAGTTCAATGAGTTCAATGGGTTCAAAGGTTCAATGTCATTGACAAGTTTAAAGAGTTAAGCGCTTTGTCAAAAGTTCATCAAGTTGAACCACCTCAAGGTTCAACTACTTCAAAATACTTAGTGAAAAGAAGAAGGCCTGAACCATTGAACCGTTGAACCTTAAACCATTTTGGTTCAAAGGTTTAACAGGTTCAATAGTTCAATAGGTTCAACACGGTTGGTTCAAGCAGTCAAAAGACTTAGCCAAAATAAAAGATTCCAATAAAGAGATTGAACCATTGAACCAAAGTTGGTTTAATAGGTCAGCTCAAACGGTTGGTTCAAAGGACTACCCCAAAGCCGAAGGAAAAAGTGCCCTTGCGGAGGGTAATGAACTAGAGACAAGTGCCCTTGTGGAGGTTAGGGAAGATGGGTTCAAAGGATCAAAAAGTGACTAAGGCCGACAGGGAACATTTCCTTTAGACTTTTTGCTTGAATAAATTACTAAGTGAAGGAACCGTAAGAATTCATTCGAGAAAAATTTCCTCAAAAAAGTAGATAAGGCAAAGGCGAATTATTTCAGACAAAAAGTCTGAAAGAATTCCTTTGGACTTTTGTCTGAAGGAAAATCCTGAAAGGAAAAGCCTGAAAGAAAGTAGAAGAAGCCAAGGAGAGATTTCCTTCGGACATTTTGTCTGAAGGAATTAGAGCCTGAAGACCCTTCAAAGGACCTCGAAGGGTAGGTACCCTTGTGGGGGGCACTCAGTATTCAAAAAAAGGACCTTTATCATAGACCTAAAAGGACACCTTCCCTTCGGGGTGTTCCAAAGACAAAAGGTCGAAGGAATTTCAAGGCTTCAAGAGACTTAGAAAAATAAAAGAAGTAACGATTGAACCAAAGAAGAGAATGAACCAATGAACTGATTGAACCTTGAACCAAATGAGTTCAAAGTTCAATGGTTTACAAGTTCAAGCGGTTCAAAGACAACCCCAAGCAAAGGAAGAACATGGATGATTCCAGAGACCAGTTCAAAGGATGGTTCAACCAGACAAAGCAAAGAAATCAATGAACAAAGGCAGGGATTGAACCAGGAAGTTGAAAATGATCACCTAAACCGTTGAACCATTGAACCAATGAACTTTCACAGGTTCATGGTTCAATATGGTTCAAACAACCAACAACCATTGACGAGCCTGCAGACATCAAAATTATGTTAATGGAATATCTATTGATTTTTGAATATGGCACAGAACTTGAAAAATAAGCCAAGCGACCAATTGAAAAGAGAGCTCAAGAGCCCAAATTGCTATAGGGAAGAGAGAAAAATACAAAAAGATCAAAATATATACAAGGGAGTTATTTCCAGTAGGTGAAATAGTCCACCAGGTAGACTTCTAAGCACGCCAAATTAAGGATGCGGCCTATTTTTCTTCCATGAAGTAAAGCCAAAATGGACAGCTACACAGACATCAAGAAAAGGACCAGACAATCCATACTAAGGAAGAGACATATTAGATGAATTAACATGCCACAGTTAAGGCTGATACATTGTTCCAAGCATAGTCACTCGAGAGAACTAAAAATGCATTCAATGCATTGAATGTAGTATGGGTCATTCCATGGAAAGCAACACTAAGCCTTTCTGGGGAGAGCCATATATTGTAATCTCTGGTCTTATGCAAAGGGAGACTTTTTGATTATAGAAGTAAAACTCTGCTCAAATTGAAAGGCGAAGACTGAGACTTTGAGCTCAAATTATTGTTCATATTATTTTATCTGAATGAGAAAGCAAGTTACTTGTAGACTTTGTGATGTTATAGCTTGTGTCATTTTAAGAGATTGTTCTTATGTCTATTTCTTGAATGTATTCTTGTTTATTCAATTTAACAAGCAAAACTAGTGGAAGTAATCAAGAAGGTGTCTTGAAGCCAATTATTGAAGACTTTGTGCTAACTGCAATTGCCTTTAGTGTGTTTGTCTATTTTCTATTTCTATGTAAAAGACCTTGGGATGACTTTGTGCCTTCATTGTACTCTGTATTTCAATATTTGGGTAGTTGAGGTGTAGACTTTGTGCTACACTTCATCTTGTTGGCTATGCCCTTTGTTACCAGTTACTTATCACTACCAAAAAGAACTCCTGATGCTTCTTACAAGATCACTTTTGAAAGAAGAGAAGTTCCTTCAGTGTTTTCACTAGGATTTTATCCTTTTGTCTATGAACATCATCTCTAAAAAAAGAGAGATGGATGGTGTAATCCTACCCTTGAGTTTTATTTTTTGCTTATTTATATAGTATATATCTCCTCATATTTAACAGAGAACCTCCCCTTGATGAGAGGAGAGATTTATCCCCTTTTGATGTGGTAAACCTGCACATCTGATTGACCAATCTCCCTTGCTATGGTTGATATGACTTATTTTTCTCATCAGTTAGCTGATTGACAAAATATTCACCCAACAATTTTTGGGTGACTCTGTTGAGGAAAGAGCATGCAGTTTAAAGCCTCAAGGTTCAAACTGAAGCAGGGCCAGTTCTTTTTCATTTTTATTCTACAATCTGGCAACTCCACGCTATACTAGAAGCCAAAGATCCCAAGGTGTTGTTGACCTTATTTTTGAGTTGGTGTAGTAGGGTAATTTTGATTTGTTCCCTTCCCAACTTCATGTTCAATGATCCAAGAGCGTTCTTCCTACCCGTACCAGGTCACTAACACAAGGCAGAGCTTTGCCTATACATACACCACCTAGATTTGTTATCCCCCTTTTTCATAATCAAATCATGGTGGCTCAAGGCCCCTGGGGTAACTCTTTTGGTCCACTCAATCTTACTCCAACTCTACATGAGCTTCCACACAATTCAAGGAAGAATTTCCCCAAATTCTTTGGTGAAGGGAAAGTTCATCCTGATGAGCACATTACAGCCTTCAGCATAGCTTATGGTGTGATAGGTGTGGAGTATGAAGACATAGCAATTAGGATATTCATGGAGACACTAAAATGCACTGCTATAGACTGGTTCTACCATCTACAAGCTCGGTCAGTGACTAATTGGGACACTCCTAAAGCTAAATTTGAAGCTAGGTTCAAGCCTGTAGAAGATGCACATGCCTTGCTAGCCCAACTCACACACATGAAGAAGGAGCCTCATGAGCATATGAGGGATTTCATTACCAAGTTTGACAAGCTGAGGAACTAGATTCCTATAATTGCTCAGCCAACACTTGAAAACCTCAAATACTTCTTCATCAACTCACAACTACTTGAAGTGAGTTTTCTGCTGAGACGGGCTAGCCACATAGACCTTGCTGCTGCTCAATATTTGGCTATTGAGGTAGAAGATGAACTTATCTTGGCAGGAAAGATAAAGAGAGATCCTAACAAAGGTAAATCCTCTTCCTCTTCTGAATACTCATCTACAGCCACCATTGATCCAATGGTGTAGAAGCTAGCAAACACATTGCTAGCCCTTAGAAAACAAATGGCGCAAGTGATGTCATCTACTCCTCCATACAGAGATATACCAAGGAGAACATTTCAGAATCAGTCACATCAAGGCAATGTTGCCAGGAATCAAGGGCAAACAAATCATCTTCCTACCCCTCAGAGAAATAACCTTGCCATTGAAGCACCTTCAACCAATTTAGCAGTTGGATATCTTGAGGCAAAATCAGATTTCTCCTTCTAACCTGAATTGAACTCAGAAGATGACACTAATCTCTTCACAGAGAGAAGAAGAATTAGGTGGTGATTCCAACATTAGTTTCTTGAATTACCAGGATGAACCTAGAAGTGAAGGTAAAGTGGATGAGGGATCATATGCTGTGTTCACCCAGTCTAAAAATTAGTCAGCCCAACAAGCTAATAAAAGAAAGACATAGGAGTGACCTCAACCTAGAATTTCAATTGCCAAGCGGGGAACCACTCTACCTTTCTAGCCAAAGGACCTGGTGATTGCAAAAAAGGTAAGTACATCAAACATCCCTACACCTTCTACTTCAAATTTGTAGACCAGTCCTCCCCCTCCCAAAAACCAAAAGGATGAACTCCCATCCTCTGTACCTAGTTTATTTCAAATATTTGACATAATTGACCACATCAATAAAACTAAAATTCAAATGTTTGAATTTGAATTTTTGCAGTCCAATCTTGAGCAATTAGACAAGTTGGTTTAATGCGTAAAGAACCAAGCCATCCTTGTAGGACAAGTAATTCCAAAGGTAACTTGAGATCCTTCTAAGAACACATCAAATAGGAATAATCTTGTCATTACTCCTCCTACTACTCCCAGGAGGACTAAACCTTTTATGTCTCTCTACTGATAAATGGACATCAATTAAACAATTGTATCATTAATTTCGGAGCTTCAAATAATGTCATGCCTACTAAAGTGGTAGAGTCCCTTAGTCTCACACTAACCAAGACATTTGGGAGATGTTTCTCCATGGAGAACAAACAAGTTCCACTATTGGGATAAATCAAGGACACCCAATTTGCATTTGCAACATTCCCAGACAAGAGAATCAAAATGACTGTCCTGGTGGTTGACGTCCCAGCATCATATGGCATCCTTCTTGGCCAAATTTTTTGCAAGGATGTTGGTGGTGAATTAAACATGGACCTCTTCAAGGTGAGGATCCCAGTCAAGGGCATTATGCAAAGATTTCTCTTTGAGAAGGAAGCAAAATATGTGGTCACTCAAACATCAACGCCTGAAGCTCAAGTTTTGTTTGAGTCTTCAGGTATGGGTAATTATTTCTTGACCACAAAAGATGTTCATGTTTCAGCTGATCAAACTTCTGAAATTGACAGTCTGAAAATTGGTTTAGATAGAACAATAGAAGACAGGATGGTAAAATGTAGTACAAGTGCAGAAGAATCTCCCCCTCCAAACGAAGAAGAGTCTAAGGAAAAATTAGTGCCTGATGAGATATAGATTTTGGAATTTGATGGAAGCTTTTCATCAACCAGTTCAGGAGCTGAGATTATGTTGATATCTCCTCAAGGAGATATTTTTCCTTCTTCATACAAGTTATAGTTTAGCAACACCAACAACACAACTGAGTATGAATCTCTATTGTTTGGATTGAAGGTTGCTCAAGATAAAGGCATCAAACTCCTTCATGCCAAAGGAGATGTTGAACTGGTGGTTTGTCAAGTAAGAAATCTATATCAAACCAAGAATGAGAGATTACACCACTACTGCAATCTAGTCTCGGATCAAATTGAAAGCTTTGATACTTTTAGCATCTCTACCATACCCAAGGAGTTCAATGATAGAGCTGATGCATTGACAGTCTCAGCAACTCTATTGGTTCTTCACCCAGACTTCAAAGGAGATAGGTACACTATTGAACTGATCTTTTGACCAAGTGTGCCTGATAATGCCAATCATTGGTAAGTGTTTAACAATGACAACCAAATCATTGCCTTTTTGGAGCAAAAAGATAGCTTTGAACAACTACACTTTGAAAGCAATAAACCTTAGAAGCTTGAACCAGTCCATGAATCAAGTTCAGATGCAGGTGAAGAATTCCTAAAACTTAAAGGGAATAAAATCCCAAAAGGCTTGGTTTCTCTTGAGAAGATATTTGACAAGCATGACAGATTCATCAAACAACAGTAAACAAATTCTAGCTCCTCCCAGGAATTTGATCAGATAAATATAGGTACCAAGGAAAATCCCAAGATGGTAAACATTGAGAAATACTGCACTCCTGAGGAGAGATTCAAATTCACTGCTCTACTCTGCCAGTATATGGATGTCCTAGCATACTCCTATGATGATTGGAAGTCACTCAGGCCTAAAAAAATTTGCCATGAGATTCCTTTCAAGAGTGATTCAGTGCCTTACAAGCAAAAATCTAGATAGTATAATCTGAAGATATCAAGTACTATTCTATTTGAAATACAAAAAATGCTGAATGCTAGGATAATTTACTTAATCCATCATTCCACATGGATTCCCAACATAGTACCTGTGAGGAAGAAAAATGGAAAAATCCACCTTTGTGTGGATTCCAAAAATTTGAATCAATCATCCTTAAAGGATACTATCCTCTACCTATCATGGATCAAGTGCTTCAGACAGTTACTAGTTCAAAAATGTTATCAATGCTAAACATCTTCTTAGGGTATAATCAAGTTGAAGTTGGTAAAGCATACTAGTATAAGACTACCTTCACCACACCTTGGGGCACCTTTGCCTATCAGAGAATACCATTTGGCTTGATCAATGTTGGCACCGCTTTTCAAAGAGCAATGGACCTTGCTTTCAAAGATGAAATGGGTAAGTTCATTATAGTTTATCTTGATGACTTGACCGTCTTTTCTAAGCATCGACCAAATCATGTGCACCATTTGTAATAAGTGTTGGAACGTTGCTACCAGAATGGCATTTCTTTAAATCTCAAGAAGTATATTTTTGGGGTAATAGAAGGGAAGCTTCTCAGACACATTGTGTCCCAAGAAGGCATAAAGATTGACTCAGACAGAGTCAAGTCCATCCAGGAGCTTACCCTGCCTACAAGTAAGACTAAAGTTCACTCTTTCTTTAGAAAAGTGAATTTTTTATGAAGGTTCATCCTAGAGTTTATTGAGAAGACTTGTCACATTATGGACATGATGAAGGGCAAAGCTAATTTTTGGTGGACTGCAGAAGGCAAATTGGTGTTTCAAGATATTAAGACAGCTATTGCCCGTGCTCCAATTTTGGTTTGTCTAGATTATACTAAGGATTTCACCATATATAGTTATGCTTTTGAACACACACTTTTAGCAATTTTAGTTCAACAAAACCAAGAAGATGTGGAAACTTCCATTTCTTTCAGGCACTGTCCTCTCAAAGCTTATGAGTTGAAGTACTCAAACATGGAGAATCATGCCTATGTAGTGGTAAAGGTAGTGAAGCATTTCCACTTTTACAACTTGAATTCACATACTACTACCCTGATTCCTAACACCACAGTCAAATCCATATTAACTCAGCAAGAGTTTGGAACCAAAAGAGGGAATTGGATTGCTAAAATCTAAGAGTTTGATCTAGTCATCAAACCAATGAAGCTAGTGTGGGGAAAGGGCCTATGCCAATTGATTGTTAACAATAAACTATAAAAAATAGAGCATGGAGAAGAAGAAATTGAAGACACGCCAATAGTCCTCTTTATCTCCAATACAAATGAGTGGTATTCAAATATTGCTCATTTCCTTACTTATGGTGAGTGTCCTGCTCACCTGTCTCATAAAGAAAGGAGGACTATTAAATTGAAAGCTACCAATTTTGTCTTATGGGACAACGACCTGTATAAGAGGAGCCTTGATGGAGTGTTCCTTTGCTGCATGGATAAAGAACAGCAGAACCAACTTTTGAAGTCCTTCCACAATTTGGCTTGTGGAGGACATTTTTCTACTCCTATAATTGCCCATAAGATTCTGTGAGCCAAGTATTAATGGCCTACTCTATTTCAAGATGCATACAAATAGGTAAGAAGGTGTGAACTGTGCCAATAATTTATAGAAAGACCTAAGTTAGTTGCTCTACCTCTTAAACCAGTGGTAATAGAAGAGCCATTTTAGCAATGGGGAATCGACCTCATTAGTGCGGTAAACCCATCTTCAAGTGCTGGACATGATTATGTCCTCACAACCACATATTACTTCACCAAGTGGGTGGAAGCTATTCCAACCAAGCAGGCCACTTCAGAAGTAGTGTGAGATTTTCTCAAAGAGAACATCATTTCCAAGTTTGGGGTCCCAACCAAGATTATCATAGACACTGCAGCTTGTTTTTCTTCTCAAGAGATTACTCAATTTTGCTTTTACTATGGGATTAGCCTCTCCCACTCTTCTGATTACTTTCCATAAGGGAATGACCAAGCTGAATCAAGCAACAAGAACCTGGTGACCACCATCAAGAAGCTAGTGGATGACAACCAATGAACATGGCATATAGTATTGGTTAATGCTTTGTGGGCAGACAAGATCACACCCAAGAGGGTAATTGGTATGTCACCTTTCCAAATTCTTTATGGTCTAAATGTTGAGTTACCAATCATCCTAAAATTATCAGCATTAAAATTGGCTAAGGCAATTGAAGATCAAACATATGAAAGCTCCATTGATAAGAGGATCATGTGCTTGACTGAGCTGGATGAGCGGTGAATTATGGTGGTGGACTGAATTACTACACATCAAGGTCTAGTGAAGAAGCTCTTCAACCAGAAAGCAAAAGATCATGATTTCCAAATTGGAGATCAAGTCTTGTTGTGGGATAAGAGAAGAGAACCAAAGGGGATGCATGGGAAATTTGATTCCCTTTGAAGAGGCCCATTTACTGTCCATCAGCTCAATGGAAAAAATAGCTTCTTATTGAAGTATCAAGATGACACGCTCTTTTCTCTGTCTCACAATGGGCAGCATCTGAAGCACTTCAATTCTTGAAGTATCAGATAAGTTCACCTATATATATGTATATTTTTATAGTCTTTAGCTCTGTTTTGTGTTATTCATTTTCATTTTTAGTGCCTTTTTTTTTGGGCAGCATGACTCTGTAGCCCAATGGCATACTTAAAGGCACTAGATATTTTGGTTTCTACTCCCCTCAGCTATTCCAAGTTTTCAACTGAACGAAGTTCCCCAACTAGAGCCAACTATTGTTCTCCAAAATTTATCACTCATTTTGGGACAACATATGAACTATTTTGGTTCAACAGGCCAAAATTATCTCTTCCCTTCTCAAAAACTATTTTGAGTATTCAAATTCTCCATTATTCAAGCTTTTTTAGATTTATATAGACTCTGCAGGATTGAAACTATGGACTCTACAGGCTTAAAACTACAGACTCTGCAGGCTCAAAACTATAGACTCTACAGGCTTAAATCTACAGACTCTGTAGGCTTGAAACTAGTAAGTTCAATGGGTTCAATGGCCTCATCAAGAAAATTCTCTCAAAGGAGCAAGTTTCTAGCACTTAGGCAATTTTAAGATTGGTTCAATGCCTTGGTTCAACCAAAAATGTTCATCGACAAGATTCTAAGCAAGGATTGAACCATTGAACTGTTGAACCTTAAACCAAAAAGGTTTAATAGGTTCAATGAGTTCAAAGGTTCAACATCATCAACAAGCTTAAAGAGTTAAGCACTTTGTCAAACGTTTATCAAGTTTAACCACTTCAAGGTTCAACTACTTCAAAACACTTAGCGAAAAGAAGAAGGCTTGAACCATTGAACCGTTGAACCTTGAACCATTTTAGTTCAAAGGTTCAATGGGTTCAATGGTTCAATAGGTTCAACGCGGTTGGTTCAAGCGGTCAAAAGACTTAGCCAAAATAAAGGATTCTGATAAAGATATTGAACCATTGAACCAAAGTTGGTTCAATCGGTTGGTTCAAACGATTAGTTCAAAGGACTGCCCCAAAGCTGAAGAAACAAGTGCCCTTGCCAAGGGTAGTGAACTAGAGACAAGTGCCCATGTAGAGGGCAGGTAAAATGGGTTCAAAGGATCAAAAAGTGACTAAGGCCAAAAGGGAACATTTCCTTTGAATTTTTTGCCTGAGGAAATTACTAAGTGAAGGAACTGTAAGAATTCCTTCAAGAAGATTTTCCTCGAAAAAGTAGATAAGGCAAAGATGAATTCTTTCAGACAAAAAGTGTGAGAGAATTCCTTCAAAATTTTGTCTTAAGGAAAAGATCGAAAGGAAAATCCTGAAAGAAAGAAAAAGAAGCTAAGGAAAGATTTCCTTTAGACATTTTGTTTGAAGGAATTAGAGCTTGAAGACCCTGCGAAGGACTTGAAGCCCGAAGGACCCCGAAGGGTAGGTACCCTTGCAAGGGGCACTCAACACTCAAAAAAATGACCTTTATCAAAGACCTGAAGGGACACCTTCCCTTTGGGGTGTTCCAAAGACAAAAGGCTGAAGGAAATTCAAGGCTTCAGAGAGACTTAGAGAAATAAAAGAAGCAGTGATTGAACCAAAGCAGAGAATGAACCAATGAACTGATTGAACCTTGAGCCGAATGAATTCAAAGTTCAATGGTCACAAGTTCAAGTGGTTCAAATACAACCCCAAGAAAAGGAAGAACATGGATGATTCCAAAGACCAATTTAAAGGATGGTTCAACCAAACAAAGCAAAGAAATGAATGAACAAAGGCAACGATTAAACCAGGAAGCTGAAAAAGATCACTTGAACCATTGAACCATTGAACCAATGAACTTTCACAGGTTTAAAGGTTCATGGTTAAATATGGTTCAAATAGCCAACAACCATTGAGGGCCCTGCAGATGTCAAAATTAAGGTAATTGAATATCTATTGATTTTTGAATGTGGCACAAAACTTGAAAAATAAGCCAAACAATCAGCTTAAAAGAGAGCCTGATAGCTCAAATTGCTACAGGGAAGAGAGAAAAATACAAAAAGATTAGAAATATCTACAAGGGAGTTATTTCCAGTAGGTGAAACAATCCACCAAGTAGACTTCTAAGCACACCAAATTAAGGACACGACTTGTTTTTCTTCCATGAAGTAAAGGCAAAATGGATAGATATGCAGACATCAAGAAAAGGACCAGATAGTCCATACTAAGGAAGAGACATATTAGATGAATTAACATGCCACAGTTAAGGCCAATACACTGTTCTAAGCATGGTCATTCGATAGAACTGAAAACACATTCAATGCATTGAATGTAATATGGGTCATTCTATGGAAAGCAGTGCCAAGCCTTTTTGGGGAGAGCCATATATTGTAATCTATGGTCTTATGCAAAGGGAGACCTTTTGATTACAGAAGTAAAAGTCTATCCAAATTAAATGGTGAATACTGAGACTTTGAGCTTAGATTGTTGTTCATATTATTTTATCTGAATGAGAAAATAAGTTACTTGTAGACTTTGTGCTATTATAGCTTGTGTCATTTTAGGAGATTTTTCTTATGTCTGTTTCCTGAATGTATTCTTGTTTATTCAATTTAACAAGTAGAACTAGTAAAAGTAATCAAGAAAGTGTCCTGAAGCCAATTGTTGAAGACTTTATGCTGACTGCAATTGCCTTTAGTGTGTTTGTCTATTTTTTGTTTCTATGTAAAGGACCTTGGGATGACTTTATGCCCTCATTGTCCTCTGTATTTCACTCTTTGGGAAGTTGAGGTGTAGACTTTGTGCTACACTTCATCCTGTTGGCAACACCCTTTGTTACCAATTACTTGTCACTACTAAAAAAACTCCTGATGCTTCTTCCAAGATCACTTCTGAAAGAAGAGAAGTGCCTTCAATGTTTTCACCAAGATTTTTTCCTTTTGTCTGTGAACATCATCTCTTAAAAAAGAGAGATGGATGGTGTAATCCTACCCCTGAATGTTATTTTCTACTTATTTATATAATATATAGCTCCTCATATTTAACAGGAAACCTCCCCTTGATGAGAGGAGACATTTATCCCCTTTTGATGTGGTAAACCTGCACATCTGGCTAACCAATCTCCCTTGCTGTGGTTGATACGACCTATTTTTCTCATCAGTTAGCTGATTGACAAAATATTCACCCAACACATGTTTCAATTTTCTTGCACATGTAATGTTATAGAGTATGAATCCCTCATCTATGGTTTGGAGTGGGCAAGGAAAAGGAGAATTAGGGATCTGTAGGTTTTTGGGAACAACGAGCTGATTGTAAACTAGGTGAGAGGCCTGAACCTGATTAAGAATTCCTTGCTCAAGTCCTAAAAGTAAAGGGTATGGGACTTAATGGAGAGTTTCCTTGCTTTCAATGTTACTTCCATTCCTAGAGAGCAGAATAAGCAGGCTGACAGACTAGCAGCGGTTCGTGCTCAATTTGATGTCCCCAAGGAGATAGGCCAAGACCACAGTCCACATCATTTGAAAGTGGTAATCAGACCCTCTATGCCTAACAACATCACTAACTGGAAGGTGTTTGATAACAATCATCAGATAACACTCTTCTTGCAAGAGGAAGTTGAGTTTGTTGCTAGAAACTAGGCTAAGCTACAATAGCAGTATGGCAACTAAATTGGTCAAATAAAGAACAATAAACCTCCCAAAGGCTTGGTCACTCTCAAAAGTATCTTCAACAAGGATGACCAATTAAAAAATGATAAATCAAGCATCAAAATGAAGGAGAACTATGAAAAATTTAAGATATTCGAAGATATGCTACTTGCACGTGGGAAAGTGTGTACAGATCATGAAAGGTAGACCTTCATCTTATTGTGCTAGGAATTTGATGATATATTTGCTTGGGATTATAGTGACTTGAAGGTTTTTAACCCAAGTTTGGCCCAATATACCATTGAGCTGGAGGAAGGTGTCAAGCCCATCAAATAAAAACAAAGGCCTTTCAACCCAAAGATTGAGCCTCTCATGCGGAAGGAACTCACCAAGCTGATTGAGTCCAAAATCATATTTTGATCAAACACTCTTCTTTGCTAGCCATTCTTGTTCCTATCCAAAAAAAGAATGGGGAGATCAAATTATGTATAGATTTTAGAGACCTTAATAGAGTCTCTTTGAAAGACCATTATCCTCTCCCAAGTATGGAGTAGATCCTCCAACTGGTGATAGGTAGCGAGCATTTCTCCCTCCTCGATGGGTATTCAGGATATAATCAAATTTTGGTGCAAGACTGTGACTAGTACAAGACAACCTTCACTACCAAATGGGGGACATTTGCTTATAGGAAAATGCCATTTGGACTGTCTAATGTTGGTGCCACTTTTCAATGAGCCACAGACATGGATTTTTAAGGACTGATAAATAACATTGTGCTGGTGTATGTTGATGACATGAAAATATTCTCTAAGGAGGTGGAACAACACATGAAACATCTCAGATAAATCTTTGAGAGGTGTAGAGAGTTTGGTATCTCTCTCAACCCAAAGAAATGCATGTTCACTGTCCATGAGGGTAAAATCCTTGGCCATGTTGTTTCAAAGGAAGGCTTGACCATTGATCTAGAAAGAGTTCGCTCCATCTTAGAGCTATCCTTGCCTAAACATAAGAAGGGTCTGTAGAGATTCTTTGGCAAAATAAATTTCATCAGGAGATTTATTCTGAATTTTGTGGAGGTAGTTAAACTTTTGACCTATATGCCAAAGAAAGATGAGAAATTCACATGGATAGTGAAAAAGAAGGATAGTTTTAAGGAGATCAAGCAGGGTATCACCCAGGCTCCTACCTGGATCAGTCCTGACTTCACCAAGGATTTCAACCTCTACACCTTCATAAATGAAGAGGTAATCTCCGCTATTCTTACCCAAGCAAATCATGAGAACCTTGAACAACCGCTTGCATTTTTTAGCCAAGGTCTAGAGGGTTTTGAGGTCAGGTATACATACGTGGAGAAGCAAGTCCTTTCAGTCATACAAAGCCTAAATAAATTTAGACATATGCTATTTAAAAGTAGGGTTCACCTCATGGTTCCACATCCAAGCATCAAAGATTTCTTGACCAACAGTGATCTAAATGAAAAGAGACCAAAATGGATCACTAAAGTAATGAAATATGACGTGGATATCAAAACCACTAAGCTGGTAAGAGGAAAAGGCCTATGTGAACACCTTGATGTAGACTTTAAATAGTGGAGAGAAGATAGTTTGCTCATTCATGATGAAGCCATAGCAGAAGAACTAACAGTCATGAAGGATTGGACATCAGACATGAGGTGTTTCCTTCTCACTGGTGAGTGCTCGCAGGGCCTTAATAGGACCAAGAGGAGATATTTCAGACTCCAATCTCTCCCTTATGTGCTGATTAATGGAGTGATTTTTAGAAGATATTTCTCAAGAGTACTTTTAAGGTGCATAGACCCAGGTCAATTTGATAGGGTGCTATCCGAGTTCCATGATGGGCTAGTTGGGGGTCACTTTGCTCCTAAGCCTATAATTGCAAGAATAATGAGAGCTGGTTACTTTTGGCCCACTTTATTTAGAGATACCCATGCCTGGGTATGAAAGTGCCAGAAGTGTGCACTTTTTGATGGAAAATAATGGCTAGCTACAGTGCCTTTACAACCTATTTAGGTGGAACAACCATTCATGCAATGGGGCCTAGACTTCATAGGGATGATCAATCCTCCCTCCAGTGCTAGCCACAAATGGGTTTTGACCGCCACAAACTACTTCACAAGATGGGTAGAGGCTGTCACTTTAAAGGAGGCCAATGAAAGTGTAGTCTTGGACTTTTATGAAGACCTGGTGACAAGGTTTGGAGTCCCAGCTACCATCATATTAGATAACACATTGGCCTTCTTGGGGACCAAAATGAGTGAATAGGCATTGAGATACGACATCTATCTCAGCACTTCTTCTAACTACTACCCACAAGGGAATGGGCTGGCTAAGTCCAAAAATAATAATCTGATCAGGATTATCAAAAGAATAATGGAAGAGAATTAGAGAACTTGGCATGCCAAGTTGAAAATAGCCATGTGGGCAAATAGGGTCACTCCAAAGAGGGCAATTGGCAATTAACCATACATGTTCATGTATGGAAGGGAAGCTAGACTTCTTATTTCACTTAAATTTCTAGCCTTGGACCTTGCTCACTAGCTACAATTAGAAGAAGGTAAAAACATGGAGGTTAGGCTATGTGAATTGCTGGAACTTCAAGAAATAAGGGACCAAACTATGGCTTCTATGACCAACCACCAACAGCAGATGAAGAAGCACTTCGACAAGAGATCCTCATCAAAAGTTTTCTCTAAAAGAGACATCATCTTGAAATGGGATGATGATCGAGCTAAGCTTGGAAAGCATATGAAGTTTGATGCCCTATGGAGTGGTCCATATGTCATCACTCAGTGCAAACAACACAATGTATTCTAAATCTCCATGTTGGATGGTGAATAACTGTGTATCCAAGTTAATAGATTACATCTTAAGCATTATCACTAAGCCTTCTCCCATCATGTACATATTTTCCTTGTTTTTCCCTATTTCCCTAAGTGCTTTTGCACATGTTAGTAGTTTTATTAATCTTATGTGTGTTTCATTTCCTTTTTAGGGTAAAACCTTCATGATTGATTCTTGGATATCTCAAGGCTGTTGCTAACTCTTTCAAAGATACATCTTGACTCCATGCCCAATGGACTTTGAGGCTACTAGTTTCTAAGTATAGCAGGCATGCTTCCCCTGGGAATCACTATTTTGTTGACCATTTTTGGCCCTATAGGCCAAAATTGGTCTCCTTCCTTCCCTACCATTCTAAACCCTTAGTCTAGTCATGTACCCACCTTCTAAAAAATTCCCTTTTTCTTCTTTACAATAAGCCCTGTTCTTATAAAACATTGAAAGATCTAAGTATCTACAAGTTTTAGTTCAGTATGGAGCTTTTCACTTTGTGCAAATGCCTTAGACAAACTTTTAGCAAGGAAATGGGCCAACAGGAATACGAGTCTCTTACAAATCTCTGAAGGGCAAATGCCCTTGTAGAGGGCAGGCAGGTACTGAATGGGGCTATTTCAAGTAGGTTTCAAAGGACATCTTGGGGTCCAAGTGCCCTTGTAGAGGGTAGGGAACCCTTGCAGAGAAACCAAAAGACAAGAAAAAAAGGAAAGATAGGCAAAGACAAAAGTTGAATTTCTACGGGCAAAAGCCTGAAGGAATTCCTTCAGACATTTTGTTTGAAGAAATTCACAAGGCAAAGAATAAAAAGGATTATCTTTTAGAAAAATTTCTACGACAAAAAATTCACAAGGCAAATCCTTTGGATAAAAAGTTTGAAGGAATTCCTTTGGACTTTTGTTCGAAGGAATTTTGCCTGAAGATAAAACCCGCTGAGAGAAACAAGCGACATAATGAAGGAAAGATTTCCTTCGAACAAAATGTATAAAGGAATTCCTTCAGACATTTTTTATAAAGGATTTGAAAAGCTGAGGTAGTTTGAAGGACCCTAAAGGGTAGGTGCCCTTGTGGGGGACTCTCGACGATCGTGAAAGGGACCTTTCTCAAAGCCTGAAGGGACACCTTCCCTTCGGGAGGGTTCAAAGACTAAGCCCAGTCAAAGGAAAACTTCAGAAAGAAAGTCAAGAGCTAAGAAAGCTGAAGGAGAGTCAAGCTAAAGTAATTGACCAAGGGGTGACAGGCCTGAAGACGTCAAAATTGAGCATCATGAACTAGCTGTTGGAATCTAGACGTCTGATCACGTCCCCACATATGTCAAATTTAGGGAAATAGAATAACCGTTGGCTTTCAAATGGCGATGGGTGCATGAACATAAAATTTATGGCAATGAAATAGCCATTGATCTTTAAATGCTTGAGCATGAACCCAAAGGAATTCAAAGGCCTTAGGGCCAAAAGGAAGAGCCCGCTAAGGAAAGAGCCCAAAGAGCCAATGAAGGATGATAAGATAGCCCCAAGAGCTCAAATTCTAAGAAAAGACAAAGCTAGGAAGAGACAAAATAATGAGATATGGACAAAATATCCCAGGTGGCAAAAGGGAGGTATCAGCACAAGGAATTATTCTAGCAGTTGAAAGAGTCTCCACCAAATGGTCATCAAGGAACACAAACAATAAACGATGCAGCCTATTTTTTCCTCATTTTGCATTAATGGGCAGAAAACAACATGAATGTCTTGAAGAAGGGGTCTTGTTTGTAGAAAAAAGATGCGGCCCATGTTTTCACACATGACATTTAATATATTTTAAACACTAAAAGTCAAAACTGATAGCCGACACAACATTCTCTTTAAACATTTCTTCTTCCCAATGCTCCCAACACACATGGGCCACTTGTAAAAAGAGCACCAAAGTCTTTTCCAAAAGGGTGCCATTTCTTCCTTTCTCTCTCTCTCTATATTGTAAACTCTCTTTTGAGAAAGGATCTCTCATTTTTTTATATGGCACAGCCCTGCCAAATTTTCACCTTAAATCAATAGAAAGTGTTTTACCTCTATTTGGTTGGATATATCTCTGAGTGTGCTTGAGTATTAACCTTGTGTTCAGTCATGGTTCCATAATGCTTTCATAGGCTTGATACCAACATACCTGGTATAGATAAAGTGCCACTCCTGTAGGTAACAAGGAGAGCTGTATCTGGAGTGTAGAGGTAGAAGAAGGTTACTAAGCAGTGTGTTTTCCTACATTGCCTATGGTAAGTTCATTTTCTGTGTGTGTCTTCATTAAACCTCCTTGTTAAGCTCTCTGTAGTCTGGTCCTTTTATCAGATAAAGTGTATGTATGTGCTCTTATGGTTTGAAGTGTGAGCAAGTGAGTAGATCAAACTTTTTTGGTGCATCACCATATTAATCTAGGCTCTGATTTCAATAATCCTTCTCTCTTTTCAACCCCCCCTTTATATATATATTAGTAATAGTACTAGAATAACTCAGAGATGCATCAAAGGGAGCTAGCCCTTATCTAGGATTCTCCCATCAGTTTTTCCAGACCCATAGGCGATAGAGGAGTCTCCATTGTGCCACGTGGAAGAGAGAAGCCCAGCCTTCTCTCAAGGGTGCAATCCACAACGTCAATAATATCCATGTTTTTATAAAAAATAAGGTGGCAAAACTCGTGCTTGTAGATAATAGATCTAGTTTGAACATCTTTAATATATCCTTCTTAAATTTAATATGCTTAACAATAAAGGACCTCACCCATTCAAGTATGAATATTTATGCATTTGAAAATATTCCACAAAAAGTACTTGGATAGATCACATTGAATATCACTTTTGGCCCCATGTACTCTTGCTACAATGTGTCAAATTATGCCTAATGATCTTAATTATAATTTGTTATTAGGACAACCTTGGATCCATGACATTAATGATGTTCCTTACACCTTACATGCATGTCATAAATTTGACTATCAAGGGTTTATATATACATACCATTTATATCAAGAACCTTTCAAATATTGTGCCCTAGTGCATCTTACCAATACTTATATTCCTTATATGCAACCCTCCGCTTTGGAAATACAAACATTTAAACCAATATTTGAGGCTCCTTTTCTTGAACCACATTCGATTGAATATTCTTCTCCCTTTAAAAATGGTTTTGAACTTAAATATAAAAAATATAAATACTATGGGATAAGGAATAGGTAAGCATGATCAAGGTATTATTGGTCTTATTTCACCTTTATATTATGAAGGGAAAGCAGGTCTTGGGTACAATAATTGTTAACAATAGTTTAGTGGCAAGAAGAATAAACCAGATTTAAAGAAAAACAATACACAACATATTTTTAAGCTAAATAATAAATAATAAAAACCATAAATGAAGATGAATAAGAACAAATATGAGACCATAAAAAATATATTTTATTCATGTAAATGGCCTACTTGCTCTTTCTCGTATAATTACCTATAAAGGCTTTTCCTCTTCTAGCATGACTCTACTTCTCCTTATGACTATTTAACTCCCTTTTGACACCTATATTTCCTTTTTATTACAATTGATGACAAATCATATCAAATCTCATTTCTGTCTCATTTTGAGACACACAAAGGCCATAATAAATTAAGTTTTTAAAAATTTAGGCTATTAAAATGTGTTTGATATTACTAGATATCTACTCTACTCTCCATAACCTCTTGCTAGAGCTCCATTCCCTTCTACAACTAACTAATCTAAAAACCCCAAATACATTTATACTTTTACAAAATCATAAACTCTTTTGTTTGTTTAGACCTTCTCTATAAAACTTTTATCCAAATAGAAATTAATTTTAAAATATTGAGCAACCAAATTGTTAGCAAAGAGCGAAAACATGTTAGCTGTAGTTTTTACATGGGAAGAATTATTATCTACAGATATTCTATTCATGGATTGAAAGGTATTATCTAATGATTTAAAGATGAGGATAGACAACTATCTACATATTCTAACATCTCTTGGTAGTTTACTTTAGAAACTTCATGAATTTTCTTGTAAAGCATTACAATTGTAAAGGTTCAGAAGATGTGGTGCTTATGGTACCTTATAATAAAACTCCACCATCTAAAAAATACCATTTTGGAATTGAAGCCAATAAATATATAAAAGGGTAAGCTACATTAATTCCCAAAAGATACATTGACAATATTCCTTAAAGATTATTATAAATATGGTTCCATATAGTTTTTCTACATTTACACAGATGTGTTTCAAAATATCAATGATCCATCAACTCATAGTTTAAACCACCATGAAGACCGTAATATTGATGAAGTGGCTGCTAGATGGGAGATCTTAATCAAATCTACATCTAAATTGTATGAAATGAACCCTTTATAATAGTCAAAGGAAAAGTAGTATACCCTAATTATGCTCTCAAAGCAAAGTGATCTACACAATTAACAAAGAAGTAAATTCTGTCAATGATAATCCTCTTATTGACATAACTTGAGATATATCCATACTAGGGGAAATTTCAATCACACCAATTGATGTCTACATGGACAATGTCTGCCTAGCCGTGTGCACCATAACCAAGCTCATAATCACCCAATTATCATAAATCATCCATGCTTACTATCATCAAATATTTCTAATGGTGTAAACCCTATCCTGGACTATGAACTTTAGAGCACAAATATGGCCTCACATACTTTTGAATTCATAAATGAGAAAACCCCAATAGCCACACCATTGTTAACAATAGTTTAGTGGCAAGAAGAATAAACCAGATTTAAAGCATAACAATACACAATAGATCTTCAAGATAAATAATAAATGAAAAAACCATAAATGAAGATAAAAAGGAACACATATGAGACCATAGAAGATATATTTTATTCACACAAATGGCCCACTTTCTCTTTTCTATATAATTAATTATAAAGTATTTTCTTCTTCTTGCATGAATCTTCTTCTCCTTAAGACTATTTGAATCCCTTCAAACACCTATATTTTCATTTTATTACAATTGAAAAATCATATTAAATCTCAATGCCCTTTACCCATGCTAACAATAATGAGTATACTCCTCATAGACATCATCCTACTAAGTAATCACCCACATTTATATATGTTACCAAGGAATGTTTTGAGCTTCATACTCAATCATGTTTCATAATTATCATTAATATATCTTTTAGCTCATTGATGATACTATTTCACTTGAAATTTTAACATTGGATGAATTTTCAAATGATGAATTTCTTTTGGAGTATCTTGGTACATATGAAGATTTCATTTCTTTCCTCCATAAAAAATGATTCCCCTATGAAACCAATGCACATGCATATTTTGGTGAAAGTGATACTCATCTTGATCAAATACAATTAGATGATCTCAATACTATTCCTATTACCCCATTTGTGGAGGATAGATCTAAATTACTTAATGAGGAAATAAATATGGCATTGATAAAAATCCTCGCTCAAGTATCCTAGCTACAATGTTAAAAGATGATGATAATGAATCTATGCAAAAAGCATTACATGATTATCTAAAAAACATTGCATGGGCATATAAATATATGTTAGGTATTAATCCATCAATCACATTATATAATATTGTCTTATATCCGGATGTTAAAATACTTAAGTGGAAAATACAAAAAGGCACCCAAAGGTGGATTTACTAGTCAAAGATCAAATCCAAAGATTATTGGATTTTGGATTGATTCATGTTGTAGATAATCTTGAATGGGTTTCTAATATTGCTGTAGACACCAGAATTGTGTCTAACCCTTGTCGTCCTCCCCTTAACCCCCATTTTATTCTCCCACGCCTATTTAGCCCCTGTCGACCATTTTCCCACAAGCCTTGCCCCTGGCAGCATGTCAAAATGAGCAGAAAGCTAAAATTAGCCTCTGTCCCCATTCTGCATCTACCGACGTCGATCACTACTCGGCTGACGTCAGTCACCCATCGGCCGACGTCAGCAGTCCTACTGGCATCGGTTATCCTTAATACTGCGTTCTCGACCCGAACGCAGGATCCGTTATCCGTTATTCGTTATTCGGTTGCCAATCAGTTTCTCGATCGGTTATCGGACCTTCGTTCAAAACACTCTTTCATTCGACCTTCGCAACAATCAACCAAATTTTGCATCCAATCAATCTGCAATCAAATCTCTCATATTCTCTCTCTCTGGTATAGGTATTCTGCTTCAGTCATCCCGTTGGAGGTCTGCTACATCGAACTTCTGCAACACACCGACAACATCAATTATGTCTCCTACTCTGTCTTCAGTGTGTAACAGGTAAGTGTTTCCTCTGTGATTTTATTTTGTTCTCTGGTTATTGTTTTTAATTGATATTACCACCCTGACTTAGATTCAGAAACCCGACTTGACTTCCTCCCGTATCACCTCTGTCCACCCTTTTCAAAATATACAGTCTGTAACTCTACCCAGATTTTTGCACAAACCCCTAAATAATCCCTCTGACTCCCGAACCGGCTCCCTAACCCACAGACAAAAACTTCAGACCATTCTGCAATCCTAAAACCTTGTCCAGACCTGACCAGACCTCATCCAAAAACTGTTGCCCCGACCGACGCCGGTCATTACCCCTACCAACGCTGGCACTTTAACCAACGTCAGCACCCTTCCTTGACTGACGCCAGCATAGAGACCGACACCAGTGACTGTGCAGAGCAATTTGCTGCATATCAGGTATGCATTTTGCTTTTTGTCTTTTATTTTTTTCATTCTGTCTTTCACTATTTCTGTTTCTGTCAAATTTTCTATTTTTAATCAGTGGGTTGATATCCCTCAAGGAAGTCTTCGTACTTCAGGGATCAAGCTTTTGCTTGACAACCCACCATCTCCTCATCTAATGTTTTTCATGTTTTAGTCTCTTTTTCTTTGCAAGTGTCATTCCTCCACAACCAAAGAGGAGTACCTTCCAACGTCTGATTTTGGTGCGCATGACTACATCCAGGTAACATCTAACCTTGACCATTCTTCTTAGTTTCTTAATTCCTTCTTTGAATGTAGAAAGCGATATAGCATAGAAACATTCTGGCACGCCTGGTGGGACCCTAGGACCTTCCTTGGGTTCTTTCTTTCTTTTCATATAGGTGCATTAGGTTTCTCCCTTTTCACCTCTTTCATCTCTTCTAAACGACACCATCAACAGGACTAAAAAGAACTTTTCTTTCTTTTCTTGCACTTCTAGACTAGTCAAAAATCATATTCTTCAACCCTTTCTCAACTTGTTTTCATTCCAACTTCACATTTCAACTTGGGCTTAAAACACTTTGCATTCATTTCTGCTTGCTTGCATTTCTTAGACCACACCTAGTAATTAATAATCGCATATTGAATTAATCTAGTCCACTTTATGTTACACGACCAAACCACTTGCACAAAACAAACATCTTAACTTACCTGAGACAAGGCCCGACTGGGATTTCATCACCCAGCGGATACCTTACCCGTCCCAATGATCTTACTTGGATTTCATCACCAAGGGGAAAGCCCACTCCGTTCTCTGGCGGAGGATAATCTCTAGGGGAAGTATATTTTGGCTAAGCGAGACCAGCTTATCACTGGACTCGTGAAGTGCGGGGATCTTGCTCCTTAGCACCAGGCCAAGTACGAAACCTAACACAGACTTGAGCACCATAACTAACCTGAAACCATCCATAGACTACTTCTTCTAGGACCCGACTCAAAAGCCAATCTTCCTCTACACATATTCTAAGGCATAAGCCACTATAATCCTAATAATTTACTCCTAGGGTTTTTTTTAGGATCTGCTTGTGTTCTTCATATTTTCTATTCTTATCTGCTTGTTTGAGCTTGTGAGGACATTCTTTCTTGCCTTGAATGGTTCTGACTCGTAGCCAAGCCAAGGCTCTAGTCGATCACGCGAGGCATCACCCGCTTCCATCTACCCCGTCCATAACCAGTCCTATAATGGAGTTCCACTCAGAGACTGAAAGAACTCCTACTAGACCATCCCCAACCCAGACTCCTATTGTCCCAGAAGGGGACCAAGATTTTGCATGATTCTTGGACCTCAACGTCAAAGCCTTGTAGCACTATCTCGCAAATAGCCGAACGCGAGACTCCTTGGGCAATCCAATTTACAGAATGCCGACCTCTCTTCTCGAGACTAATCCGCAGTACAACCTTTAGACACCTAATTTATTGCCTCGACCAATGACCAGCCTTTGACCAACCATCCAAGTGTGGCCTCTCCCTCCATCTTTGGGCTCACTTCCATCGGGGTTTCGGCCCCCTATCAACCTCAGGCCACTCAACCACTCTCTATCCCCTTTCAGAATCTGGTCATCTCTATTCCACCTACCCTTGCTCCTATCAACACTAGGGTGGCTACCTATCCATTGGACCATGTTACCACTAACTGACCTCCCATGGCAACATCGAGCCTAGCGATGCCTTCTACCCAGCCATCCTTAGTCTCCTCTTCTATCCCTACGACTAGTCATCCATAAACTGCACCCTTACTAGTACAACCGACTACGTCATATACCTCTTTTAGCCTCTTTCAAGCACCTTACAATCTAGGGGGTGCTCCACCCGCCAATCCGTCAGTAGATTTCATCAAAATGCTGATGGACAAGATGTCTAGCCTAGAGACCTCCGTTTTCGGCTCACGCAATACTCTCTCATACGAACAAATTTGCAATGATCCCATTCATCCTTCTGTCCCGATCAGGCCATATCCCAAATAGTGGGAACTTCCTAAGTTTTCTCATTTTCAAAGCAAAGAAGACCCACAACAACACTTACGGGCATTCAAACATGCTTGTTACCTTATCGCCCACGACGATGCGTTGCTTTTAGGCACATTTTCTATGTCTCTCTCAGGTGCTGCGCTTGACTGGTACAGCTCCCTTGCCAGCCATTCCCTCTTCACATTCACTCAGCTGGCCCAGCTCTTCCTTGATCATTTCTCTATCAACATCACCAAGAAGGTCTCAATCACAGACCTCTACTCTATCCGCCAATTCGAGGATGAATCCATTGCTGATTTTGTCGCTCGATGGAGGGGCCTCATCAATCAACTCTCCTTTTCCTTACCTCAACCCGAACTTATTGAAATTTTCTTCCAAGCCTGCGCCAAACATATTTATTCCACCTTAAGGGTTCAGACCTTCCGCACTTTTGACGAAGCCTTCACGATGGCCTGCAAACTTGAGTTACGTGCCATTGAGGAGAATAAAGTCAAGTTGTGGAGCAAGAATCCCAACTCCAAAACCAATGACCCCTCTTCTAAGCCTTTCTCATCCAATCTTAAATCTAAAGCTTCAGCAAACGCTGTGGTCATTAGATCTTCCTCCTCTTCCCCTTCAACTAACCAGCCTGAACCATCCACATCCCAAAGCATCACCCGCCAATTCCAGCAGAGATACGTACAATGACAGTATACTCCACTCGGAGAATCATACGCGTCTATGCTGGAAAAACTTTTCAAATAGGGGGTCCTCAATCTCCCCCAGATCTGACCACCTCCATAATTTGATCCCTCACGCGCCATCCCTACGTGGTATAGGGAAAATGACTTCTGTAACTACCACCATGTTAAGGGCCATGACACAGGCAACTGTAAAACCCTTAAAAACATAATCCAAGACATGCTTGAAAAGGGTGACCTCATCCTAGACAATCCTAATGCACCACCTAATCAGGGTATCGACATCTTCAAGCAACCATTCCCCAATCATCCACCAACTCAAAACAATGTCCAGACCTTGATTGACAACACTCATGAACACAACATTCAAACAGTCAATATGGTCTCGCCCTTTATTTTCGACCAACCTCAAGAGGTGAGTCCATCCATCAATCCATTAGATGTGGACGAACCTCTTTCTTCGATTAGTTCTCCGTCAACCTCTCTCATCTTAGAGGACGTCTCGACCTTATCAGCACTGCTAGTTTCACCATCCTCCTTCTTGCTACCCATGGAGGACCCAACCCTTCCTACTCCTCGACCGCAAGTGGAGGGCACAATCATCCCTGCCCTTTACCCCCTTGAGGAGCTTCATTCTCTGGTTTCTTCTCCACCCAGGGAAGAATCTACCTCTCCTTCATCTCCAACCAAGGATGAACCTGTCATGACTTCATCATGCCTTAGAATTGAGACTACCACACCTTCGGTCCCACAACCGTCAACATCTTCTCAAGAACCCAAACCTCATCCAACATCTTCTCAACCATTTTCCCGATTAGTGGAGAAACTCAAACTTATCCCTTCAAGGAAAGTGGAGCATCAGGTATTGTGGGAGCGTCTCACAGCTCTTCAACATGCCCGTGCCCTCTCATCTCATGCTGCTAATCCTCCCATGGCAGAATCTCCCAAGACTCTCAACAAAAACCAGACTTCCACTTCTAGATCGTCTACACCTCAATCAATCGCATCAGGACTAAAACCCTCATCTACCCCATCTAAACCAATCAAGTCACTTGGCGTTCGCCCTGTCTCCAACCTCACTCATCCACAAGTGAAGGTGGACTTAGACCAGACTTCGACGAATAGTAGTCTTCAAATCAAATCAAAGAAGATTGCCAAACCACAGAGGCAAACTCCTCCTTCCCCGTCACTATTGCCCTCCATTTTGGGCCCTCATCCTTCGACCTTGACCAAAGTCCTCCCCACTCATACCTCTAATCAAAACCAGTTGCCTCCTCTACTTCCTTTGCCTACCGCTAGCCTACCCTCTCCCAAAAGGGTGGTACCTCTCATGAAGAATGTACCATCTCCGCCTGTCACCGCACCATCAACCCAGAAGGTGGTACAGAAGCCTCCTCCAACTCCGCCCAAGCAAAAGTCACCAGTATCGCACACATCACCAAGCACAGACCCTTTAATGGGCTCATACTCTCTGATCTTGCACTGACTTTTGTAGACTTCCAACATAACTCTTCCACCCATCAGGCCTTTCCAACCCCTTGGGTCTAAGCCCTCCTGGTTCGATGACACAAAGATTTGCTTATACCATCGTACGCCAGGACACGATACCGAGACTTGCTGTGCCCTTAAGGCTGTCATTCACCGCTATCTAGAGAAAGACACTCTTCTCTTTGAGGACACTCTCGATTGACCCCTGACTCCTTCTCATAACCCTCTAACCTCTTCAAACCCATCAACATCTCATCAATAGGTTACAACCCCTTTATCGCCTTCACCTCCTATCTTTGAAATCAATGCCATTCACATAACCACTAGGTCACAAAAGGACAAGGCAAAAGAAAAAGCTGCCATTCTTTGGACCTACCCTTTCGTCAATCCACCTCAACCGCCCACGCCTAAGATTTCTATCCTTGGCGCGCCTCAACCCTCCTCTTCTTCTTCTTCTTCTGGACCAATTCATGACTCCATGTTGAAACAACTTCACCAGACGCCTATGAAGATGTCTCTTTATGACCTCCTCCAATCCTTGCCTCAACATTGTCAAGCCCTCATCAAAGCCCTGCAGGCAGCAGAGGTCCAACCTGAGGACCCCCAGCCACTTACTGCCCTTGTCCACTCTTTAGCCCCTGTTGCCTCCATCACATTCAGGAATTATGAGATTCCCACATCCAACACAGAAGCTCAGGATGCCACCCTCTTCATCACTACCTATGTTGATTAGACATGCATTAAATGCATTATGATCGATGGAGGTGCCAACATCAACATTATCTCCACCCATGCCTTTGATCAATTGGCTCTTCCTAAGAATTGCGTCTCCAAAACTGACGCAATCTTGTGCTCCTTTAATGACACCACTGCCACGACCATTGGCACAGTCATCTTTCACATCCGCATTGGTCCACACATAGTCCCGGATCTCTTCTATATCATCGAAGGAGAGTTTTAATACAACATGTTGCTAGGCCGACCTTGGATCTGCGCCATGGCCTGTGTTCCCTCCACCCTGCATTGTTATGTGAAATTCGAGCACGATGGGCAAGTCCACACCATTCTCGTTGACCCTTCACCCTTCAAAACTTGTAACACCACCTACCATCCAAATGACATCCTCATTCCTATCAAGCCATCAATCCTGGCACCGCCTCCATCCACAGAAGCTTCGACCAGTTCACAATAGGCGGTCGCCCTCACACCTCCCCTTCAAGCGATGACCACAGACCCCATGAAAGACATCTTACAAAGACTTTCATTGGGGGAGTATCGCTTGCTAACCTTAGACATATTCCAAACTCCACAAGAGTATGGACGCCTTCATCATTGCCCTAGTTACGACCATCAGATCGAGATGATCGTGCCTTATGGTCCTCCTCAACTCCGAACCAACCTTGTCTATGGGGGGCTCAATCAAGCTCCTACTGATGGCAATCCTCTTTCTTCACCTCAACCTTTCACATTAGACTTCTCATTTCTTGGCAATCCCACCTTTGCACACACTTACCTTTATAGGTGTGTATGGAAGGGTTTTGGTTTCGAACGCTATGAGCAGGGCTCCCATCAACCTATTGAGCCGCTCAACGATGACAATGCTAAGAAACGGTATGGTCTGGGATATCACGACCCCACTCAAGACCCTGTAGACCTTTGTCTTGAACCAACCATTGACCAATCTCCTCCACGCTCGCCCATTCTTCCTCCTTCACCTATGGAGTCGGTGGTTTCCATTCCTCCTAGTTTTTTTTTTGCATAAACACCATCCGCCTGGAACCCCTGACTTATCAGCTAAACGAGGTGTCTAGGTCTCTCCCTCTCATTTTTCCCAACATGATAGAAGATGAGTCGACGACCATTCACACTGTCCACTACATTGACGATGACGCCATTCTTTCTTACATGGGCACCGACGACTCTTTCATCCAGTGCTCCCTCCCTTCTAAGACCCAGGTTATGTTAAATGAATCAACCATTGACATCAACCTTCCTTCTTCCGATGTTCCTTATGTCTTAAATATTGGCCAATCTTTAGACACTCAGGAGCAGCTAGACTATATCCAGTTCCTCTCTGACCATAGCAAGGCCTTTGCCTGGACTTATAGTGACATGCCTGGCATCGACCCCACCATCGCTACCCATAATATTGTCACCAAACTAGAGGCTAAGCCTGTCAGGTAAAAGCTTTGAAAGATGCATCCTCGCATTACCCTCCTTGTCAAAGAGGAGCTTCAGCACCTCCTTTCTGTCTCCTTCATCCAGCCCATCGATTATCCATAGTGGATCTCTAACATCGTCCCAGTCACCAAGGCAACTGGGGGGATCTGGATCTACACGAACTATCGTGACCTTAACCTAGCCTATCCCAAAGATGACTTTCCTCTTCCCAACATTGACCAGCTTGTTGATCTTACGGTCGGCCATGAGATGCTATCTCTCATGGACGAGTTTTTAGGATACACTCAAATCCTGATTGCTCTGGAAGATCAGCACAAGACCACTTTCATTACCCCATGGGGGACTTTTTGCTATCAAGTCATGCCTTTCGGCTTGAATAATGTAGCGCCACTTATCAACGTGTCATGACCTATATTTTCCATGATCTCCTCCACAAAATCATGGAGGACTATGTGGATGACCTACTAGGCAAGTCCAAGCTTCACCGTGACCATCTGACCATTCTCAAGATCATCTTCTCTCGTCTTCTTCAATACAATGTTCACCTCAACCCCAAGAAATGTGTCTTTGGGGTCCTCTCGGGCAAGCTTCTCAGCTTCATCGTTTCTTTTCGTGGCATCGAGATAGATCCCGCCAAGATTCGCGCTATCCTCAAAATGCCGCCCCTGACCAATCTCAAGTAGCTTCACAGTTTGCAAGGGAAGCTCCAGCCATTCACCATTTCATCTCGTAGCTTTCTGACCGCTGCCAACCTTTTCATCATCTCCTTAAGAAGGACATCTCCTTTACATGGGATAAAGACTGTCAAGAGGCTTTTGAAGCCCTTAAATGCTATCTGGTCTCTCCAACAGTCCTCATTCCACCTAAAGACGATCAACCCTTCTACCTTTATATCTCTATCACCAATCATTCATTAGGTGCCATGATCGCGCATCGAGATGAGCATCACCATGAAAAAGCAGTCTATTATATGAGCTGAACAATGATCGACTATGAAACTCGGTACACCCATACCGAGAAACTCTGTTTGGCATTAGTCTTTGCTGCTACCAAGCTCTGCCATTATCTTCTTAACCACAAGACCTTTGTCATCACCCACACCGACCCTCTCAAGTATATGCACTCCAAGCCATATCATAATCAACGTATGGCTCGGTGGCTCATGCTGCTTGCTGAGTTTGACCTCGAATTCATCCAGCAGAAATCTATCAAGGGGCAAACCATCGCTGACCAACTAGCAGATGCCCCTCTTCCTGACAATAAACCTTCACAGTGTGAGTTTCCTGATGAATCTATCGCTGTGCTTTCCACCGATGACACTGTCTATCAGATGACCATGTTCTTTGATGGCTCCAAATGTCAACTCAGTGGGGGTGCCGGGGTCATTCTCATCCCACTCGAAGGGGAGCCCATGCCTCTGTCTTTTAAACTCGACTTTGATTGTACCAATAATATGGTCGAGTATGAGGCCTTAATTTTGGGACTTCAGACCACCCTCTCTCTCAGCATCAAGTCCATCAACATCTTCGGTGACTCACAACTCATCGTCAATCAGGTCAACAATTCATACCTCTGTAAAAATGAAATTTTGCAAAGGTACAAAAACCGTACTGACATTCTCCTTGCATCTTTCGATCATTACCTCCTGCAGACTATTCCTCGATCCACGAATAAGTTTGCTGACACCATGGCTTCTCTCGCTTTGCATATCCCATCTTCCTCATCTGCATCCAGACTTTTTTTCACGGTGCATCATGTGTCATTGCCTTCCTATATCTCTCCTAACATTAATCATGTCAACACTATAGAACCTAGCCCACGAGATGATTGGTATAAGCAACTTGTGGACTTCTTATCTTTTTCTGTCATTCCTCCCAACCTCTCTAGCAATGTGCGGTGAGCTTTTATCAAGCGTATCGCTCGCTATACCATGCTAGGGGGTCTTCTCTATAAGTGAGGCTTCGACGGCCTCCTTCTTTGCTGTCTCACCTCCACCGAAGCATCTCAAGCCATTAAGCAAGTTCACAATGGGATTTGTGGAGGACATTTCAGTGGGAATTTGGTTGCCAAACGCATCCTTCATCTGGGCTATTATTGGCCTACCCTTCATCAAGACTGTAGCGACTATGTTCGGCATTGCATTAAGTGTCAGCAGCACTCTAACTTGCTTCATCTTCCTAGTCACACCTTACAAATTGCTCAGGATTTCTGGCCTTTTTCTCAGTGGGGCTTAGATCTCATCGGTGGGATTAACCCTCATTCATCTCTTCGTCATCAATCCATCATCACAGCCACTGAATATTTCACCAAGTGGGTGGAAGCCATTCCTCTCGTCTCCACAAAAGCCGACAAGATCATCAACTTCATCAGCACCCACATCATCTATCATTTTGGTGTCCCTCATAAGATCATCACCGACAATGACAAGTCCTTCAAAAACAAAACTATCCAAAAGCTATGCGACTCATTTGGCATCAAGCTCAGTTTCTCTTTGCCTTACTACCCACAAGAAAATGGGTAGGCCGAGGCTTCCAACAAAATTCTCACTAAAATTCTCATAAAGGTGGTCAACGACATAGGAAGGGACTGGCACATTCACATTCCCTTCGCTTTGTGGGCCTATCGCACTAGCATCCAAACCTCTACGGGTGCTACCCCTTTCTCTCTTGTGTACGGAACATAGGCTATCCTACCTCTCGAAGTACAGATCCCATCTCTTTGCATCTCTTTGCATGACATCCTTTCCAATGATGACTTTCATCAAGATCGCTTAGCTCAACTTGAGTTACTTGACGAGCACCGTCTTGCTGCCCTTAATCATCTCCATGTCTATCAACATCACATCAAGCGAGCCTATGACAAAAATCGATGAGAATGAGATTTCAATATTGGAGACCTCGTCCTCAAAGAGAATCAACATGTGACTAATATGGAGTGAAGTAAATGAGGCAAGTTTGCTCCTAATTGGCTCGGACCTTTCATTATCACGCACAAGTATGGATCAGGGACTTATCGTCTGTCCTCTCTTGATGGATGACCAGAACCTGAGCCTCTTAATGCGTTGCATCTACGACCGTTCTACTGCTAGTCGAGTACTCGTTCACTTGACATTTAACTTGAGCTCGTCCCTTGAGCAATCCTCATCCTCTTAGTCCTAATTCCTTTCATCCCTATTCCCCTTAACAAATCCTTACACCCATTTTATACAGTATGGATGCTTTGTTCTAATAAAAGGGAGCCCTTGACCTTTTATAATCTTGTCCATGACTCACATTTCTATCAAAACAAATCAAGATGTCAAAATATCCATGGTCACCATATTAATATTAGAATCAAAAGGCAGACTACTCCCTCGAAGGACAGCTATACTATCATTGCTATAGCTAATAGACTACTCCCTCGAAGGACAACTATTCAAAATCCCTTATATTAAGCAAAATTCTAGACCACTCCCTCGAAGGATGACTATGACTAATCTGGCAATAAACAACACTCTCTTAGATGCTTCCCGCATCGATCAGCTTCACAACTGACCACCAAGCAAATGACATCTCTATGTAGGCTTCCCGCATTGATCAGTCTGCACCAACAAAAAAAAAAAAAATGAGTCATGGACTTGACTTATAGTTGTCTCAGGGTCTCCCATAAAAAAGGGCAAGGTTATTTTTGCTCTTAAAATGGGTTACCCTATTTCCTCCCCCTCTCACCTGCTCAAGGGACTTTGAGCTCACTTTAATATCAAAGTGATTCGATTACCGTTTTAACACAACATATGGTCAACGACGTTATGCATGAATGGGGCTCTTCATTCTAATAACCCCTATCTATGCTATCATTCTGGTCCTTGTCAATGAAAGAGCAATATGCTTTTCACTTCTTCTGCACTTTGGTCACATTCAACTTCATCACTTGTCAAACCTAATCAACTCAACTCAACTCTCTTTTCAGGCCACTCTCATAGCCTATTCACACTAGTTTCTATGGACACCAATACACATGGAAACTATCGACCAGACGCAATTTATGTTACACATAAACCAATACTTGCTGAAGCATAAATAGACCTCAATTCATCTTTAGCATACACCCATCACGAATATGGAAACTTGCTAGGGATGAAAGACCCCTCAACCAATGTTGCAGAATACACCATTTGGAAAAGGCTGTAACATCTTTTTCTCCTCATCATTTCGACACATGACCAAACCAATCATCGACCAATCTTCTCAACTAGTTTGAACTACATTGGTCTGAGGCCCTATGACCTGGGCTATGTAGGCAACACTCAGATGATACGACATCTTCTGGGGTTAGCTCGACCACCCTCATTTGTTTGTCTCTCTGATGGACAAACCTTCTTTCCTCCTTTTGACCATGACCTTGACCTCGACCAAGACCAATCCATACCTTCGACCCTCTTCCTCCCTTTTTGGGAGAACTACATTGGCTTGAGGCCCTTCCAATAGGGGCTATGTAGGTAGCACTCAGTTGACATGGGGTCTTCTGAGGTTAGCTTGGCCACTTTATTTCCTTCATCCATCCACCTTGACCAATGACCATTGGAGATCATGCCTATCTCCTGCGACTTCGACCACTTCCAAGACAATGTTGCTTTGGTTGTTTTTGCCTATATGCTACCTCATGACTGATTGGCCAAATTGTGCACAGACTATATTTTGGACCCTCACAAGTATAGGATCGCAACCCAGTTGATCTGCACTACTTTTGACTTTTTTGTGTTTTTAGGAGCACTTCTTGAGCTCGGGATACCTGGAACACGATGACCCATTAGAGCTTCAGCTTCGATTGAATAACCTGATCAGCTATGACCACATGCTGGGGCTCGGTTACTTCAATTTTGGCACTCCTTGACCTTGACCTGCGATAATCTGACCTGACCATCTCGTGACGTGGTATGCATGCAATCATGACTTTTGTAGCGTTCACCCTCACCCCTTTTTCATCCACTCTTTGTCAAATCAGCACCCGATTCCCGGTTCCCTTCCCTCAACTCCTGCTTTGAGGGGGAATACCTCATCCATAATCGGGGAAATCCACCTCCTATTTTTGTCTTGCTGTTTATTCGAATAACCAACAAGATGGAATCGACCTTATCCCACACCTGGGGCAACCACCTCCTATTTTTGTCTTACAGTTCATCCAGAACAACCAACAAGACAAAAAGGGGCAAATGTAGACACCAGAATTGTGTCTAACCCTTATCGTCCTCCCCTTAACCCCCATTTTATTCTCCCATGCCTATTTAGCCCCTGTCGACCATTTTCCCACAAGCCTTGCCCCTGGCAGCATGTCAAAATGAGCAGAAAGCTAAAATTAGCCTCTGTCCCCATTTTGCATCTACCGATGTCGGTCACTACTCGGCCGACGTCACCGACGTCGGTCACCCATCGATTGATGTCAGCGGTCCTGCTGGCGTTGGTTATCCTTAATATTGCATTCTCGACCCAAACGCAAGATCCGTTATCCATTATTCATTATTCGGTTGCCAATCAGTTTCTCGATCGGTTATCGGACCTTCATTCAAAACACTCTTTCATTCAACCTTCGCAATGATCAGCCAACTTTTGCATCCAATCAATCTGTAATCAAATCTCTCGTATTCTCTCTCTCCGGTACATGTATTCTGCTTCAGTCATCCTGCTGGAGGTCTGCTACATCAAACTTCTGCAACACACCGACAACATCAATTATGTCTCTTACTCTATCTTCAGCATGTAATAGGTAAGTGTTTTCTCTGTGCTTTTATTTTGTTCTCTGGTTATTGTTTTTAATTGATATTACCACCCTGACTTAGATTTAGAAACCCGACTCGACTTCCTCCCATATCACCTCTATCCACCCTTTTCAAAATATACAGTCTGTAACTCTACCTAGATTTTTGCACAAACCCCTAAAAAATCCCTCTAACTCCCAAATCGACTCCCTAACCCACAGATGAAAACTTTAGACCATTCTGCAATCCTAAAACCTTGTCCAGACCCGACTAGACCCCGTCTAAAAATTGCTGCCCCGACCAACGCTGGTCATTACCCCTACCGACGCTGGCACTTTAACCGACATCAGCACCCTCCCTTGACCAACGCTGGCACAGAGACTGACACCGGTGACTGTGCAGAGCAATTTGCTGCATATCAGGTACGCATTTTGCTTTTTGTCTTTTATTTCTTTCATTCTGTCTTTCACTATTTCTATTTCTGTCAAATTTTTTGTTTTTAATTAGTGGGTTGATATCCCTCAAGGAAGTCTTCGTACTTCAGGGATCAAGCTTTTGCTTGACAACCCACCATCTCCTCATCTAATGTTTTTCGTGTTTTAGTCTCTTTTTCTTTGCAGGTGTCATTCCTCCACAGCCAAAGAGGAGTACCTTCCAACGTCTGATTTTGGTGTGCACGACTACATCCAGGTAACATCTAACCTTGACCATTCTTCTTAGTTTCTTAATTCCTTCTTTGAATGTAGAAAGTGATATAGCGTAGAAACAATTGCACCATAAGAAAGCCTAATGGCGATATTTGATGTTTCACAGATTACCTCGATTTTAATAAAGCTTTCCATAAAGAGGATTTTATATTTACAAATATAGATATTGTCGTCACTCAATTTTTCACCCTTAGAGAGGTAGTTCAATCCTTATCCAAATTGAGTATAACATGGGATTACCCCTAGGCTTGTGGGTTACCTATAGTTGGGATAGCTCCCTAGATTTGTCTTGATTGCTCATCACCTATACTACTAGTTTATTTAGATGAAAAGGGAGAGAGAAAACATAAAGTAAACCTATCCTAATGAGGTGATGTACCAATTTTAACCTAACCATTCAAACCAACTACAATGAAACTTCAAACAAAATCCTAATCTACACATAACACTAATCCAAATCTTCCCCTTGCATTAATATATCTCATGGAGGTTTGTGAAGCAAACTTAAGTTATGAGGACTAAACAAAAGGTCATAACATGACACTTGTGGAGATACAACTCATTAAACTCATGAAAGATTCATTAGAACACTTCAAGAGACATGTAAAAGACTTTCAAAGCTGAATATGCATATAAACAAGGAAAACATACCAAGAAAAAGAATCTATCACTTAACAAGATCAACTAGCCTAACATACATATTAAAAAAAATCATAGAGAAGGTAAAATAAATTATTATTTAATTCTCAAAGGCTATAAATGAGCAGGGCTTTTCCATACTCAGGTAGAGGATACATTATAAAGAAAAAGTGGCTCAATATATAAAGAAAGTGAGAGAGAAGAAGAGAAGGGTGTAGGAGAGAGACAGAGTAGACAAGTGTCCATATTAGTTAAAAATAAGAGAGGAGTTATGGAACTAACTCAATAGGTCCAAGATTCCATGTTTAGATCCTCTGAAGATGCTCTAACTCTCCAAGTGGCGTGGGAGTTGAAATGCTTGCTTGACACCTTGACTAGCTTCTTGAAACTCCCCTTTATATTGACATATTGAAGGACAAGTAGCCTTATTTATGGTAAAATATATTTTCCTACCTCTTTTATCTACTCTTGATACCTTTAATTTGACCCCATCCAGTTCTTTTTGACACATCATCTCTTTCTCTTGCAAGGTGTCTAGAGGACTCTTCATCTCTTTAGGCCAACTTTGTATACAAGTGTCAAAACTTGGATTTGTGTTATTAAGCTCATAAAAACTTCATATATGTCCTATTAAAATCATATCATACCTTTAACAATCCATTTAAGGTCTCAAACTAGCCCCAACCAATTGTTTTCTACCAAAAGCCTCAAATAGTCCTCATTATTTATAGCCCTAAAATCATATAAAAATCCTTGTGTAGAGAGTTTTATAGATGGTGGTGAGAATATGAGGTAATATTCTAGTACCTAGTATGGCATTATAGCTCCATGTTAAATTTCATGATCTAAGAGTGAGTGGAGATATCCCTTTTTGCCTTTTCTCTCTCTTAACTAGGCCTCCCTACCAAGAGACTAAAAAATGGATTTACAAGCTCCCCACACATGACAAAATACAAATAAGCATGTGGTTAACTTATACAACCTAATCCTTATTTTCCATTCCAAATTTGAATATCTGATAACTTGTACAAACCTATCTTTTATCAAACATTAGTCATTTTAGGCCTATTCTGTACAATCATGTACCTACAAGTATGATCCAATGCCTTGGGGTGATTATTAGGGGAGTATTGAACATTTTATAGGTCATTTTAAAGTTTTTTAAATCCATATAGAGTCATATAAATTGATTTCTCTCTCATCGGGTCCTTATAGCTCTTTTAAGCAACCTAAAAGTACTTCATAGTCTTAAGGATGATTCATAAAGATAAAATCATGAATCTTCCTACCAATTACACAAAATGGAAGTTAACTAGGGTGGATAATTTCCAATAGGAAACTAAGGCCCTATTAAACTCCTCTAATCCATACCAAGTAATTCAAGATAGCCTCTCAACTGGAAATAAGCATTCTGTGAGGTCTAAGAGAGAATTGAGTCTTGTGAGAGCTTTCTTGAGTTGTTTCTTAGTTTATAATGGTTTCAAAAGGTATGATGCATCCATATTATCACTTTAATTTTTTTTTCTTATCACCTTTCTTCATTAGGTCTCTAAATAACTTGTTTGCTTGGGCCTAGGGTTCTTATGCTAGTCTACCTAATATATCCTAACTGCCTATGTTTATCTATTTTCATTCATTATCAAGGTATACTTTATTAATTAGGGTATTTTTATAGATATTTTAACATCCCCTTAGAGTCTCTAAATTTTCACCCCATCTCTAGTTCACCACCTCTTCGGATTGACTACCTAGTAGGCCTGTGTATGTACCAGGATTGTGCAGGGTCTGAACAGGGTATGCTAAGTTGTTGTCTTATTGTTGATAGAGTTTGAGGGTATGATGGAATTAAATTAATCACATAAAATCACATTTACTTACCTTTATCTCCCTTAGTAATCATACAAATTTTTAGATTCTTCAAACAAGCAACTTCCTCTAGCATGAACCAACAAACTTGTGTCCTGCCTTGACTAAGTAGGCATAATGTTTCCAATGTTTATCTATCTTAAAGTGAGTTAGAGAGTGATGTGAATCTCTCTCAACCTTGTGAAACCTTTTTCACATGTTACACTTCTCAATTCCTACAAACCTCTACCCTTTCAAGCAAACACCAATTTCTCGCAAGGCAGACTTGTGTGTTCACTTATGACTTTGTGACTTTGATGTCCCTTACTTAGGGCCTCTTTTTGTCTCTACACAACTCTTCTATATAGCAAATAAAGCTCTGATACCACTGTAATATCCCTTACTTAGGGGCTCTTTTATTTGCACAAAAGCTCTGATACCACTGTAATGTCCCTTAATTAGGGGCTCTTTTATTTGTACAAAAGCTCTGATACCACTGTAATATCCCTTCGAATATCAAAACAAAAGCTCTGAATTGCTTATCTAAATTTCTAAAAAATATCTTCAATTAGATAAATAAATCACAGTATAAACTCTTATTTATTTGCTCATAAGCTTACAATAGAGATCCTCTGTCAAGTATACAAAGAATACTGAAAGTACAGCCTGAATAGCCTGAATATTCCGCAAATTGGGCAAGAAAACTGATTCTAGTTCGTCTCAGCCTGCTGTGTAAAAAACACAATCGCCGACGTCAGTTATGCTGCCATCGTCGGTCGACCTGTAGTCGCTAACTTGCCGACGTCGGTGATATGTCGTCTGATGTCGGTCTCTGTAGGTCTCTGTTCACCGATGTCGGTGCCTGAACTTTCTGTAGATGCGTATGGATTTTCACGAATCTATACGGAAGTCGTACGGCCGCTACTATCACCCAACCTGTATGCTTGATCCTGATCTGTAGAATTATGGGCTAACACAAAAGATCTATATCTGGATCATTCTTGAATCAAAACCCAAAAATAATGAAAATACCTGTAAACCCTTGTGATAGCTTCTGAGTGAAGTTATCTCTCAAATACCTGTAATACTATGATAACTTTTGGGTGAAGTTATCTCTCAAACCTGAAATTCTATGATAACTTCTGGATGAAGCTATCTCTCAAATCTGTACCTCTGTGATAACTTCTGGATGAAGTTATCTCTCAATTTGGCAATAGATCGGCTGATCTTTCACAACCTCTGAATCGCACACAATGAAGAGTTGACGTTCTTCAATGCAATTGGAATCTTGGAACCCTTGGCTCAGTCTTCACAGAAGAATTTCTTAACAAGAATCAATATCAAAAATAATCATAATTCCAACTCTCTCCCATGAGAAACTCTTATACCCTTCCAAAGGTGTGCTTGCTAAAATTAGATTTCCTCAAATTAGAACTTGGGGTTCTAAAATTAGAATTCCTCAAATTAGAACTTGGGCTTCTTAAATTAGAACTTGGGTCTTAAAATTAGACCAATTAATTAATAATTAATAATTAATTAATATCTAATTTAAAATTAGACCAAATAATTAATTAATTAATAATTAATTAATATCTAATTTAAAATTAGACCAAATAATTAATATTTGATTAAATCAATCAAATATTAATATCTCCCTCAACATACGTCGGATCCTCGAACCGATCAAAGCTGGTGAATCAGGGAGTGATTTTGCACATGAGCATACCAAAATAAAGGTGCTCCGCTGCATATCAAATATCCCTAAAAAGTAGGAGCTCAGGCCAAATGTGTCCGAAAGAGCCCGAATGAAAACCAAATGTAGAAAATCCTGTGAATCAAAGTCAAGCCAAGCTCCATTATGACCCCCTATCCATCCTATTAACCTACGAAGGTCGCATAATAGGCTAATCATGAAGTCTGTCAATGTCCTCTAAAAAGGGGACATGACAATCCTCCCCTCCTGAAATTGCTTGTCCCCAAGCAATCTCAGAACAATGAACCACTCGATCCTCCTGGATCCCAAATGTAGTCATGATCTACACTGATGAAAATCAATGCAAACACCTGCAATATCATTAGTAGTAGAACAAAGGGGAATCCAAAATCAAACTGACAGATGCAACTCAACCAATCTCTAAGATCACAAATACCATAGTCAAGAATGCATGAGAAGCAAACTCTCGAAGTATGATAACCCAAGTAGAATGGACAAATCCAACTGCCAATTCCATCTACAAAAGATGGTGCCAATCCATCCCATAACTGATCCCTCTGTAAAGGTGGCACAACGAATAGCACCACACTGTCATATGCGTGAGGAGAATCAATCTGGAGACTCAACTCCATTGGTATCTCCAACTCATCAGAATCAGGTACTCCCAAAACCTGAACATGGGTGTCAGCATCAATAACATGCTCCTCAGTGACCCCTGCAGGAATGTACTCACCACCAACCATCTCAATATATAAATGGACTGGGCCTGGTACCGATGAAGACCGTAAATGCTCCAACTCTGCAGTCACCTTAGCCAAATGAAACTGTGACTCCTCGAAAGCCAACTGCGTACTCTCAAGAATCTCAGAAGTCACCTCAAGCTGCTGAGTAAGCTCACTCACCTTATCTTCCTTGGCCAATAATGCATCATACGCTGTGCCGCCCCACTCTATAAGATAATCTCTATCGATGACCAACTGCATATAGTCCTGTCTCAGAATCTGGATAGCCTCCCATAAAGAGTGGATCTCTGTCAAGGATAAATAATTGCCTCCCTGATCGATGCTAGTAGGAGAACCCCATCCATAAACTGCTAACAACTAACGAGCATCATCGAAATGTTTACAAGCGGTAGCAATGTCTCGCTCACTAACTCTCAGCTGACTAGACACATGATGGCGCTGGCTAGATTGTCTCCTACAATCCTCCACTAATGCATGGCCCAAAAGAGTAGACTCAGAATCACTGACCTCTGTAATACTACCATCCATACTCTGTGAATCAACTCCATAGCTCATATCAACATACGGAGTATCAACAACTGTAGCATCACTGTCTAACTCTTCCATACCGAAAGAAACTGCCGGTGAAACTAAGTCCTCAAAACTGTCCACTGCATTCTCCTGGGTGTCATCTATAATAATCAGATCCTGGGACTCTTCTACAATCTCTGCCATAGCTGAGAGATCATCAACCCTCAGTGCACTAACATCTGAACACACCTCTACACTCTGAGTGCAAGCATCTAACTCATCCTCATCTTCACTATCTCCTATCTCATAATAATCATAATAATCATAAGACATGCTGCTCTCTCATCGAAGTGATCTGTAGTGCTCTCTCCTTAGCTTAATAAAGTGATCAAAAGGCAACAACTTCTGAACTCGAGGTGGTACTAACTCCCACTCCTCATTCGCTGTCATATACCGTGCGGGTTTGTTTCTGGATGTAGGATATGAAAGAGATTCATTCAACCTCTTCAAACTTAGTTCCAGCTTCTTCATATCATTATCCCACTGTCTCTGAGTATATGAAGTCATTACGATACTTTGCTGATTCAATCTACCCAAACTACCCAACAGGATGGCAAGACATTAGCTCTGATGTGCCCAACAGGATGGCAGGAATTTGGCTCTGATACCACTGTGATGTCCCTTACTTAGGGCCTCTTTTTGTCTCTACACAACTCTAATATATAGCAAATAAAGCTCTGATACCACTGCAATGTCCCTTACTTAGGGGCTCTTTTATTTGCACAAAAGCTCTGATACCACTGTAATGTCCCTTACTTAGGGGCTCTTTTATTTACACAAAAGCTCTGATACCACTGTAATATCCCTTCGAATATCAAAACAAAAGCTCTGAATTGCTTATCTGAATTTCTGCAAAATATCTTCAATTAGATAAATAAATCACAGTATAAACTCTTATTTATTTGCTCATAAGCTTACAATAGAGATCCTCTGTCAAGTATACAAAGAATACTGAAAGTACGGCCTGAATAGCCTGAATATTCCACAAACTGGGCAAGAAAACTGATTCTGGTTCGTCTCAGCCTGCTGTGTAAAAAACACAGTCGCCGATGTCAGTTATGCTGCCGTCGTCGGTCGACCTGTAGTCGCTAACTTGCCGACGTCGGTGATATGTCATTCGATGTCGGTCTCTGTAGGTCTCTGTTCACTGATGTCGGTGCCTAAACTTTCTGTAGATGCGTATGGATTTTCACGAATCTGTACGGAAGTCGTACGGCCGCTACTATCACCCAACCTGTATGCTTGATCCTAATCTGTAGAATTATGGGCTAACACAAAAGATCTATATCTGGATCATTCTTGAATCAAAACCCAAAAATAATGAAAATACCTGTAAACCCTTGTGATAGCTTCTGAGTGAAGTTATCTCTCAAATACCTGTAATACTATGATAACTTCTGGGTGAAGTTATCTCTCAAACCTGAAATTCTGTGATAACTTCTGGATGAAGCTATCTCTCAAATCTGTACCTCTGTGATAACTTTTGGATGAAGTTATCTCTTAATTTGGCAATAGATCGGTTGATCTTTCACAACCTCTGAATCGCACACAATGAAGAGTTGACGTTCTTCAATGCAATTGGAATCCTGGAACCCTTGGCTCAGTCTTCACAGAAGAATTTCTTAACAAGAATCAATATCAAAAATAATCATAATTCCAACTCTCTCCCATGAGAAACTCTTATACCCTTCCAAAGGTGTGCTTGCTAAAATTAGATTTCCTCAAATTAGAACTTGGGGTTCTAAAATTAGAATTCCTCAAATTAGAACTTGGGCTTCTTAAATTAGAACTTGGGTCTTAAAATTAGACCAATTAATTAATAATTAATAATTAATTAATATCTAATTTAAAATTAGACCAAATAATTAATTAATTAATTAATATCTAATTTAAAATTAGACCAAATATTAATATTTGATTAAATCAATCAAATATTAATATCTCCCTCAACATACGTCGGATCCTCGAACCGATCGAAGCTGGTGAATCAGGGAATGATTCCGCACATGACCATACCAAAATAAAGGTGCTCCATTGCATATCAAATATCCCTAAAAAGTAGGAGCTCAGGCCAAATGTGTCTGAAAGAGCCCGAATGAAAACCAAATGTAGAAAATCCTGTGAATCAAAGTCAAGCCAAGCTCTATTATGACCCCCTATCCATCCTATTAACCTACGAAGGTCGCATAATAGGCTAATCATGAAGTCTGTCAATGTCCTCTAAAAAGGGGACATGACAGTGACCCCTGTTTGGTATTTGTCCCCTACTCTTGGTTTAGAAATATATTTTTCTTAATGAATTTAGAACTTTGAGTTCCATTTTCACCCTTACAAACATTCATAAAACACTACTATCTCAGGTTTTGAGAGACCTTGAGTTGCTTAAATAGGCCTATAGACGACCATCTTCTTGACTTGTTAGGACCGTGACTAAAAATTTGGTGTTATAATAGCCTTTATTAACATTGAAACCTTATTTAAACTCTTATAATTTTATTTATTGACTGAGAAACCTTTAAAGCTTTGAACCTCTATACTTTCATTATCAGTACTGTGTAAGATAGTCTTAATACTATTGGCTATAAGTGGTTATTTGAGGGGACTTGATTGTGTTTTAGAGATTACTAAATTCCCCAATAGATATATGATGCTATGTTAATATATTGATACCTTTTTGATGCTTTTAACTCCAAATATTACTAAGCTCATTTCCCAAGACAACTTCAACATAGGGGGCTATAAGTGTTGTCTTGAGAGCTTGACTATGTATCACTTTGCTTGAGCATTTCCATTGTCAACCTGGTAAGTACCTCTATAGGTCAGTCTTATAATTTTTGATGTCTTAGACACTTATCAAAGCATTAAATCTTTAGACCTTACCATCATTCACTTGTTCAAGGGACACTTCCAATACTGGTTGTAGGTGCTCAACATGAGAAGGTTTGACTATAGAGTCTTGAATTAGACCTTTCTCTCTACACCATAATACCTACAATGGCTTAACCTTAGAGACAATATTTATTACTTAATTATAGGTTCATTGGCATCTTTAGGGCATCTTCAAACTTGGTTTCTCTACCTTCACTATTTACATAGTTTACAGGTGCATATTTGGGAGAGTTTTGTTAGCTCAGTCTTCATCCACCCTTTAGTTCTAGGTGCTTTGGAAACCTCATTGATTCAATGACTTCTTAAACTTGAATCCATTACCTTGATTCATGTCTAAGACATTCAACTTGACTCTTAACACCATTGGGTTTTCATGGAATTGCAGACCTATAAGATTATAAGAGATGAAAGAATAGACAACATTGTGCTTGGGAGTTTTGAAAACTAAAAATATGACCATTAGGGTTAAAATCCCATTGTTTTCATTAAACTAAGACATATAACATGGAAAATTCATCTCCAAAATCCTTGGAAACATGTACAACTCACTCAACTCAACTATATTGATATGCAGACAGACAAACATAATCCATAAAATGAATGAAGAAGTGACCATTCTTGAGAATTTTATGGAATATTAAATTAATAAGAGGATATGAATTAATTTATAAGGATGTTATGAGACCATGAATAACCATTCAAATTCATTATACCACCTAGAGAACCTGTAACATAGAAATATGATAGACATTTACAGACAATGCACAAGAGAGACTTTGCTTACCAAAGGACCATTCACACATGCCAAAATGATGAGTGAATGTGTATGGGACATATATAGGCATATTATAACTCAATACAAATAGTTTCATGTAACCAAGAATTGACACTTTACTCTCTAGTTACATTAAACTCAGCCTATGGGGTTTTAATCCTTCAAAAAGTATTCTATCTTCTTAGCCATTTTTCATAAAGCTAAGGATACCAATGAAATGAAAAATGATAAAATTTTTAAGCACATAGGCATCCAAAAATTTGACCAAAATATTAGCCCCAAACTCTACCCATACGGCCTATACCATCTGATTGAATTTGGCCTTCACTAACTTGTGAATGGAGTGATGGAAGAGAGAGGTAGTTTTCTTCAATTGTGAGAGTTAAAACTTCATTTAAAGCTTTTTTTTGAAATATAAAATCTCAATGGATGATATGAATATATTTTCACTTACAAGTGACTTTAATAAGTCCATACAACTTCTTTAACTCCTCAAGATGATGGTGAAATGCAAGATTCTGACTTTGTTCTGATTCTCTAATATGTGTGGAAGTTGTGTAACTATTCCAATCTCTTTGGAATGGGTATTGTATATATTTATCTCTTTAGGGAATTTTTTAATACATAAATGTTATCCAAAATAACATTTTCATGCATATTTACCTATTTTAGTATATTTATGCTTTTTTAATGTGATCTAGTTAGCTACTAAAAATAAAGTATAAGTAGGGTTTTTAAGATTACCTAGAGATATGGATGGTTGGTTGCACATCATGGATCAGGATCAATTATGAAAACTCCTCTTTGGCTAGGGAGGAATGACTTGTAATACACCACACTTAAATAAAAATATGGGATTAAAAGAGATATGAGTGGGTTGCTTGGCATATGCCAAGTCCTGTAAGAGATATTATTCCTTGACGGATGTCAACGCACTATTTTTGATAAAAGATATATACATAGAAAAAGATTAGAAATGATTATGGATAAGATAAAAGATATAAATGATTAGATGCAACTACAAGTGAATTTAAATTAAGATGTAGAAGTCAACACAAATAAGGGTTTGGTCACACAAGCATCACAAAGGGCTGCTGATAAGTTTAGGCTAGGAACTAGACCTAATACACACAAGGCTGGCTAAGATGATGGGATAAGGATTGGCTAGATGAGGGATAAATATCTTAAAATAAGGATTAGAAATAAATTAGGGAAGTTTAGGGATGATTAGGATATATTATAGAGGTTTAGGGATAGACATGAAACAAACAAGAACCTACAAAATCAAACAAAAAGACTTAAAGGGCTGAAATTGAAGGTTTTCTACAAAAGACAAAATTGATAATGATCCTATAGGATTGACCATGATCATATAGGATCAAACATGATCTTCCTGGATTATGGTTGATCCTATCACAGTGTACAAAATATGAAAAATGAGTTTCCAAAAGGATGCAAAAGGTTTAGGGATGAACATAGGTGTCTATAGACTAAAAAATGGAATAGAAGGGGTTTAAAACATAGGTTATAACAATGAAATCATCTAGTGACTTATAATGATGGATTTAAACATGATTTGAAAAGAAAGAATAAATGACAAACCAAACAAAATGACTTTCCTGATCACTACTTTGATCCTTTCAATTTCTTGACTTATGGGTAGTATTTTGGATTCCAAATGCTATAAATTCAGACCTCTGAATGCCTGAAACAAATTTCCAAAGTCTGGGTCATCCAACCTGCATATTTTCTAAAATATTTATGGGATGGTTTGAAATGATTATATTGATTGATGTCAATCAAACATAATCAACATTGATCTAGTGAAGTTGTGATTTACATGCTTGTTTTGGGCTGCACAGTTGCCAAATGATCAGGGATTCCACATATGACATGGGGGAGCTAGTTTTTGGGTTGTTATGGATAGCAATAGGTTTTATTTTATTTTTTTTTAAAGATTTTTGGTTATTTAAAATATTTTGGGTGGGTAGGGATGGTAAATAGTAATTAATAAAATGACATTTAATTATGGACATTTAGTTTCTTATACTTTAAGTTATATTTTATGTATATACTTTCAAGATGTTCGAGAATGGTTTTAGACTTCTAAGAGTTAAGATGCAAAATATATTTTTTTGGAGGTTTCCACCACATTTTAGACTTATCCTATTTTAGGGTTTTAGGATTTTAGACTCAACTTATTTTAGGGTTTCAGGCTATGGTTCAGATTTTTAGCATCTATATTTGATTATTAAAGTGATAGCCTAAAATATGGTAGAATAGGGCAAGGGTGCTAAGTTCTGGCATCTACATTACCACATCTATGACCACAAGTGAACCTTAGACATTCCAAAACTTCATGAAATTTTATTCAAAGTGATTAAAGCATAAAATGAATTTTATAAATCCCTAATCACTTATGACACAACTTGATCATGTCTTATCTCTTCATGACATGCCTAGACCACTATATGACCAAAATATGACATTACCTTAACTTCTCCAAACTAACCTTGAATGATTTTAACAAGGTTAGAAGAAGAAATTTGAGGATCATATAAAGTATGACATGACTATGAAAATACCATATGAAAGTTTGAAATTGGAGGGGGTTGAACAATTGGACTTGGGGTCAAATTTGGCAACATTGTTGGTGATTCACATGGGTAGCATGCCTATAATGCTAATAGGACCAAAAGCCTTACCTGTCCATTGGGTAATGGAGTCTCTAGCACTCAATATTAGATTTGAATAGACTTTGACCATGACACAATAAACTAATTTAACCTTCACAACACATAAAATAAAGATGACAAGATAAAAAGCAAAGGACAAGACACACACACGTGCTATCAAACACTTAGGGAACACAACAATATAACTAAACTAAAATATATACAACTAACCTAAAAATAAATTCTTCCTCCTGGATCAAAGGGGAAGCTTGCACAATCTTTTGATCCATGAGATGAAAGAAGACATGAAGCAAATTTTCTCTTGAGCCTTGTTCTTGGTGTCTTCAACTCCTTCATTCTTTCTAATCTTCTTAGCATGATCTAAAATGAAACACCAATAGCTGAAAACATGTAACATATGAAGGTGAAATCTTCTTGTGTTTCAAAAATCTTCTCATGAGACTCCTCAATGATAACTTTATTCAATGATGCTTCATCTAAGAATGTTTCTTTGACCTCCATGCCATCTTGAATGACATTATTTTTTTCACAAACTACTACAAGCTCATCAAGCTCTTGAAGGAGCTTAACATAATCAATCCAATCCTCATCATTGTTTTCAATGAAGACATCTTATTCAATCTCATTATGAACATGAATTTCAACCTTACAAAGGCCTTTAATATCTTGAAGGAGTTCAATATGTTGCTACTAATAACCTTTGTTATCTTTCTCTTCAAGAACTACAACTTCTTCACCTTCATCTTCTTGGATATTGAACACTTGATCAAATTAAACTTGCTTACTTGAAGAGTCTTCAACTTCTAGGTTGGATACAACTTCCACTAGCTTGGGTGGCATATGTTCTCCTTTTTGAAACACACCATTAAGAGGAAAAGCATCTTCAAGAGTCTATTCAAACTAACCAATATAAAGTGTAGGCTATTTAAGAACTTAAAAATCTTGAAAAAACTCATTGAACTTATGCCATCAGTCACCTTGATCTATGGAGTCAACATCAACTTCATCTTCTAATAGTTTTTCAAAACTAACCTATTGATCATGTTCATGAGTCTCAACCAAATCAACTGATGTGATGTTCTTTTCAAATGCCTTATCTTCCATGTCTTGATCAACCTCTTCATGAGTAGCTACAACTTGATCTTGACCATCTCTTTATTCACTCAAGAAGATTGATTTATGTTTGTCTTCATTAAGAGGAGTACCTATAGTGAAATCTTCATCATATACACTTGAGTCATCTTCATTATCAACTACAGATTTAGCTTGATCTTTTTCACTTGATTCCCTAAGTATATGTTGTCCTTTAAGAAGGGATGTGGTGGGAGGCTGATGGATGATTTCATGGGTTGGAGAGGGAGTGTGAGGTGTGGTGGATGGATCATGAATGGGATTGGGAATGGAGGCTTCTTGAAAAGACTCTTGGGGAGATAATATGCTGGGTTGGGCAATGGGAGAGATGTCTTCTTCAACAAGGGCTTTACTTTCTTCATAGCCTTATTGAGGCTCTTAAACAATCTTAATTTTATCCTAAATATATTTCCCACTTCTTTAATCCATCTATCCAACATTTAATATAACATCTCATCTCATGTAAATCATCATTGATAACATAATGGGGTTCCTTTTCAACTAACCTCCACTTACTAATAAATAATTGAACTGAATTCCTCAAAATTTCTATGAGATGAATAGGGATCACATCAAGTTCTTGTTGTCACTCAATCTTTCACCCTTATATAGTTAGTTAAATCCTTCTCCAAATTGAGTGGAACATTAGATTACCTCTAGGCATGTGGGTTGCCTATAACAAAGGTAAATATCTAGATTAAAGGGCTATCTCCTTAGATATATTCATTATAGTTCATCACCTATACTATTTGCTTGCTTGGGATGAAAAGGGATAGATATAACATGAAAGGAACATAATATAAATAGGTGATGCACCAATTTGATATCCACTAGAATACCATTAACTTGCACTATGAAAGATGACTTACAAAACTAGCTTCAACATCCAAGGTTTATCTAACATAAGTATTTCAAACATAAAGGTGTTATGCATTGCACTTATAAAGGTGAATGAATAAGAGGTTTTATTGTAGACACTAATGATATTACTTACACTTATAGATATAAAAAGACACTGGCTGCACTTCATGTTACCTATTAGAGAGCAAACTACTTGCACTAAACATGAAACAGTAAAATGAACACAAAGAGAGAAGATTATCACTTGTCATTCAACTAACACTACTTCAAACAATTATAAAAAAATTTATGAACTCAAAAACATATTTAAAATATTTATTCAAAGGCATAAATAGTATTCAAACCAGTAGGGTTTCACCATACTAGATGTGGATTCTACAAACTTGCCAAAAGTGGCTGTTTATATAGATAAATGTGAAGAGAGAGAGAGGTGTGGTAGAAGAAGATTGAAAAGTGTACATGAGTGTTAAAACAATAAGAGGAGTTATGAGATATTACAATATACCTCCAAGTCCATATGTCTCACTCTTGAATTAGCTTTAACCTTCCAAGTGGTGTAGGGGTTACAAACTTGCTTGACACTTTGACTAGCTCCTTATAAACTACCCTTCTTTGCATGAAAAGAGTGACAAATGGACTTAAAAATCATGAATTATACTTTAAATTATATTATAACACATATTTAACATTTTATATGCCTTAATAAACTCCTATGACCTTCTATTCCATCATTCATGTGTGTAAGTGTCTTGAAACTCTTTATTTCCCATGCTTAGATTGGTCCAATTGGCCCAAAACTCAAGTGCATATTCTTCAAATTATAAATACTAGATTAATGGTATTAAAATATGTTATAAAATCTGAAACAAACCATTTTGGTTCTTATATCAACTCCCAAGAATTCATTTTACTCATTAAGCCTTTACTAGGCCTAGTTTCCTTGTAGCCCTAAAAACCTGTAAAACTCCTTGTGTATGGAGTTGTATGGATGATATTAAGAAAATAAGGGAATATTATAATAAAAATTATGTCCTTATATCTCCATGTAAAATTTCATCTTCATAATCTGAGTGAAAGTCCATCATTTTTGTCTTTTTTTCTCTTGAATCAGGCCTCAATTAGGCCTCCTTGTTTAGGGCCCTATTTTCTTGCTCCAAACTTATTACATATATGTGAAATAAGCCAAAATAATGTGATTCAATTTCCCTAGGCCATCACCAAACTCTATGTCAATTTTGGGGTCCTTGAGACCCTATGGAAGTATGTAAACCAAGAAATGGCCTTCTTTCTTAGTCTCATTTTGTGTCTATTTGAGACTACCTTGGAAAATGGGCCTAGTTTAACCATCTACATAATCTCAAGTGAATTTTTTTTGAATTTAATTCATAGGAAAATTTACAAATGGAATCATCCCATGATTGGGAAGCTCTCCCCTTCTCAAAACACCTATAAAACACTAAAAATATGTAAAAATAGGACATTTATGGAAATTCGTACAAGTGATGTTACCATAAAAGTACACGTGAGTAACCTTATTAGAGTCATTAAAAACATAAAATATGTTATATGAGAAAAATATGTCATTAGATATGCATTTGGGCTCTTTTTCGCATGATTGGTCACTATCAGGGTTTAAAATAGGTTTAAGACATGTTTGGGGTCTTAACAATTGTTCAAAAAAAAAATATCTTTAATGGACATAATTACACTTGGAAAACCTTATTTATATAATCATTAAAATATCCTAAATGGATCATCCTCCCATTAAAATTGTGAGCTATGGTATGATCATCTGATGTTGCTCCTCAGGTGGCTTGCTTAGTGTTTCTTGAGCCTGAGATAAGTCAAATCTGAGTTTTGAGTCTCACAATTCATTCCTAATGATTTAAGAGGTTCAAAAACCTTTGAAAAATCCATAAAAATGATTATAAATACTATTAAAGTGTTCATTACCCCTCTATATGCAATTGGTACATTGATCAAGGTGTTGTGGTTTAAGACCTATCTCCTTGCTAGCCCTCAAAAACACTTGAACTAAAAAATGAGTGTTTTTACCACCTAGAGTTGTTTTGAGAAATTTTAAATGAATATACACTACCTATAACACCCTTAATTAAGTTTGGTAACTTTTTTTGTGCCTTGGGGGTTCAAAAAGATCCCTTAGTCTCATGGCTACCCTTTGCCCAAGGAGTGGGCACTATCTAAGAAAAAATAGTGGATACTTCCTCTATTTAAAGGACCTTAAAATTTAAATGAACATATTTTTCAACCCATTATGACCTCCTATACAAATTTTCAAGGTATGAACATGCCTATAGAGTCTTTAACACAATAATTTTCCTCAAGACTGGACTATAGGGTCATACTGTGTGTGAGTTGACTAACTATGTGTAGATTTTAGAAACTCATATTTGATCAGTCTTCTATAGTTCCCTTTTGGTTTCAAAACTCCTATCTAAATTTTTCATCTACTTGAGGTGCACCTCATAGTTCCTCACTCCATGCTTTACTTCTCATTGTAGGCTTAAGGTCTACCTAATTTGAGCTTATAGTCTTTGTGTGCCCTTAGAGAGTCACTTGAATGTATATCTTAGTTTTAGGTCCAATAGGTACATCGTTATCATTAATAACCTCTTAAATAGGTTATTAAACTTGAATATAATCTCAATTGGGCTCAAGGTTCTCTCAAATACCTCTACGATTCTCTTTAGGTTTGAACTAACTTGTTGATCCTCCAAAAGAGCTTGTAGCTTACCTTTAGGGTCACTTGACTATGAATAGGGTTTAGAAACATCAATTTTAGCTTAGTGAACTATCAATATTACATGATTAAGTTGAAGTCTCAAATTAGGTTCATTTCTCTTCATATACCTCTAACAAAAATTCTAAGCTTAAAACCAACTTGTATATGTCTTTGAAGGCAACTTGTAGGTGTTTATCAAGGTTTTGACTGCGTTTTTGGTGATTTAAGACCTCATTATTCTCATTATAACCTATTAAATAGGTCATATACTTAATTAAAGTCCCAAATATATCTCAACATCCTTTTAACATCTCTTTGCTCTCTTTTAAGCCTAAAGTTAGTCTACAGTTGGAGTGACTTGTAGGTGCCAATGAGGGTACTAGACTGTATTAGGTATTTAGACCCTATATTTACATCAATATCCCTCCTAATGATTCATGAAATTATTTTATGTTTCAATTGGCTCAAATAATTTTCAAACACTTACTCTACCCTTTTCCTTGAAAAAGAAATATCCTCAAATAGGCCTATATGTAGTTATTTAGGGTATTGACTACATAACTTATCTGATCTTACTCATTCATTTCTCTCCTTCATGGAATTTCAAACCAATTCAATAGTACATTGAAATGTATGTAGGTGATTAGGCTCAAATTACTTACAAACACCTATGTCTCCCTTTCCTTTAGGCTTAACACTAGCCTAAACTGAGTTCCTACAACCTGTAGGTGTTCTTTAGGGTTTCACTATGTGTTTGATGTTTAGACCTTACCCTCAAATTATGAACTCATTTAATGGAATTTGAACTTGCTTGAAGTTCCAACTAGTTTAAAACCCTATGTAATAAATACTCTATCTCTCTTTTAGGTTTGAGAATGAAATTGACCCTCTAAACCACTTGCAGGTGATGTTTAGAACACTTGACTACATATGTTGTGATTGTCACTTAGAAACTAGTCTTCTCACTATCATTGATGCATAAAGATCTTGACTTAAGGAGTTATTCCATTGTCACTGTAGGGTCTAAAAATTATTCTATGAAAATTTTCAATCACTTTTCACTTGTCATCAAGTACACAGTCTATATAATCTACTGTAGGTAGATGTTTGATTGTCTTGTCAACTCAGTTTCATATTTCTCCTGACTGTCCAAGTGTTTAGGTGTTCTCTAATGATTTATGACACCTTTTTCATCTATGATGGATTTGAAACTTGATGTTTGAGGCCCCTTGAATTAGTTTGAGGTTGGTCTTGGTCCCAAAAGAGGACCTACAGGCCTCAAGCCTGTAGTTCTCTACTTGACTGTCTAAGGCTACCAAGCCACTTGCTTAAGATATTTGAGTTCTTGAACTTATCAAAACATTACACATATATTATCACTATTTAAATATCTTACAGAGCTTTAAGATAAGCATTATGTCATCCCCTTCAACTTTAGGTTACTGTACGAATTGTAGGCCTGTGTCAAGTAATGCAAGGAGTTTGTGTATAGGGGATCGAAGTATCTAGTCAACTCAAGAAATTTAGTGATGGAAATGAAGTTTTTTAGGCTATATGAAGGTATGAAGAGATGCATTTGGTTCCCATCATGGCTTTGAACTTATCCCAAACACTTCACAGTTTGTACAACATGTATATGAAGGAAACAACAAGCTCTCATTTGAAGGTGCATTAAACTACCATATTGAACTTCTCATGCCTCTAATAGTGAAATGTGATATCAATAACTTCATAATATTATATATTACTAGTGTTTGAGCCATAGTGGTAGTCAAACCTCTAGTAAACTATTCAAACACAAACCATGATCCTAAAGAGCATCACACTTGAAGAAGACGGACCAAAACACATTTGATACAAAAGAACATTGAATCCATGAAATTTAGGGACTTTCCACGAATAATGAATCACTATAAACCTATGAGAATCACTACCATGAATATAAAATAGAGACTTGCAGTAGAATTTTCTGAAACAACTTATCGAGATATTCTTTTTCCAAATGAAATCACCTAATAGGGAAGAGTTGGCTGATGAAACCATAATTAAAATGAGATCTAAGAACTCTAAAATCCACCCTAAAAATCATTATTATCCATTGATTTCTAAAATAGATAAATAGGTACAAAAATAGACCCCTCTCAGATGACTAGGTTTTAGTGACCTATTGTTACTCTTAACGATCATTCATAAAAAGGATGGTACCAATATGAAAAATAATGACACTAATTTAAATATTAATTAGATCCCTAATAATGGTCAAAGTTTTAGTTTCTAACTCTATCTCTCTCTTAGCCATACCATTGAATGCAAATTTGCCTTCATGAGCTTATGAAGGTAGTGATGGAGAATAAAAGTTGTCTGGAGTGTTATTTTGAACTAAAACTTGGTCTAGAGCTTGAAAATGACCTAAGGGAGCCTGAGAGACACTTATGAATTATTTAAAACTGAAAAATGATATTGGAAGGCCATGCAAGTGCTTGAAAAGTGTCCTTTTACCAATATTAGGCATTGAACTATACATTCTATTAGACCTTAGCTATTCCGAAACATTTTCTAACCAACCTCTGATATCAAGGATGTTTGGAATCTTCTTGAAACATTCTTTCTTTGATGTGGCATGCCCAAATATTCTTTATAAGTCAAAAGGTAGCCAAAATGTGATTTTTTGTAAGAGTCAAATAAAAGTTAGAGCATGATAATATGACATAAAATACACCTAAATAAACTTTTTATAATTACCCTAGACTATATGATACCTTTGACCAAGTTTGACTATATAAGACCTTGTACTTGACAATATGACTAAATAAGTGAACCTAAGATTAGAACTTGGAAAATGTTAGACAAGGGTATATATGACCATATGGGATAATTTAGGACCACTAGACACCATGGCAAGACCATGAAAAACATTAGACACCTCTATGAAGTTTCAACCTATAGTGGGTGACCAATTTGGACTTGATGTCAAAATTTCGTCAAGATTTCCTTATCCCATTTTCTCATCACCTTTTTTGATTTTATTGGATTTGGAATGAGTGCTAACAAGGATTTGGCTTGAGGTGGGATTGAATTAGGAGGAGGGGAATAATAAGGGTTTGGTGATCTTCAATATGTTGATTAGATTTCATAATTAAAGCTTATAAGGCCTTATACCTTATTTACTAATTAATGGCATCATCTGATTCCTCATGACAAGGTTGATAAGAATCATGTTGAGGTTGATATAGATCATAGGGCTGGTAGGAATCATATTGAGGCTGATAGGAAGACACTTCTTGATACTATTCTTGATAGCCTTCCTCATAGGCATCTTGATAAGGTTGCTAAAACAACATCATGGTAATACAAAGGGGGAGTAGGTTGACCATAAGACTACCATGATTCATAAGGAGGGTAACAATCTTGGTAGGCTATTAAGGCACATATTTGGGGTCATGACAATATTTATGGGAGTTTTATAGTATAATTTATCCTCATACCTAGCCATCCCAAATTCATGAGTCAAAATAGAACACAAGATATTAGTAAATGCTTTTCATAATAAATACTTGGGATGCTATAACCAATTGATTACATTTGGAGTCATCATTGGTATTTGTTGAATGCCTCTAAAGGCTGATGGTTAGAAGAACACACCCAAAATTTTTCCACTCTTTTGGACCTTAGTCCCACCGAGCATGCCAAAAATTTTATCACTCAATTTTTCACCCTTGGAGAGGTAGTTCAAGCCTTATCCAAATTGAGTAGAACATGGAATTACCCCTAGGAATGTGGGTTGCCTATAGTAGGGGTAAACCTCTAGATTGATGGGTTAGCTACCTAGATTTGTCTTGATTGCTCATCACCTATAACAATAGCTCATTTGGATGAAAAGGGAGAGAGAAAACATAAATTAAACTTATCCTAATGAGGTGATTCACCAATTATAACCTGAACACTGAAAATCAACTACAATGACAGTTCAAATAAAAGCCTAATCTACACATAACACTAATCTAAATCTGCCCCTTGGATTAGTATTTCTCATGGAGGTTTGTTAAGTAAACTTAAGCTAAGATGACTAAAAAAAAGGTCATAACATGACATTAGTGAAGATATAACTCACTAAACTCATGGAAAACTCATTAGAATACTTCAAGATACCTCCAAAAGACTTTAAAATCTGAATATGCATACAAGCAAGGACAACATGCCAATGAAGAGAATCTATCACTTAACAAGATCAACTAGCCTGACATACACATTGAAATAAATCATGAATAAGGTAAACCATATTTTTTTTTATTGATCAAAGGCTGAAAATGATAAGGGATTCTCCATACTTAGATGGAAGATATATTACAAAGCCAAAAGTGGCTCAATATATAAATAAAGTGAGAGAAAAGAAGATAAGGGTGTAAGAGACAAAGAGTAGACAAGTGTCCATGTGAGTTAAAAATAAGATAAGAGTTAATAAAATACCTCAATAGGTCCAATATTCTATGTGTAACTCTTCTAAATATGCTCTAACACTCCAAGTGGCATGGGAGTTGAAATGGTTACTTGACACCTTGACTAGCTTCTTGAAACTCCCCTTTGTCTTGTTATGTTGAAGGACAAGTGGCCTTATTTATGGTTATATAAGTTTATCCTACCTCTTTATTCTTCTCTTAACACCTTTTAACTAACCCCATCAGGTTTTTTTGATAGATAATCTCTTTCTCTTGCAAGGTGTCCAAAGGACTCTTCATCTCCTTAGGCAAACTTTGCATACAAGTGTCAAAACTTGGATTTATCTTCTTCAGATCATATAAACATATTTGATGGCCTATTAAACACATATTATACCTACAAAAATCCATTTTAAGGTCTCAAACTAGCCCCAACCATTTGTTTTCTACCAAAAGCCTCAAATATGCCTTATTCCTAGTAGCCTTAAAATCATACAAACCTCCTTATGTAGAGAGTTGTAAAATTGTGGTGAGAATGTGAGGGCATATTATAGTACCTAGTATGGCCTTACATCTCCATGTTTAATTTCATGCTCTGAGAGTGAGTGGAGATACACCTTTTTGCATTTTCTCTCTCCTAACTAGGCCTCAATTAGGCCTCCTTGCTAAGAGACTAAAAAATGGCTCTACAAGCTCACCACACATGAAAAAATACAAATAAATGTGTGATTTACTTATAAAACCTCCTCCTTGTTCTCCATTTCAAATTTAAAGATTTGACAACTTGTATGGACCTGTATTCTATCAAAAATCAATCTTTTTAGGCATATTCCATATAGTATTGAACCTAAAAGTATGATCCAATGGAATAGGGTGATTCTCAGGGGAGTATTTAACACTTTATGGGTCAATTGGAAGTTTTTATAATCCATATCGAGGCATATAAATTTATTTCTCTCTCATCGAGTTCTTATTGCTCTCTTAGGTAGCCTAAAAGTACTTCATAGTCTTAAGGATGAGTCATAAAGTTGAAAGCAAGAATCCTCTTACCAATTACACAAAATGGAAGTTCACCAGGGTGGATAACTTCCCTTAGGATCCAAATTTCCCATGAAACTCCTATGAGCCACACCAAGCAATGCAAGATAGCCTCTCGACTGGAAATAAGCATTCTATGAAGTCTGAGAGAGAATTGAGTCTTGTGAGAGATTTTTTGAGTTGGTTATTAGTTTCTAATGATATCAAAAGGTTTGAGACATCCATTTTATCACTTTAAAATGGTTTTCTTATTTATTCATTAGGTCTCCAAACAACCTATTTTCTTAGGGCTAGGGTTCTTATGCTAGTCTACTTAACATACCCTAATTACATGTGTTTTTATATTTTCATTCTCTATCAGGGTCTAAGTTATTCATTAGGGTGTTTGTATAGATATTTAAACATCCCCTTAGGGTCTCCAAAGTTTCACCCTAGCTCCACTTCACCACCTCTTAGGATTGACTGGCCAATAGGCCTATGTATGCACTCAAGATTGTGCAGGGTCTGAACATGGTATACTAAGTTGTTGTCATATTGTTGCTTCAATCTGAAGGCATGCTAGAATTATATTCATACCATGAAATTACCTTCACTTATGTTTCTCTCCCTTAGTCATCATATAGTATTTTAGATTCTTCAAACAAATAACTTCCTCTAGCATCAACAAGCAAACATGTGTCCTACCTTGACTGAGTAGGCATAATGTTTCTAGTGTTTATCTATCTTAAAGTGAGTCAGAGAGTTATGTGAATATCTCTCACCCTTGTGAAACCTTTTTCACATGTTACACTTCTAAGATCCCACAAACTTCTACCCTTTCAAGCAAACACCATTTTCTCACAAGGCAGACCTGTGTATTCACTTAGGACTTTGTGATCCCTGTTTGGTCTTTTTTACCTACTCTTGGCTTAGAAATATCTTATTATAAATGAATTTATAACTTTGAGTTCCATTATTACCCTTCAAAAAATACACAAAACATTACTATCTTAGGTTGTTAGAGACCTTGAGTTGCTTAAATAGACCTATAGGTGACTGTATGCTTGTCTTATTAGGATTGTGATTAAAACTTTGGTGTTATAAGAGCCATGATTAACATTGAAACCTTATTCAAAATATTAATATGTTAATTACTGACTAAGAACTCCCTTTAAGCCTTGAACCTCCATACTTTCATTATCAGTACTATGTAAGATAGTCTTAAGACTGTTGGATATAGGTGGTTGTTTGAGGGGACTTGACTATGTTTTAGAGATTTCTAAATTACCCAATAGATATATCATGCTATGTTGATATCTTGAGACCTTTTTAAATGCTTTTAACTCCTAACATTACCAAACTCATTGCCCAAGACAACTTCAACATAGGTGGCTGTAAGTGTTGTCTTGAGATCTTGACTGTGTATCACTTTGCTTGAGAGTTTCCATTATCAACCTGGTAAGTATCTCTATAAGTCAATTTTTTAATATTTTTATGTATTAGACACTTGTAAAATCCTTTAAGCTTTATAACTTACCATCATTTACTTGTTCAAGGCACACTTCTAATACTGGCTATAGGTGCTCAACATGAGAAGGTCTAACTGTGTAGTCTTGAATTAGGCATTTCTCACTACACCATAATACCTACAATTGCTCAAAATTGTAGATAGTATTTATCACTTCATTTCATCTTCATTTTCATCCTCAAGGCATCTTCAAACTTGTATTCTCTACCTTCACTATCTACATAGTCTACAGGTACATATTTGGGAGAGTTTTCTTAGCTCAGTCTTCAGCCACCTTTGGATCTAGGTGCTTTAGAAACCTCATTGATCCACTAACCTTTTAAAATTTAATCCATTACCTTGATTTATGTCTAAGACATTCAACTTGAGTTTTAACACCATTGGGTTTCCATGGAGTTGCAGACCTACAGGCTTATAGGAGAGGAAAGATTAGATAACCTTGTGCTTGGGAGCTTTGAAAACTACAAATATGATTGTTAGGGGTCAAAGACCATTGTTTCCATTATACCAACACATCTAACATGGAAAATATAACTCTAAAATCCTTTTAAACATGTATAAATCACTCAACTCAACTGAATTGCTATGTAGGCACACATACATAGTCCATAAAATGAATGAAGAAGTGACCATTATTGAGACTTGTACAAAATGTTTAGTTGATCAAAGGCTGTGAATGGACTCATAAGTATGTTTGGAGACAATGGAAAATCATTCAAATTCATTAGACCACCTAGAGAACCTATAACAAAGAAATATGATAGTTATTTGTAGACAATACACAAGAGAGACTTTGCTTGCTAGAGGACCATCCACACATGCTAGAATGATGAGTGAATGTGTATGGGACATCTACAAGCATATAAAAACTTAATATAATTATTTTTATATATCCAATAATTCACAATTTTTTTTGGAGTTACACCAAACTCAACCTATGGGTTTTAAGCCTTCAAAAACATTCTAGCTTCTTAGCGATTGTTGATAAAGCTAAGGACACCAATCCAATAATAAATGATATAAATTAGAATCCCATATGGGTCATAAAATTTAGCCAAACTATTATCCCCTAACTCTACCTATACGACTTGTACCATTTGATTAAATTTGACCTTCACTAGCTTGTGAATGGAGCGATAGAAGAGAGAGGTAGTTTTTTACAACTGTGAGAGTTAAAACTTAATTACAAGCTTGTTTTTGGTCTGTATAATCTCAAGGGATGTTATGAAGCTATTTTCACTTACAATTTACTTTAATAAGTTTTTACAACTTCCTTAACTCCTTAAGATGGCATTAAAATGCAAGATTTTGACTTTTTTCTGATTCTTTGATAGGTGTGGCAACTGTGTAACTACTCCAAGCTATTTGGAAGGGGTATTGTATGGATTTATCTTTTTAATGACTTTTGACATACATAAATGTTATCCAAAATCACATTTTCATGCATATTTACCACCTTCAAGCCACAAGTAAACCTTAGACATTCCAAAACTTCATGAAATGTTACTACAAAGTGATTAAATCAAGATGGCATTGAAATGTAAGATTCTAACTTTGTTCTAATTCTTTGATAGGTGTGGCAATTATGTAACTAATCCAAGCTATTTGGAAGGGGTCTTGTATGAATTTATCTCTTTAACGACTTTGGACATACATAAATGTTATCCAAAATCACATTTTCATGCATATTTACCACCTCCAAGACCACAAGTGAACCTTAGACATTCCAAAACTTTATGAAATGTTACTAAAAGGTAATTAAATCATAAAATTACTTTGATTAAGAGCATGATTTTTTTGATGTTTTTATTTTTCTAGTAATTCATCAACATAATCTTTAACTATTTTATAGATGTAATTATGAAAAATATGTGTCATAGTTCATTGATAAGTTGTGATTGAATTTTTTAATCCAAAAGGCATGAATTTATAGAAAAAGGTTCCCCAGTGTAATAAACAATGTCTTTTCCTAGTGTATAATTAATCGTAATTTGATTTTATCCTAAAAATCCATCCATGAATGATAACATTTCATATCCTATCATAGAATCAACAGTCATATCTATTGACCAAATTTGGCCCCAAGTCAAATTGGTCACCCAATTCCAATTTAAAAATTTCATATGGTCTTGTCATAGTCATGTCATGCTTTATATGATCCCTATAAGTCTTCATCTAACCTTGTTAGCATTGTTTAAGGTTAGTTTGGAGAAATTAAGGTAATGTCATATTTTGGTCATATAGTGGTCTAGGCATGTCATGAAGAGATAAGACATGGTTAAGTTGTGTAATAGGTGATTAGGGGTGTATTAAAGTCATTTTATGATTTAATCACATTTTAGTAACATTTCATGAGGTTTTTGAATGTCTAAGGTTCACTTGTGGTCTTAGAGGTGGTAAATATGCATAAAAATGTGATTTTGGATAACATTTATGTATGTCAAAAGTCATTAACGAGATAAATCCATATAAGACCCCTTCCAAATAGCTTGGAGTAGTTACACAACTACCACACCTATCAAAGAATTAGAATAAAGTCAGAATCTTGCATTTCAATGCCAATTAAGCCATTAAACATTATAACTCCAGAAATACACTTTTTTGGATCTAAACACTCTTTTTATGGACAATGTTTACGATGCCTAAATCATATTGAAGCTCAGACAACTATATTTAAAGTACATGAAATTGAATGTGGTGGTCATTTTAGTATAAAAACATGTCTTATAAATTCTTACGTCAAGGATACTATTGGCCCACAATGAAAGATGAATGTCATGAACATGCCAAATTGTGTTCTCAATGTCAAAAGCATAACAATATTAATCATGCACCATTCAAGGTATTACAACCTATTGTTTCTCCATTGCCTTTTTCTCTTTGGGTATTTGATCAATTGGTAAAATAAATATGGAATCCTCTAAAGGACATAAATTTATCATTATAGCTACTGAATATTTTAAAAAATGGGTAAAAGTTATACCCCTATAGTTTACGATTGGTGAAGAAATTTGTAATTTTATTCTTACACATATCATTGCATGATTTGGGTTGCCTTATGTGATCATAATGGATAATAGATCCTATTTTAAGAATAAAATGGTAAAAATATTTTGTGTTAAGCTCAAAATCTAGCATACTTTTTCTACTCCTCACTACCCACAAGGAAATGGGCAAGCTGAGGCAACTAATAAAATAATTGTCAAAATCTTAAGTAATACCATTGAAAATCATGGAGTTGATTGGAATAATCAGATTATTTATGCTATTTGGACCTATCACACAAATGTTCATACACCAATAAAGGCCACACCTTACTCTCTTATTTATGGCATGGAAGTAGTACTTCCTCTCAAAATAGAAATACCTTCCTTACATGTATCATTGAAAGATATTATCAAAGATAATGAATATCACAAAAAACACATACATGAATTAGAAATGATTGATAACAAACACATGCGAGTTCTCAAACATTTAAAAGTTTATCAAAAATGTATTAAAAGGGCATATATCAATAAAATTTGTGATAAATATTTTTAAGTTGGTGACCTTATGCTAAAAAAAAACCAGAAGAAGACCAATGTTGATAAAGAAAACAAAGGAAATTTTAAGCTAAATTGGTTGGGGTCATTTGTAATTATTGAAAAGATTTAAATTGGAGTTTATTTCTTAGCTACACTAGAATTCCATCTTATTAAAAATTCCATGAATATTATGCATTTGCCTTGATATTTTATATTTATAAAATTTTCAATCTTCACTTATGCATATTTTACCTTTTTAAATATGGTAAAAATGTAAAAACCTTCATATATTCTAAAAGTACAAAAAATCAAAATATTTACAAAATTATTAAAACCAAGAGCTATAAACATATTCTCATGTTGTTAGATTACATCTTTGCATATGTCAATTATCTTTATGTTCAGTACATGGTATATTTCATTAAAATTTCAATGTACAATGTTGCTCATAAGGTATTTGAGTTTGAAACATGATATCATTTTACAAAACTAAGAAACACGCATACATAGAAGAAGGTGTCCTAATCAAAATTTTTTATATACATTTAGTCAGGTCAAAGTCACACTAGTTGAATAACAATGTACTATGCACTTGTCCTCCTATTGCAGACCTATCCATGTGAATTTTAAATCATTATTTATGAATACAACATAATCATAGGGACCTCTTATATATTTTTGGCTATATAACATAATGCATATTCATATATCAGTCAAATTTCAAACTAGGACATAATTTCACATGGTTTTGATGTTGGGTTTACCTTTTATTCAACAACCTTGATTGGATGGGGGCATATCATCATTCTATATAATGATTTTATAGGTTGTCTATATCCACAACGTCCTTTCCATGTTGAGCTATAATGAAAACAAATATCTTGTTATTCAATTTATACTTTACATATGTCATGATGGATATGTTATTTGGTAACATGAACATAAGTCCATATGATCAGAATATGTTAGCTTCATTTTCTATATAATTTTGTCTCATTACATATATTTCTTCAACTTGCTTATTTTTTTAATGTAGCCCTTGGCCTTGTATATGTTCAACATGTACCCTCTTGCTTGTATGTCATCATCAAGCCATGTGTATGTGGCCTTTGGCCTTTTATGTTTGTGTGACATTTGCATCTACCTTACATTAAAACTTTTAGACTTATGTGTGACATTTATGCAACCTTTATAACTCTATGAAACATTTTACATGACCCTTGTATGTGGTCTTTGGACCTTCTTGCATGAAATATATGTGAATTTGGTTACATGTTCATTATTAGATATTATGGTGCCATGATTCTTATCACGCACTACTACATACCTATTACATATATCTATGATGCCACGATACATATCATGCACACACTACTTATGTGCTTCAATGCTTCATCTATTCAATACTATGTTTACAATACATATTTAACACTTACAAGTTATTTACATGCTTCATAAACTACTTCAAATTTTATATTTAAATTACATGATGCAACAAGCTCTTCATATGCTGCAATGTTACATCTCGAAGATTATAATACAATTCAAATATGCAAAATTCCATTACATGATTATATCTTTCACAAATTCTCTCACTTTTTTTCTGAGACAAGTGATTTTCAAGCAATTTTCCTCATCTCAAAAGGGGGCATCATAATGGGCCCATATCCAAAATTTCATATGAAATACAGTTTAGATTTGACAATTTACAATATGCAAAAATACTTTTTTTTAGATTATGGGGGCATTGAATTGCTTATTCACTCCATTATTAAAATAATTTGAGCACATATACACTTGTGTGAAGACAGTCAAAAGATTTAAAATCATTTGTAAATTATAAAATTGGACTCTATAAAGTATAAGGGAAATGATATGCATTCATGTCCAAACTACTACTTTTCAAAATTTAGATTTCTCTTTTTCAAGTTTCAAAGTTTCAATAATTTACAGTTTTAATCTAGATCTATTTGTATTGGTGTGATTCATCATTTGAAAGTGGACCGCATTTGAGATTAGTGATGCCTCACATCTTGGTTGCACTTTAATGAGCCTTTTAATGGCTCCCATGTTTTCTATTCAATTCATTAAGTGAGACACATTTCAACTTAGTGACACTCCACATCTTGGTTACACTTTAGTGAACTGTTTTGTTGTTTCCCATCTCTTCAATCATTACAGAGTAATCTATCAAGGTTGGAGCATATGATGTTTACAACTTAGGCATCTTCACTAATTTTAAAATTGAGACTTAATCATTCTCAATTCACCACATGTTCACAACTTCTCCACATGCCTCAATAATGGGGCATGCATGATGTATTGGTTGATTCCTACAACCTCCTTTTCATACACCTAACTCTAATTTTTTCCTTGATCCTTTCATTTATCTCTAATTTGATTTCATACATGTAGGTACTTGCTTCTTTCTTGACACATTTGAACACTCTTCCATTCACTAGCCTCCTAAGCCTCTTTGCTTCCATAGGCTTCTTTGATATCTTGAAGAACTATCACCCTTGATCAACCCATGCGTTCTCTCACATTGAGATCACTATCATCATCACATAAACCATTTTCACTACTTCACTCTATGTTTTTGGACTAAACTTGTTCATTCTTCTTAGGTTCATAGGCCTATAAGCTTCTTGTAAGGTTCCATGGTTCTTACCTTATTAGTATGAACCATATGGTTATCCACCTAGTCTTTTTCATCTCCATTATACATTAAAATAAATAATCCAACATTAATGATTAAAACTCTCAACTTAGTATTCTTCCTTTCTTAAGGCCTAAAATGCTTGTATACCTATTTTTACACAAACCTAGTAGGTTAGAACAATATACAAAGAATCCATGTAAAAAAAAAACCTTTTCAAATACCCTTTATCCTCATTCAACTTCACACAAAATTTCATGGTCCAATTCTTAGTGTAACCCCATTAATTCACCACACCTCCTTCATAATTAAGTCTCTTTTAAGCCTAATCAGTCACACATTATTAGACACCATACTGTATGGTCAAGTATCAACTCAAAACATCATTAATACTATAAAGTACATCAAAACACATTATATTACCAACTTTCATATTTTTTGGAGAGTGGAAACTCAAATTAAGCGAGTTGCAAGATCAAACCCTAGTTCTTTGTTGTCCACAGGGGCTGTGTAGGCCAAGAGCATAACAAAAGACAAATTTGGAGTTTTAAAACCTTTAAAACACAAAAAATACTTTTTTTAAGTTTTACCAAGATTATTTTACCTTATCCGAATGTTAGATGTCTATAAACAAGCATAAAACATTTCCAACAAGCCAATATGCAAAATTTTAGGTTCTTTCGAGGACTGTGTGTATAGGTATCAATTAGAATATAACCTTATAATGGATATATGACCATATAAATGACTTATTATCATTTATTTAAACACTATACTACTATAGATACTCAAAAAAATCAATAACCTATTGTTACAACCATCCAACATGCCTAAACTCCTTTCTCTCCTTGATTGCCATACTGCAAAATTGCTCTCACATGGACTATATGAGTTTATCTAGTAGTATAAGTTAAATCATGAATAATAAATTGATTTTTTAGAGAATAAAAGGATAATAAAAAATATTAAAATTATCCTCTATCCTTTCCACACCTCAAATCTTTAAATTAAACTCACAAGAACTCTTCATAAACTTTCCTTCTTGATTGTGCAAAATAGAGCCTTCAAGCTTGTACTCTTGAACCCATGTATAGGTGAAAAATTAAAAAAAATATTAAAATAATAAAATATAAAGTAACTTATTACATATCATGAAATACTTGATAATTCATAACCTTATCTAAAGTCTTTTTTTTTTCATTCACAAACAACAATCATGTACATAATTTACAAAGTAGGTAGAGCTTCTTGTGATTCTTGATCTTTTTTCTCTTCTTGAGACTCTTTAACTCACTATAATTATATTTTTTATGCCTCTATATACCTTAATAATACTTATCTAAATCCTAACATGAATTTACATCCTTTATATAATGATAAACATGCAAGACACTCACTTTTTGGCCAACCCACGTAGGGTGGCAGTTACAAGTTGATGTTTCTTGATTTGCATTCTTATTTTCCATGAATTGTATGTTGAAACCCTATAAAAAAACTCCCTATTACCTTATAGGACAATTTTAAAACATTTAAAAATAATTATAAATCAAACACAACCCAAAACACCAACTAAAACCTAGTTAATAATTCAAATTTTCAAATTATCCATTTTGACAGGGAACTCTGAAAGGACCACAAACACTCAAATTCAAATTCATAAGGACTAAAATACCTCCATTATGAACCTATAAGATATATATCAACACAAACCAAACTATAAATGGTCACATGACACATTTAAACATACAAATACTCTTGCTACCTTGTGATGCTCTGCATCAATGCATGTTTTAATGACAAAGACAAAGTGTGTATACACATTCAAGTTTGCATTTCATTTTTTTTGGTAATTTTATGCACAAATATAATAAGGGACATAGGGGATGGGGGAAGAGGGGACCAAAATTTAACCAATAAATGCTTGAAATGATTTTTCTTGACACCTTTACCAATTTGATAACCCAAAGTCTTAAAGAAAGCCTTCAAAGTCATGCAATTACTAAGAATATATCATAGAATTCACTATTTTATCCCTAATTCATCCCTATTCATAAAATTATTTACTATAATTCTTATTTCATAATCCTATGGCCTTTTAGGACAAGTGTGCACTAGGCAGATAAAAGTGCACTACGCTCCTATCTAGTAGTAAGAACTTGTCTCCTGCATTCTAATGACTATCTTCTTGAAATGACACACTTCCTAATGGATTTCTTGGGCACATAAATAGGTAGATTATTGGAAAAATTCAAAATGTTCCTCTATAAAAACACATAAAGAGTCACATTTAAAAGTACATATCAAGTAATTACAAGGAATCTCTCTTTCTAATTTCAAAAGCATCTATTTTTTCAGTAAATATCTCTATTAAAATTATATTGCAATTTTACAGTCCTTGGCCAAGTCTAATGTTTTTTATTTTATATTGATAGTATTCTTTGTCAAGAATTCTAATCAAAAAATTTATTTGCATTCATATGATCTTCCCTAAAGGGAGAACTACATTGACCTGAGGCCATTTGGGCTATGTAGGCAATGTTCAGTTAACAAGGGTTTTTTTTGAAGATAGCTTGGCCATTCCAACTTCCCCCATTTTACACCCTTTAGCTTTTGATATCATTTTGTGTGCTTTTGAAATATTAGTGTTTTGATTTTATAGGTATTATGTGTATCAATTTGGGCTTCACATAGAAACATATCACATACAAATGTAGGCTAAAAACCTATTTTTTTAGATCCAATGCATAATTTGATAAGATAAAGTAATAATAGCGAAAAACAATGCACTGCACTCATGTATGTCTCCTGAGGACTTGTCCTAGCAGATAGTGAACCACTATTTTTTGATTCATATGTGTTTTTAGGTATTTTTAATACAATCACAACTTACATAAAGTTAACACAGTAAAAAATAAATTAGTTGCAAGGATAATTCTGTAACTCTAACCCTAGTTTTTCTATTCCTAGTAATTTACAAATTCAATAGAGCTCTATATTTTATCATATTTTATCTTATACGTCATCCTAGATCAGATTTTAATAGTTTACATTTATATTTTAGAGTTAATTATAATTAATAATTAATTCTAGTGTAAACACTTTATTGTCAAAAGTTTGTAGAAACCATGGGAAACTATCAAACCATGGTTGATTTGGAAAGGGGATGAATTAAGGTATGATATATGTATTAACTATCATTCTATATGGTGGTTTATTATTATCACTATCAATGAGAAACCTTTGGCATAGTCTCTTAGAATTATAACTTTGAGGATTTTTTACCAAGGCATTAAAGTGTTGGGGGATATTTTTGATAAGTTTACCGGATCTTGGCTCACCTGGGACAACCTTAAATCCAAACATAGGTTTAATGCTCAAGATTTTGAGTTAATTTATGAGATTCAAATGGTTGTATAGTGTTATAGGTTCTCCTTGATGGTGGAATGACTAGAATTAGCCTACCTCCATTCCTATGCTTTGGCATCAACCCCAATTTAATTATCAATGGCTCTTCCCTAACAATACTCCTTGGGAAATACTAACAAATGATGGAATAGTAATAACTCACCCCTTTATTTAGAATAATATATTTCATATTATCTGGTCTACCATAGTTGAGCCCAAGAAAGTCATTTTTTCTTGGTATCTATTATATCAAGGTCTCTCTATGGGAGAAACATTACATCACATGGGGATTCCTTCTTCCAAATGTTTATCTTTTCATCTCATTATTAAAATGAGTCCCTTAAACATATTTTATAGTTTTTTGGTAGATCTTAGGATGCATGGGATCTGATTCATTACCTTTTCCATCCATGCCTTAATTATTCACTTTAAACATTAGGCTTTTAGGGGATTTTATCCTTATCCCTGAGAGATATGAGAAACATGGAATATATTCTTTCCCAACATTTTAGGCCTTAATTGTTCACTTTAAACATTATGATTTTAGGGGGTTTTGTCCTTCTCCCTGAGAGATATGAGAAACATGGAATATCTTATGTATTTATTTTTTTATTCTATGGAAAGACATGAATGCAACCATTTTTAATAAAGAAAGCTTAAATAAAGATTTATTTATTTCTAATATAATTTATATCTTATCTAATGTCATGATTCATATTCAAGTTCAAGTGTATAAAGTGGATATGGAGGTTGGGAATGTCCATACTTTTCTTGATCAATAGGGAAGTGCCCCATGCACAATCAATAGAGCGCCACTAGAAGATCCTCAGCATAAAATTTAATACATAAAGTAGGAATGATGGGGTCACAGTCATGGTCATTACATATCATAGAGACATTCAATATTTTCCACCCCTCCCAGGCAAAATTTTTCTCCCTCTTGATGATTTGGAGGGTGGTTGTTACCCAACACTCATTCTGTTCATGCAAGTTCTATCCCTTAGGGTGCATATGGTCAAGGGAAATTTCCTAAGTTGGCTCTTGCCATTTCCCCCACTATACTCAAATTGAATAAGTGGAAGAAGATAATAAGAAAGATAATGGTTGGACCATACCTGATACATCTCCCCCTCCCATGGGGGAGGTTAGGGAAACAACTTGATAGTCCTCCACAACCTCCTCTTCTATATGTGGTTCGATGGTACCAATTACTTAATGTGTTATTTATTTTTATTTTATCTCTTGAAAAATTGATGTCAACTATGATATAATAGACTTTTAGTTTATTTGGTTTCCCAAATTCTCCTGTTGTGTGTTGGTTTCGGGGTGTGATACCATAATAACCATTTTTTTGATCATATATATATATATATATCTCTGTGTGTGTGTGTGTGTGATGCATGTTTCAATAAAAAAAAGGGGTGGAAAATTACCCCGTAGCCCACCCCCTTTGATTCTCCCAATGAGCTATATGCTTAGTTTATTTTGTCCTTAGTTATATATATCAAACTATTATTTTTTGGTTGTGAGTTTTAATCTGATGTCATTTATTTCACACGATGAACACCAATCAACTAATTTTATATTGTAAACCATTTGTGTACTTTATCTCTATTTTTTTTGATTAATAGACACAAATGGATTATAAAAAACTCCAAAGAATTATAATATTGATATGTGTGTGTAGTTTTATATTTACTCCCTTAAAAATGAACAATCTTAGCATTTGAAGGGAAAATGTTAAATGGCTAAGCATCATTAGACTATTCTTTGATCGATAAAGTCGACTATCAAATTTAACTCATAGTTGGGAGGTTGTCAGAAATAAAATTTAATGTTAAGTCAAACCTTATGTTATGAGTTTTAACTATTATTGTTTATTTCAAGTCATGAATTCTAACTAAGTACCCTTGTATTGTAAGCCATCTATGTAATTTATATCTATATTTTGTGATTAATAGATATGTTGATACATTTACAATAAAAATAGAAAATTTGGGTGGACTGTAAAAATTTATGAATGATTATATTTAATTTATGATTGACAATAAAGAGTCTATGCTAATAATATAAGGAGTGAGAATATTTGGATGAAATTAGGGTACATCAAGGCGACCGATGAAGATCTGATTATCACCTTTGAGCACAATGAGATTGAACAAGAAATGGTTCTCCTAATCAAATGAGGTTTGATCTTCAAGTTCATGGGTCAAGGACCTCATGAGCAAGAGTTACACACATGGGTAATTGATAACTAGGAGGTTAAGGGCATGCAAATATTCTCACATGATCAAGAGGCCTTTTTATTGCCATTTTTACAATGAAAGAGTATTGGAACATTAATATTTATGGGGTTACTTTAGTGGCCCACATTGTTCCAAAGTGTAAATAACAAATGTTATATTTATTATTTAATTACAACAAAGTATTTAGAACTTATGTTGTGAAAATAGTAAATCTTATATTTATTATTTAATGTGATTAGTTGAAAAGGTGGATCAATTAGATACAACTATTCACACCCCTTATAAAAACATTTTTACATTTATAAGAATATATATGATTGCATTGTGAATTATTTAAGTATAAGTGTCTCTGAGCATTTTATGGAGTTGTGTAGAGAGGATAAGTGAGGTGAAAATTAGGTTACTGGGTGTAGGATGTTTCTCAATTAATGGATATATGATCTATGGGTTTTTTTTATGTTATTGAGGTTTCCCCACACTAAATATACGCGTGTTCATTCTCTTTTTTTACTTAATTAATTTCATTTTTTCCATGTTTCACATGTAAATTCTTGTTAAAATTGTTTGGATGACAATCTATGTTTTGATCCTAAAAACATGACATGGTATTAGAGCTAATTGCTATTATCTAATAATCTTACAGGTTAATGGAAGTTTGGTAGTCTTAGAGATGTCCATTTCAAAATGTCCATCTCAATAAGCTTTGGAACTTGACTCTGCCTCATATAATTTGGAGGATCTGGGGAGAACAGAATAATAAAATTTTTACGGAAAAGAGATGCAACAACAAAGTAACCTCAACAAGAATTTTTAATCTCATTAAATAAAATTATAGGTCTATTTATATTAAACAAGGTAAAAACCTTTTGCATTTCAAACAAATCTCAGCTCTTAATTGGTAAATGGATTCCTCCAAGTTAGGTAAACCAGATCCTAATGATGAAATTAGGAAAATAATGAAGTAGAAACCTCCTCCTAAGGGCTTGATGAAGCTCAATTTTGATGGAGATTCGAAAAGAACCTAAGGCCAATAGGGGGAGGTGGAATTTTCAGAGATCATAAGGGAATTTTGATTTTTGCATATGTGGGATGTTAGGAAATCTAATTTTTACATTAGTGATAATGGGTATTTATCGAGAGGTAAATAGTAACAGGTTGTTTGTTAATTAGATTTGGTTAATTTAGAATATTTTTATCTAACAATATTATGATATTAATTAGAATATATATATTATTATATATAATAGTATTAGTTCGTTTATAGGTTTGTTAATGTCCTATGAGAGATTCTAGGAGATTGAGTAGCTAGTGGGAATTGTTAGACTCCTAGAATATAAGAGATGCTTTCATATATAAATGTATTGTGTCAAAATACAATGTAATAGAGTGAAATTATAATGATCCACACTTATAATATTTAGAAATAATGCAAAATATAATGTAGATCAACACATCACAAAAGATATAGTTGGACCAAGATATCCAAATATTCAATATATGCAGAAATAGAATACATTTATGGTAGGGCAACACCATACAATACTCCTTTAGGAAGGATAACTCATCAATGTCTCTTTGAGGGGAAAACCTCCAATATTCTGTTACAATAAAAGACTCAATGCTTACTTGATTCCTTACAATGATAATCAACTCCTTTATATAGACCTCTATCTAACTAAAAATAGATGGGTAACCTCTTAATCCCAATGTAGGCCGACCATTACCCAATACACTAATTCCACAAGTTACTCCATTATCGTAATATATTGGACCCATATAACTAACTAAGGGGGATGTGTGCCACATGTCAACATCTTAATCAACCCATATATATTAATATATCATGTCCCTAGATACATGGTGTTGACCAATTTTTGGTCCTGCAAGCCAAAATTGGGTATACCCTCCTTTTTCTTTGAAAAATTCATCCAATCTATGTTTTGGCTAGATCATCCCTCTGCTACCTTGTGCAAAATATTCTCTACTAGACCTTTCCTGGGAAAAAGCCAAGTGTTTTCCTCATTTCCTTAGCCAAGTGCATTTCAAGTTTGTCAAGAGTAGTTACTTCACCTACAACAGTGCATTTCAGGTTTTAAAGGCCACTTTACTTGTGAAAAGTTCATAAGCTAAGTCACTTGCAAAATCATAGACCAAATTGGGTTTTCCAAATGACTTTACTTGTGAAATTTTCATAAGTCAATTTACTTGATAAACTTGATTTGGTCCTTATGGTGTAATTCAAACTTTGTAAATGTCTTTATTTATAAAGGTTTATAAGTAAAGACACTTGTAAAACCCAATTTGGTCTTAGCAGACCAAATTGGGTTTTCCAATTGTCTTTACTTGTTTGTTTTATGACTTAAAATTGACATAAAACCTGAAGTAAGAGTTCATGAGAAGTCTAAAATGGTCTATCTAGTGCAATTCGGGTTTGTGTAGGTGTATTACTTGTCAAATTTTATAAGTAAAAGCAAGTGAAGGACCTGATTTGGTCTATGTAGCTCACCAAAGGCATGGATTTTCTTTAGAGGGCACATAAGCAAAGAAAGTGGACTTTTCAAAATTTTGAAGTATAATTGAAGAAAGGCCGAAGGGTATGTCTGGAAGAAAATACCCTTGTGGAGGGATTTTCACCTCTTCACTTCTTTCGAAGGGTCATTTGTAGGAGTTTCAAAGGGTAGGTGCCCTTGCAGAGGGCACCTAGGTAGGAAAAAGGACCCTTAAATTTTCTCCAAAGGGTAATTCTGGGAGCTAATGGCCCTTGTAGAGGGCACTCAAGAAATGAATTGGACCTTCTTGAAAAGCTCAAAGGGTATCTTTAGAGCTCAAATGGCCCTTACAGAGGGCACTAGGAAGAAGCAAGGGATGAAGACAAAAAGCTGAAGGGCACTTGCCTTTCAAGAAAAGCCAATGCCAAAAGAGAATTTCCTTTGGAAAAAATGTTCAAAGGAATTCCTTTAGACATTTTGTTCAAAGGAAAGAGATGCCGAAGCTTGAAGGTAGAATAAAGACACATGAAGAATTTCCTTCAGACAAAAGTCCAAATGAATTCCTTTAGACTTTTTTTTGAAGGAAATCACTCGAAGGCTAATGAAGCATAGGCAAAGAAGCAAAGGCAAAGGAAGACCCAAAGGATGATTTCCTTTAGAAAAAATGTTTGAAGGAAACCCTTTAGACATTTTGTTTGAAATAAATCAATGTTGTAAAATAGCTAATGCCCAAGGTAGATAAAGAGAAGGCCATAGTGCAAAGGGTGAATAAACAAAAGGAAATCCTTTGGATAAAATGCTTGAAGAAAATATTTCAAAAATTTTGTTTGAAAGACAAAAGGAAAAGCTTGTGGGAGTGCAAAAGGAGAAGGCAAGGAAGAGACAAAAACATGGGCAAAGTAAAGAGTGGAAAAGGACAAAAATGTATAACAGTTCTAGCAGCTGATGAAGTCAAAGGCCAAAATTTAAGACCACTCAGACCAAGACAAGCGGCATAGACAACTCAACCAAGGGAGTTAATACATTTAGGTAGAATATATCTATCGAAAACTAATAAAATAGATTGGTTTTTAAAATATAGAGAGTCATAGACTATGTTTTCATGCCAAGCCATTAATGCACAACTAGTTACACCCAGCATTGAAGAGAGCATGGTCCAACCATAATAACTTGGGGATGGATTTGGTAGTTTCTAGGAGTATCCCATACTTTTATAGGCCCAGGACAATAAGGGAGATAACTTGCACATCTATAACATGGCTCTCCCATATGTAGTTTGAAGAATACAACATTAGCATGGTCTCTTGTCTCAGAAGTATTTGACTCCAGCATGGGTCTCCTTTCCTTAATCTATCAGCATCTTGCTTTATATAATTGTAACTTCTCATTTTGAGAAAAAATTCTCTTAGCTTGTATGGTGAAGCACTACAAGAATTTACCTTGAATCAAGACATAATCATTTTACCTCCATTTGGGTTTCAAAGTTTGCATATGTCTATGGTTTTGATCTTGTGTCAAGTCATTTCTATCAGGAATCTAAAACAACAAACAGCTCTGATTCCACTGTCAAGATTAGGAGCACAATTGATTACCTTGTATAAGCAACTAAACACAGAATTTAACCAGAAGTAACAAGTAACTAGAAATCAGAAACAACATAAAATTTGAGAGACAATACAATCTTGTATTCAACTCATCCAGAAATAAAATACAATAAAGAAGATGCCACACTCTTCCCACACCTTTGAGGCTTCCCACACCTCTAGGGCTCCCAGTAATTCTCCTTCAAGAGTTCTCTCTCTCAATTACGGTCATAATAAACAACTCAAACACAGAGTTGTTCACCTCCACCAGTCAGTAACAATACTACCATTACACAAGTACTCAAGGTACTCCAAGTAGATCTCCCTTGAACTTGCAACAACCTACAAATCAAATGATCTTACTTACCATGTAGATCTAACCTGATCTTGCAACACCTGTAGATCAACCTAGTTTTGCACACTTGCAAACCTAGATCTTACTATCGAAAGGATCTCTTCCTTATCCTTAATTACAATACAACCCCATGAGTCTATTATATAGATCCCATGCAAACAATAATTAGACTTCCTAATTACAATAATTAGAAATGAAACTCCAAGACTAAAATTAGTCTTTACATGCAAACAACTGGTTTGTTAAACTAATAGTTCATCAACTAATAGTTTTGGAACCGCACAGGTGACCAACGTCGGTTGCTATCTGTCTGTAGATGACCGACGTCGGCCGATCTATGACCTATGTCGATAGCTTCCTATCCACCCCTGACTGACGTCAGTTGGCCTGATCGATACCAGTTATTGTGACACTCAACAACCTCCTCCTCTATGTTTGCATACCTGTGAAGCTTTTAACTGCACAACCTAACAAACTCCCACTTGGAGATAAATAGATACATCTATACCTATACCTATACATCATCTAATTTTTTCCCTAGCTTGTATCCCTCTTCAAGCTTAATCTTGAAGATCAACCACCACACATCCTATGGTGCTCCTCTTGTCATCCAAGTAACCTGCCATATCCGAATCTACATATCCATGTAGAGAAGTGCTTGACCCTGCATAACATGAATCCCTACTGTTGGTCCCTCTTAGATACCTGAGAATCCACTAAACTGCTCTCCAGTGATTCTTTCTCGGATTGGCCCCAAACTCACTGACAACACCCACTGCTTAGGCAATATCAGGTCTAGTACACATGTACTTAACCTCATCATGTGAATTGGGACACTATTATGTGAACTATCCATCCATAGGTGTGCTAACCGGTTCTGCATCCTACATAATGAACCTCGCCACTACTTTATTCACACAATCATCCTGAGACAACATCAACCTGTGATCTTCCCTGTCTCTAGGAATACTCATGCCAAAGAATCTTGCTGCTCCCAGATTCATCATGACACACCTCTGAACTAACTTTACCTTTAGCTCAGCAACTCCCTGCATGTGTGACCCTGCAACAAGCATACACACCACATATAGTAATAGGATAATGTAGCTAATATTATCTAACCTGGTAAAGAAAAAATAATGGTCACATTGACATTGACTAAAGCCATGCTTTGTCATACACTTGTCAAACCTCCATTGTCCTGCAGCTTGCTCAAGACCATATACCCTGGCCTTCCATCTCACGTGTACATTCTCTCTCTTCTTTAACTTGGGAATCCATTTGTCTTTCAGTTCTTTTTTTTGGCTGGCAACTCCACCAAATCTCCCATTTGGTTCTCTCCCAAGGAATCAACATCCTCATTCATGCCATGCTCCCACTGTTTCCTAGATTCTACCTGCTCTACTTCTTTAAAACTTCCTAGTTCTTGACCATCAGTGAGCAATAAGTATTCTAAAGAAAGGGAATAACAAATTTGAGGCTTACTTACACTTTCAGTCCTCCTCATGGGCATTTGAGACTCCTTGACAGCTTGCTATCTACCCAAAATCTATTTTTTGGTTAACCCTAGTCTGCACCCAACTGAGGTCAAATCCACCTAATTGCAGACGTCGGTTCCCTTACCAACATCAGTGTCCACCTGGTCACTGACACCGATTCCCTGATCAACATCGATCACCACCTGCCTGACACCACTGACTCTAATTTGCACATGACCGATGTTGGTACCTGCCTGTTCGACGTTGGTTCCACCTAACTGACATCGGTAACTGTGTTTTCTTGTGAGTGATGACTTTTTACCCGTGAGCTTACCTTGGATCAAAAATCTATCCAAACTACCCTACTCAAAATTATTCAGCCCCTGTGACTGATCTCTGTCCATCATCTTCTCCTGGAAAACTAAGGCTTTCCTATTCTTGTTAAAAACATCAAATTTCCTCTTTGTTTAATAGACCCGATCCTTTCTTGTAGCATGTGTTTCAAGAAACCTCACTTTATTTTGTTGCTTACAAAAATCTCAATCTATGCTTTCTAGATCTAAACTCTTACCCTTTGACTCAAGAACATGCATCCCCTTCTTATTCATGTGACCAAGCCTACAGAGCTACATCTTCGAATCTGCATCTGAAGTAGATAAACCAGAAGGAGAATCAGTAATACAAGTAGATAGATAAAGAGTACCTACTTTCTTACCTCTTGCTAAAACAAGTGCACCCTTGGAAACTTTCCAAGAATCTGCTGTGAGAGTTACTGTGCATCCCTCATCACCCAACTTTTCAATAGAAATCAATTTTTGCTTCAGGTCTGGGACATGCATGACCTCCTTCAACACTCATGTGTTGCCCGTTTACAATTTTAGCTGCACTTTCCCTTTTCCAACCATTTGACAAGGCTTACCATCCCTTAAATAAATCTCTCTAAAGTCTCCCTGGACATATTCATGAAAAGATGCTCTATTTGGGGTTGCATGGAAAGAGGCACCAGAATCTAACACCCAAGATTCCACTTTATCCAAGGAACATACAAGAGCATCCTGTGCAACAATATCTGCAACATCTACTTCTTTATTTTCTTCATGTTGATCTTCAACCAACCAATAATCTTTCTTTACATGCCCTTGCTTTCCACATTTCTAGTAGAATATTCTGCCATACCTAGATTTGGATCTCCTGCCTATCTTTGACCTTGATCTCCCTTGCTCGATCTTCTCTCTTTGCCTTCCCCTACTTTCAACACTTAAAGCATTCGCTGATGATTCACCTGTGCTTTTCCTATGAATTTCTTCATTCAAGATTACACTAACAACATCATCAACTTTTAAGATATTTGAAGCAGATGCAGTATTACTAACTGCCATTACAAAACTATCCCAACTTTTAGGTAATGAGCATAAGATTAAGAGAGCCTTAATTTCATCATGAAAAACAATATTGACTAAAACTAACTGGTTTACCAAACCATGGAAATCACTAAGATGACTGTGTACAGATCCACCTTCCAACATTTGCAAATTAAATAATTGCTTCATAAGAAATACCTTATTCGAAGCTAAGGGTTTTTCATATAAATTTTCCAAAGATTCTATTAACTCTACCGTTGTCTTAGCCTGTGATAAGATGGAAATCACAGACGATGCCAGGCTCAACCTTATAGATCCCATAGCCTTTTGATCAAGAACCTTCCATTATTCATCTTTCATATCCATGGGCTTGCTTGCAACCCCACCCAATGGTAAGTACAGATCTTTTTGATACAAATAATCTTCTATCTGTATCCTCCATAATTGATAATTCTTGCCGTTAAACTTCTTCATTCTTAGCTTACTTTCTTTTGCCATTGCTATACTCCTACTCAATTAAAAACTCTTGAGAGTGACCTATAATCAAACACAAACCTGCTCCTTGCAACCTTGCTCTGATACCACTTTGTCAGGAATCTAGAACAACAAATAGCTCTGATTCCACTGTTAGGATTAGGAGCACAATTGATTACCTTGTATAAGCAACTAAACATAGAATTTAACCAAAAGTAACAAGTAACTAGAAGTCAAAAACAACATAGAATTTGAGAGACAATACAATCTTGTATTTAACTCATCCAGAAAGAAAATATAATAAATAAGATGCCACACTCTTCCCACACCTCTGAGGCTTCCCACACCTCTAGGGCTCCCAGTAATTATCCTTCAAGAGTTCTCTCTCTCAATTACAGTCACAACAAACAACTCAAACACAGAGTTGTTGTTCACCTCCACCAGTCAGTAACAATACTGTCAGTACACAAGTACTCAAAGTACTCCAAGTAGATCTCCCTTGAACTTGCAACAACCTACAAATCAAATGATCTTACTTACCATGTAGATCTAACTTGATCTTGCAACACCTGTAGATCAACTTGGTTTTGCACACCTGCAAACCTAGATCTTACAATCGAAAGGATCTCTTCCTTATCCTTAATTACAATACAACCCCATGAGTCTATTATATAGATCCCATGCAAATAATAATTATACTTCCTAATTATAATAATTAGAAATGCAGCTCCAAGACTAAAATTAGTCTTTACATGCAAACAACTAGTTCGTTAAACTAACAGTTTGTCAACTAACAGTTCTGAAACCGTACAGGTGATCGATGTCGACCGATCTATGACCGATGTTGGTAGCTTCCTGTCCACCCCTGACCAACATCAGTTGGCCTGACTGACACTAGTTACTATGACACTCAGCAACCTCCTCCTCCATGTTTGCATACCTATGAAGCTTTTAGCTCCACAACCTAACAATTTTACTTGATGCTTTCATAGTTTGAATCTAGCATATCTAGTGTATTATGAGCTCTTTTTTTTAGGTCAATAAGAAGTGTCCATAACAGAGTATAGGTGCATGTAAATAGGCTACCATAGTGTGTCTTAGAACACCTCTAGTAGTTCTTCCTCTCTATATCTCTATAGGGCCCCCCATTGAAATTTTGATACAAGAGAGTTTCTCATCTTGAATGATAGTGTATATTAGCTTATCTTGGTGTAAAGTGTATGTCAAAGCTAAGCAACCCAACCATTTTTATGCATCACCACTTTAGTTTAGGTTCTGATTTCTAGTATTTCTCTCCCTTTTCAACTCCCCCATTATTAGCAGTAGGCAATCCAGGGCCTCAAGGTGCATCAAGGGGAGATATCCCATAATCTAAAGATTCATCCCTCACATTTTCCACCCAAAGTAAAAGGGATGTCTCCATTGTGTCTCATGGATGAAGAGAGATAAGCCTCCCTTCATAGGGTGCAATCTACTGCATCAATAGTTTATAGCATGCCTGGTGGGTCTAGTTTTTTATCTAAAGAGTTGAAGAATTTTGGTGTGTTCTTTAACAAACTAACCTTTGGAGGCTTTTCATCAACACTAATGGTGACTCTGAGTTGAATCAGCTGGTTAAGTAGTCTTGGTGCCATCAATAAATCACTTTGGTATGTATAATCACATTGTTGAACAACATGGGCCTTGTGTTCCTTCATATAGTTTTGATCAAGCTCAGGTTGTTCATGGAATCACCTCAAGTAGCTCTCCTAGTTGCCCTTCACCTAGTGTAAGGGAGATAATGTTAGAGTTTTAGAGGCAAGTGATGGAGATAGATAGATTGAATGACTAGAATAGATATCAATAAGAGCTTATGTACAAAGAGGAGTGCTTGTTCAGGTAAACTCAGGCCTTATAATCCATGAAGGAGGAACTAGCAAGATGGAGGAGCCCATTCATTCAAGGAAATAAAAATTGTATGCCTTTTTTCATCCCAAAGTATCACCCTCCTAATTAAAATAAAGTCCCCTCTTGTATGCCAAATACTTTCTACCAAATAGCCCTTGCTCACCAAATCCAATCTTCTAGCTCATCTGGTGCATTAATCACTCCTTCTCTTAATCCTTTGCATCTAGATTTCAAACACCAAAGGGCATTATAACAACCTCTCATAGAGACTAACCTTCTCAATTTTTTAGAATGTAGACCCTCTTTGGATGGGAATCACCCTATATATTTTGGAAAACAACACGTCTCTCTTGAAGTAGCTCTTCTTGTGCATGAGCAGACCCTTCCTAGTCTCCCTCAACCTCCTTAAGTCTTTCAGCATAGGAGTGCCTATCATGAACTAGCTCAGGACCTTGAAGAGGATAAAGTTACTACCTATTCACAAGGGAAGAGTTATAATCCTAAGGTCATGAGTTGGAAGTAAACAATGGAATCATGGGGTAGGAAAAAAGAGGAAGAGGGGCCTATTAATTTTGATAGAAGCCTTGAAGAAGATGAAGTTGCTCCTACTCATCATGATGATGCTTTTAACCTCCAAGAAAGGCTCTTCCAAGAGAATATAGCCAAGCAAATTATAGATTTGGAGTCTAGAATGAGGTTCCTCAGCTAAGGTGTGATGGATCGTTTAGACCAAGTAGAAGATTCTACATCTGAACACACCCCATATACACCCCTCCAAGAGAGCTATCAAGCCAGATCTGATGTGGATGAAGTTCTAGTAAAATGGAAGGAAGAGAATAATTTTATTATAGCTCAAGGTTTTCCTCCTCTTCCACATGAGTTTAACCATCAACCTTCCACTTCATCCCTTCTCAAGGAGGACCCTATTTTGAAAGAGGCAAGTGAAGCAGAGAGGATCCAATTAATGGCTGATCAACAATATCTCATGGATGACAATGAGGAGGAAATCATCATGGATGATCCTTTTGAAGACATCATGAATAATGGAGAAGACATAGGTCATGCATACATGAAAATGTTCTAGCATTATGAATATGAGGTTGACAAACTTTATTTGTCAACAATGGACGATAAGGAATGTAAGCATGGTGAGCTCTTTCCCCCTTGTTTGATGAACTTCCTTGTTGCTTTGATGAGGAGAATGACCATGCCATGTAATTCGAGTTAGAAGAGGATCAGGAGCATGTCTTTGAACAACTAGAGACTCTTATTTTTGAGAAAAAAAAGGAGATGCCTGCCCATCTTGATGAAAGATTTGAAGAAGAGAGCTTTGAGCAAGAAGATGATGTCCCCTAGGATGAGCAATCACTTTGTGATCTCATTCCAGACATCACAATAGTCACCCTTATTCACAAAGGCCATGATGAACCAAAGGATCAGTTTGATAGGATCCTCAATGAAGCAGAATGGGATAAATTAGTCCATGATGCATATCAAGGGGGATATGAGCTAAATGAGCCCTATGGTGATGAGCTAACAGCCATTGATTTCTTGATGAAATACACTAGCATGAGGGGCCAACATGAATCAAGTTTCAAAGGGAAAAGTGAATACAATGATGTTGGAGACATGTTTGACCCTGATCCACTTGGATACAAGTCAATCAAGGTGGTAGGTAAGAATGACAAGTCACCAAGCTTCCATTCCATTCATCAACTTGTCTAGCACCACAAGTTTTCTTGCCATGAATTAGACTTAAGAATTTTTCCCTTTGATCCAAAAGGGAGAAGAGCATATTTGGTTAGCTTTACATAGTAGGGTTGTCTTTTGTTTTCCCTAAGTGTTGTTTCGCATATGTGTGTTATTTTTAGCTTTTATTGTGTGTTATTTTTCCCTTGTGTGTTTGGGGTAAATTATTGTCTTATTGGTTTTTCAAGGTTAGTTTCCAACATACTCAAGATGCATCCTAACTCCATGCCTAATGGAATTTAAGGCTACCAGTCTTCTTTATCATAGCAGGTATGCTCCCCCTATGAGTTGCCAAATGTGTTGACCAATTTTTGGTCCTACAAGCCAAAATTGGGCACCCCTCCTTTTTATTTGAAAAATTCATCCAATCCATATTTTGGCTAGATCATCCCTCTATTGCCTTGTGCAAAATGTTCTCTACCAAACCTTTCCTAAGAAAAAGCCAAGTGTTTTCCTCATTTGCTTAGCCAAGTACATTTCAAGTTTGTCAAGAGTAATTACTTCACCTACAACAATGTATTTTAGGTTTTACAAGCCACTTTACTTGTGAAAAGTTCATAAGTTAAGTCACTTACAAAACCCAATTTGGTTTTTATAGACTAAATCAGGTTTTCCAAATGACTTTACTTTTGAAATTTTCATAAGTTACTTGGCTTCACCAAATGAGCAAATGCAAGGTTGTTGTAACTACACAGTCACCGACGTCGGTCAGGGATTGACTGGAGGCTACTGACATTGGTTATGGATCGACTGACGTTGGTCATATGCAGGTAGACAGGGACCGACGTTGGTCACCTGTGCGTTTCAGAAGTCTATTTTTGAGGCAGAACAGATTTTTTGCATGATAAGTTTAACAATTAGTATTGAGTCCACGTTTCTATTTTTGGCAGGATTGATTTGAACCTTTGATTAGGAGGTGTATCTAATGGTGGAGAATGCATAGCATAAATATGTTATTTATTATGTTTCATCTTATGTTTCTATATTTGATACTTATTATTACACTTTTTGATTTTGAGTTTGATGCACATGTTACTACACCTCTTACTCAACCCACTTCACATAAACTTGCTTATTTTCTTTGTTCTTTTGATAAAATACTATTTCCTTCAGTTTTCATATGCTCCATTCCATGTGATATGTTGGTGGAGGTCTTGGCAGACCAAATTAGGTTTCCCAAGTGTCTTTACTTATTTGTTTTATGAGTTGAAGTTAATGCAAAACTTGAAGTAAGAGCTCATGAGAAGTCCAAAATGGTCTATCTAGTGCTATTTGGGTTTGTACATGTGTATTACTTATCAGATTTTATAAGTAAAAGTAAGTGAAGGACCCGATTTGGTTTATGTAGCTCACCAAAGGCACGGATTTTCTTTGAAGGACACATAAGCAAAGAAAGTAGACTTTTCACACAATTAAAAAAAGGCCAAAGGGTAAGTCTGGAATCAAGTGCCCTTGTGGAGGGATTTTCGTTGGCAAGGGGACCTCTTCACTTCTTCTGAAGGGTAATTTGAAGGAGTTTTGAAGGGTACATGCCCTTGCAAAGGGCACCTAGACAGGAAAAAGGACCCTTACATTTTCCCCGAAGGGTAGTTCTAGGAGCCAATGGCCCTTGTGGAGGGCACTCAAGTGGTGAAGTGAACCTTCTTAAAAATATTAAAGGGTATATTCAAAGCTTAGAGGGGCCTTATAGAGGGCACCATGAGGAAGCAAGGGATGAAGACAAAAAGCCAAAGGGCACTTGCCCTTTAGAAAAAACCAATGCCAAGAGAGAATTTCCTTTAGACAAAATTTTTGAAGCAATTCCTTTGGACATTTTATCTGAAGGAAATAGATGATGAAGCCTAAAGGTGGAAGAAAGACACATAAAGAATTTCCTTTACACTTTTTATCTAAAGGAAGTCGCCTGAATAAAAGCTTGAAGGTTGATGAATCATAGGCAAAGCAAGACCCAAAAGATGATTTCCTTTGGACAAAATGTCCGAAGGAAACCCTTCAAACATTTTGTTTAAAGGAAATCAATGTTGCAAAAAAGATGATACTTTAGGCAAACAAAGAGAAGGCCATAGTGAAAAGGGAGAGGAAATGAAAGGAAATACTTTGAATAAAATGTATGAAGGAAATCCTTCAAACATTTTGTTCGAAGGACAAAAGGAAAAGCTTGTGGGAGTGCAAAAAGAGAAGGAAACGAAGAGACAAAACACAAGGAAAGTAAAAAGTAGAAAAGGATAAAACTATAGAATAGTTCTAGCAACTGATGAAGTCCAAGGGTAGAATTAGAGACCACTCAGACCAAGACAAGTGGCATAGACAACTTAGCTAATGGAGTTAATACTTTTAGGTAGAATATATCTACCAAAAACCAATAACATAGATTGGTTTTTAAACTATAGAGAGTTGTAACATATGTTTTCATGCAAAGCCATTAAAACAAAACCAGATGCACCCAACATTGAAGAGATCATGGTCCAACCACAACAACCTGGTGATGGATTTGTTATTTTCTATAAGAATTATCCCATGCTTTTATAGGCCTAGGACATCAAGGGTGGTGACTTGGACATCTACAACATGGCTCTGCCATACATAGTTTGAAGAATATGGTAGTAACATGGTCTCTTGTCTCAAAAGTGTTTGACTTTAGCATGGGTCTCCTTTCCTTGTTCTATCAACATCTTGCTCTATGTAATTGTAACTTCTCATTTTGAAAAAAAAATCTCTTAGCTTATATGGTGAAGCCTTGAAGGAATTTATCTTGAATCAGAAAAAACATTTTTACCTCCATTTGAGCTTGCACTTTTGCATATGTCTATGGTTTTATCTTATGACAAGTCATTTTATTTTCATGCTTTCATAAGTTTATTCCAACATATCTAGTGCATAGTGATTTTCCTTTTTTGCAGGTCATAGGAAGTGTCTAGAGTGAGTATAGGCAAGTGAATGGGCTGCCCAGTAGTGTGTTTAAAACACCTCTTGTGATAATTTTTTCCTCCCTGTATCTTCATAAGACTCTGTACTGAAATACTGATGCAAGGAAGTTTTTTCTCACCTGAATGAAGTGTATGCTTGCTGTCCATGGTTCAAAGTGTATGCTAAAGCTGAGTAGACCAATTATTTTGGTGCATCACCTCTTAGCTTAGGTCTCATTTTTAGTATTTTCTCTCCCTTTTAATCTCCCCCCATAATTATGAGTAGGAGATCTAGGCCTCAAGGTGCATCAAGGGGAGCTAACCCCTAATCTAGAGATTCATCCCTCATGTTTTCCACCCATAACAAGAGGGATGTCTCCATTGTGTCACATGGATGAAGAGAGTTGAGCCTCCCTTCATAGGGTGTAATCCATTACATCAACACATATCATTACTTCCCTCCTTGAAATGTTTCATCCTCAAAATATAGGAATAAATTAAATAATGAGTGTGCTTCAAATCATTGTACACTTGTCTCCAATTTTAATCATCTAGCCATCCATATGTGATCCTGGTAAGTGATATCTCTCCAAAATTGTTTCCAAATTACATTATGCTCTTCTGATTCCATTCATGATCATAATTATACTTCTTTGGTGTTCATGCATAATTATTCCTCTTATGATTCCATGTACTATATTCTACTACACTACTCTGATTCCATCCATGACCATAATAGGTATTCTTTGTCTTCCATGCACAACCATAGTTATTGGAACTCTAATTTCTTATATAGCCAAAGTGCTTGTTATTATGACACTCTCTCACATGTTTCTATGATTGTTTCCTCTCATAATGATGTGGGTGTCTATATACCTCAATTTTTTTTAATACTTTCACCTTATCAACCTTTTCTTCTACCTCTTCCACCTTTTGCTTTGGTGGTTCCTTTGTCTCTTGAGTAGATGAATTGTTTTACTTTGATTGTATTATTTCTTCATCTATATCTTCATATTAATATTTCACATGCTCTTCATCACCTATTTCAATCTCATCCTCATGATCTACCTTGACTATTATTGGTGCCTTTCCCACTATGATATCCTGTAAAGTGACCTTCTTTTTCCTATACCAAAACTCTTGAACTTCTTCTAAACATTAATATTGATCATTCCCAAAGTATCTAACCATGGGTATCCAAGAACCATATCCACCTCATCCATATCTAAAGCATAACAATATGAATACAAAACATATTTTTTCATAATAAGTTTCAAATATTCAAACACTCAAATATTCTTACCATCTACTTAAACCTCCTTAATATTCTTTGCTTAAACATGTAGATACTTGGCCACATTCATGTTGATGAAGTTATATTTACTATTAGGATTTATGGACACAAAAAACTTCTTATTTTGAATGTATCCATGCAACTGAAAAAGTGACTTGGATTTTTTGAGAACCAAATTATTTGAACCCTTATCATCCAATTCTTCTTCTTATTATTCTTCACTTGCATGTTCTTTCTCGTTGTCATTATTTTATTCCATTAATTTTTCTTCTTTATCATCTTAATTCTCTTATCCATTACCATCATTATTTTCTTCCTCTTCTTTATCCTCTTTTTATTTTATATCTCGTTGATCTAGGAAAACCTGATCCAGATCTTCCCGTGAAGAAAACTTTTGTACAAAGCTTAACCGATTAAACCAACGATATATAGGCCTAAACAAAGAAAGAAACAATTATGTTTGACACAAATTTTTTTGAGTATTATTCTCCTTAAAAAATATCCACCATTCTCTAGCATCAATATCATCCTCACCTAAAAATACTTGCAACTTCATGATCCACAAAAAAAACTAGGGTTCATGAAACCCTAAAATGTCAATAACTCATTCAAAATTGATATAAATAGTCCCAAATTTTGAATGTATCTTCATCTTATGATAGTGTAACTCTAGTAAGCATTTTATGAAAAAAGTTCACAAATTTTGGTCTATAGAGTGAATATATTAAAAATCCTAAAATTGAAATAAATCAGTCCAAAAATATCCAAAAAATATGAAATTTTGTCCATAGATTTCTTGTATTATTATACAATACCATTAAAATTTTAAAAAAAATTACATTTAGTTTGGAAGATATAATGAAATGAGTACAAAACATAAAATATGAATAAATCCCTCAAAACTGATAAAAAAGGCTCGATTTGTTTACTAAGACTTCCTTAAAATATTCGTCATATCTAGTAAAAACATTGTGAAAAAATTCACAATGGATTAAAAGATATTGAGGATTCCAAAAAACTAGGGTTTTGCTACACATAAATTGCCCAAATTGAATCTCTGATACCATTTTTTAGGATCCACACTTATAATATTCAAAAATAATGCAAAATATAATGTAGATAAACACATCACAAAAAATATAGGTGGACCAAGATGTTCAAATATTCAATATATGCATAAATAAAATACCTTTAAGGTAGGGCAACACCATACAATACTCCTTTAGGAAGGAATAACTCTACAATGTCTCTTTAAGGGGACAACCTCCAATATTATCTTACAATAGAAGACTAAATACGTACTTGATTCCTTAAAATTATAATAAACTCCTTTATATAGACCTCTATCTTACTAATAATGGATGGGTAACCTCTTAATCCCAATGTAGGTCGACCATTACCCAATACACTAATTCCACAAGTTGCTCCATTATCTTAATATATTGGACCCATATAACTAACTAAGGGGGATGTGTGCCACATGTTGGCATCTACATCAACCCATATACATTAATATATCATATCCCTAGATACATAGCATAAATAATATTGTGTTGAAATAAAATTGTAGATTATTTATACTCACATCTCTATGCATGAATTAATTTTGGGTACTGGCTTCTCCAATTCCCAATAATGGTATCATAGCAGTGTTGATATCTATAATGAAAGAATAGGAAATTATAAGGGGCAGTCATTCAAGCCTTCACCCCTAAGGATGCATCAAGTATAGGTTTGTGGGTTAGCTCTGCAATATCTGTTCTAGTAAACAAATAGTTTATTTTGCTATTCTTGGATGCCATCATTATATTAATATCTATCTTTCAGCCATATTCACTTTTGTCTATCATATTTGATGATGCCCTAGCTATTAGAAACTTTGTATTTCTAAAATTTATGTGCAGCCTAGATTTTTTAGATTCCATTCTAAGTTATTTGTCTCTATTTGTAATATCTTGCTACCTCCCATTGATTCGTGATAGGTTCAAGCTCCAAAATATTATTCTAAGTGATTTATTTGTTGCTTGATGCATTGACATTGAACCCAACAGTCACACAACTAATTTGAAGACACTGTCATTCCACAAAATTGACTTAATTACATCATGTTTACTGTCCAAATTGATATCTACACTATAGTCTAGGTCTTCCCATGTGTAACTATGTAAATCTGACTTCAAAATTCAAAAGGTTAGAATTAAAAAAAAAAATCTATTGTTCCATGCCTACTTAGTCCTACATATAGTCAAAACTTCATCTACCAACAACATAGTACAAATCCATATGGTCCATGAAACAACTATCGCATGTTATATCCTCTAAGTTTATTTTATTGAGCTCTCTTTCATCCACCACAAAGCTTTCAAAGCAACAGAGGATCAAACCAAGTCAAAAATCAATCCAAGGTCAATGGTCATTTTGTATTGTCATATGAGTCTTTATTAAGTGTCGTTAAAGTTTTAAATTGGTCAAACATTATTTAATGTTTAGTTTTATTTATTTTTGGTATTAGGTTTTAAAATATTTTATTAAAATTTGATGTTTATTATTTGTTGTTATTAGTGTCTTAAAAAGCTTTTAGGTATTTTGTTAAATGCATAAGTGTTTTATGATTGTATATATATATAAAAGGGTTTTGAGTCATTTCTCTATGTATGTCAATTTTTAGGTCATCAAAAGTTATGTTTTTTTAGAAATTAAATTCATTTTACGTTAAAATATATTCAATAATTAGGTTTTTGGTCATCTATGTTAAAAATTCAATAGTGTCAGTTTAAATATAGTTGAGTATTAAGAGTTGAGTAGTTTTTAAAGTCAATTCCTTTGTTATATAGATGAATTATCATTTGTACATGATGTTCACATTGGGGGGGATTTCCCTTAGAAAAATCATGTACCTGAGCTACATTGACATATTAGCTAAGTAAGTAGTAGCTACTAGAGGCTGAAGGATACACAGATGATAGAGGTCTTTTAGTGACATCCTGTCAATCACCAATGATGGGGCCACACCAAAGATGTGGTGACATTTTGTATAGTGTTTTTTTTTAAATTTCCATGGTGTGTTTTTTAGAATAAAAACAAAAGAATATGCCCGTTCAAGATATGTAATTTGTGTGAAAATTACAAACATGATTTCTTAATGTGAAAACATTGTGAAAGGACAAAATCACCAATGTAAGTCAGTTCATGGATCTTGAAAGGGTTAGTGGTTAGAAAACCACAGGAGATGAATAGTGTTTTGGCAACAGTTAGGAGAGCATCTACTATAGAGATCCTGTGACTGCCTTACTTCTTTATAGAGATGACCCTCAGTGACACATCCATTGTGGTCACATATAGTAAATACAAGATGCATTCCTTTGCATATAGTGGTCATGTGCATCAAGATTGCATCAGTAGTATGCAGACCTAAGAGTATGCAGTGGGATACAATTATGTGTGTTCTATTTATGCCAAGGTTTTTGGTAAACCTATAAAACCATGGGAGGAGTGAGTCTTTCTTTATATCAAGGTCATGAGCCAAATAAGACATGATACAATGGGTGAGCATATTTTAGAAAAGAGTGTGAATATTTTTTCACCTTGTAAAAACTATGGGGGAGGGAAAGTTAGGAAATCTAGATTTTACATTAGTGAAAGTGGGTATTTATCAAGAGATAAATAGTAACAGGTTGTTTATTAATTAGATTTGGTTAATCAGAATATTGTTGTCTAAAAATATTATGATATTAGTTGGAATATATATAGTTATATATAACAATATTAGTTTGTATATAGGTTTGTTAATGTCCTATAAAATATTCTAGGAGATTGAGTAGTTAGTGGGATTTGTTACATTCCTAGAATATAGGAGATGCTTTCCTATATAAATGTATTATGTCAAAAGACAAAGTAATAGAATGAAATAATATTATTTTGAAATAAAATTTTAGATTGTTTGTACTCACGTCTCTATGTATGAATTAATTTTGGGTATTGGCTCCTTCAATTCCCAACATGGGAGACATGGGGATGAGGTCAAATCATTGGGTGGAAGCTGTGGCAATGTTACGGGGGATCAAATTGGCCAAACAACTGAATGTTCAAAATTTATTGGTGAAAGGAGACTCTCAAAACATTATGAATTATTTGTCTAGGAAATATGTCATTAATTGGTCTATCAAGCATGTTATAGATGAAGCTATAGTCATATTGAACTCTTTTTAGTAGGTGAGAATTCAACATACCTATAGTGATGGGAATGGTATTTCTAACTAGTTCTCCAATAAGGGAGTTAATAATCTGGGTTTTTTAACTTGGATGGGTCATGAGGATCTCCTTAGGGAGTTGTTACTTAAGGTTAAAAATGAAGGAAATAATAATGTTGTTAATCTTATATATATGGGCAAAACCTCTAATTCCTAGAGGAGTCTTTGGTAGTTCTAAGGTGAGTCAGGGACTCATTTAATTTCATGTGTTGAAGAAGAAGCTTCAAGATGCTCTAAAATAACTCTTAAATGGCCAAAATACAACATCCAATTATTTTCCCTCCTACTTCATTTGGGTGAATTTCAACAACAGGGATAGTTGGAGTGGCTGTGAGGGAATTACGATGGGATTGCCAAATAAAATTGAACTAAAATTATAGCAAAAGTTAGGAAAAATGAAAGAGTTTGGGCAAATCTGTAAGTTGGTGGCTTTGTGGGTTTTATGGAGTATGTTGAAGGTTTTGATAGTTATTTCTCAATCTTGTTTTTGAAGGCATGAGAGGACAAAATAGTGATAATCAATGGAGTTAATCTATACATTATTGAGGAACTCATTTCCCATGTGACTAGACTAGAGATTAAGGAAATGAAGAGATACTATATGCTGAGGGATTTCAAATTGGACAATGATGCATTTCTAGATGAAGGAGAGCAACTGGAGTAGTTGCACAACAATTTTGACAGGGAATCCTTACCCAATCCATTTGCAGAGGTATCTTTCCATTTAATGTAGTAAATCACCTTAGAGGTAGATAATTTGTGTTTATATGGTCCTTATTTAGGATGATAAATTAATTTAGGCATAGTGTGCCCTTTAGTCTTCCTTTTTTTTATCTTGAAATCTATGGAGGTGTCAATTTTGAAATTTAAACATGGAAATTACTCTACTCCTAGACACGAGGGAGTGATATACCTAATTTTCAAATATTTGAAAGGCACGAATCAAATAATGCTAGACATACTATAGACCCAAATGGAAAATATAGATGAGGGGCCTGCTTATATAAAAAAATTAAAAAAGTGTGGATAAAGTGTCTTGGGAGTTCGAGCAGGGTGTTTGGGAATAATAAGAAACTTGTGTGAAATGTTAGTATGAAGGATGATGAAAAAAACAAAAAATAGTAAGATAATATTAATAAAATACTTCAAAGTACATCAAAGCCTACAAGGCCCAACCAAGGGAGCCAAGGGAAATAGGGGAACCAGGGTCTCTAATATTTTTAAAACAATAGGGGAGTGGAGACTTGTATTGATGTTGAAGAGGACAATGAGGATCTAGGGGAGAATCAGAAGGAAGTGGACTAGGGAAGCAAACCTGATCATAATTTGATTACAACAGAGAAGGAGAAGGTGATCAGGGAGCCTACGTATACTCCTCTAGAGAAAGAAGAGACTTCTCAAAATCAAAAGGATCAGAATGTGGAGTTCAACAATTTGGTTAACTTGCTCAAAGGAAAGGAGAGCTCAAAAAAATTATGGAATATCTTAACCTCCAAAAATACATCATGTAGTGGTTTATGCATGATATCATAGAGCTAAAGAGCAAGGTTAATGTTCTTCAATAGGGAAATGTAAGGATGACTCAAATATTATCTACTAGGGAGGAAGACAATTAGATTTAGAGTCTATCTTTTAGGGTGGAGCTATTAGAATAAGTAAATGATAATCTTTGTACTAAAATTAGTTTTTTAGTAAATTGTAGCAAAACAATATTGTATGAGGGAATATAGAACATTGAAAACCTGTGAGCTCACCTTAGTGAGCTTTTTTAGACTAGTGTTACTGTCAAAGGGTAGGGCAAGAAGGGGTAGAGCAGTGGATCTTAGTATGACATGGATCATGAAAATTTGTTGCTACAAATTTATGTGAACCTCAAAAGATGAAAACTTGCTGGGAGGATGTTTCTGGTAGCTTAGATTTAGACTAGTTCTTTAGTTATTCTATGCTTGTTTCTGGGCTATTTCTTAGCTATTTTTTGACCTAAATGGTCCTATTTCTTGATTGGTATTGGTTAGAATGTTGATATTTTTGTGTTTGTACTTATCTTAGGGTATGGGGACCCTAATTAAAAAAAATTCCCCCTTTAACTTGAATAAAAAAATAAATTTATAGGTTATTACGACACATGAAGCATATGTTACTAAGTTTGTAAACTGCACTTTTTTATTTTAATCAATTATATTTCATAGATATAGTTCTAGTAAATATAGTTTTTTATACATTATAAAAATAAAAAATGCAGTGTGTGCCTTACACCAGTGCTACCTAATAATTGTGGGGGTTAGGCTTGTCACCACTTGCACACTACTGTATAAGTAGTGGATGGGGGATGGTAGCACCATCCCCTCTCCAAATGAAGCATGTTTGTCAAAATGATAGCCATTGTAAATAATGACAATGATAACAACCACATGATGATACATCAGTCTGTTCCAGTTAATGTCCTCAAGTAGAGTAAAATTCATGGAATGGAACATTAAAAAACTAATTTGATTGTGTTACCTACCACTGATAAGGACAAAATCCCTTTACATGAGTATCTATATCATGATCAAGCTCAAATCTAGATGACTATAAATTCTATTTTCAAAGGTGTGGGAGGATTCTAATGGGGAGAGACATGAGTCAAGTTCAAAACATTGTCTGGAGGCAAATCAAATTTATTGGATAATCCATACCCCTCACATGATGTCTAACCCTAAAATTCATTATAGTAAATTACATTTTACTACGTTAAGTTGAAAAAATCATAATCAATTATATTTTAATAAGTTTTAAAACATTGTATTATTGTTTTTGTATTTTGTTACTTTTAGGTTTTTTTTATATGAAAATATTGGTATATTTTTTAACATATAATAAAGTAATTTTCTTATGGGTTTTTCCTCATGTGAAAATGTTTTTAACCAATTGATATATTTTTTTTATGGGAAAGAGTAAAAAATATAATTCAAACTTCATATAATAAATTATTTCTTCTATTTTTTTTAAACAAACTATTTTATAATGTTATTAATTTTTTTTATTGTAATCAAATTAATTTAATGTGACATCATAAATGTAGGTTATTCAAAATTATTCTTATATAGTTGATCTTTTTTTAAGTAAAGAGGTCCATCAAATGTCTTTTAACTTAGTTAAAATGGAGAAAATACCTATTTCCCCCCTTACAATCACCTTCCTTTCTTAAATTTTTAGAATGTAAGTTTTTTTTCTCTATTAAAAAATTGACGTGTATTTTATTGAACTTGCATAAACATATGCATTAGCCACTTCATTAATATCAACTAGATACAAAGGTGTGTAAAATTGTATATACATATGTTATTGGAAATATTATTGTAAAGTGTTATTTGTAGTTGTAATAAAATGGCCTTTCAAATCTTTAGTATGGATAAGTTGCAAATGTTAAATGTAATTGTTATGTCCAACACACCTCCTTATTCTGAGAAGTGGGGGAACCCTCTTTAAAGTTTCTAAAATTTGAGGTTACCAGAGTTTCAATCTCTCCCTGATCAACATATTTATTTTGAACCCTCAAATTACTATTTTGCCCTGTGCTTGTCATGTATCTATTGTATTAATAGTGGTAATTGATCCTCATTAAGGCCCCCCATGACTTTTGAGTTTAAGCACAATTGAGGCTTTGTTGTGTCCTAAATAAAATAGTTAAATTTCACAATTATAATATTTTTATTGCACTAACATTATAATATGTATGTTAAACGCTCCCAGCGCGCGCATGCTCCCTGCTCCCTGCGCGCGCATGGAGATTTTGAACGCTACGGGCACACAGGCGCGAGCGCAAACGTCCATCTCGGTCCAAGATCCTGTTGATCCGGTGGCTGGTGTGGCTGAAATGTTACCAGTGAATGGGGATAGGATCCTGGTCGTGGAAGGGGGTTCTTCTCCAATCACGGATTCAAAAAATGGTTCCCCTATTTTTGGGTCTATCCCTGGGTCTAAGGGAAGAACTTATGCGGACGTGGCTGCTTTTGAAGCTAAAATTCATGATGTGAAATGCCAAGCTTCTGCTGGGAGACTAAGCGAATCACCTGTAAGTGCTTTAAAACCTGTCAGGGTTAATCTTGATCCTGATATTGTTAAAGAAATCTTTGATCAGGCAGAGTTCTTTTCAAAGTCTGTGGCTATTTGTAGATTTCGTGGCTTCTGGCCATCTCTTGCCGATTTACATGGCTGGATATCCCAGACTTGGCTGCCACTAATCGATGGAGATGTTGAAATTTATCCTTGTGGTAAAGGTTTTTTTATAGCTTTATTTCACATTGCTGAGGACAGGAAGACTATTCTTTCCAACAAAAATTTCTTCTGGCAGGGTAAATACCCTCTCTTCGCCAAACGGTGGCATATGGATTTCAATCCTGTTATGGAAACTTTCAACAAGATCCCTGTCTGGGTTCGGCTCCCTAATTTACCATTGCATCTATGGCATGAATTGGTGTTTAAAACCATCGGAAATGCTATAGGGGAATTTTTATTTATGGACGCAGAAACCAAGAGGTATTTCAGATCAACCTGTGCTCGCCTTATGGTTGAGGTGGATGTTTCTAAGGGCCTTCCTGAGGTGATTTGTCTGGATTCCCCTAGGGGATCATGGACAAAAATGTTAGATTTTGAAGGGCTACCTTTTCGATGTAGAAAGTGTCACCTGACGGGGCATGTTGCTGCCCGGTGCACTGCAAGGAAATCTAGATCCAAAAGATCACCTTCTTGGTGGGCTAAAGCTGATCATGATCACTATATTGCAGAACAACCTGAGGAAGCCTCGACTGATTCTGAGAATGAGAATGAAAAGAGTATCTTATCTGCTTCGATGGATCAGGAGTCTCAGCTAGAGACTGTTCCTGTTGAAGGTTCGGTGGAGATTGGATTATGTAATCTTCCTGAATCAATTTTCGAGGAGGTGGTGGTTCTTCCACCTGTTTTGAAGGATTCTCCTAGGAACCAGTTGGTGGCTGGTTCTCCTATGGTTTTGGCTGAGGTTTTGTCACCCCCTGGGTTGCATGATTCTTAGCCTTCTGAGGAATGGGTTGCTGAGGCAGCTAAGGTAGAGGATGGCTGGACTACTGTTAAGAGGAAAAAATCTAAGCCTCTGGTCCCTCCTCTAGATATGAAACTTTGGTCTTGTAAAAAAAAACAATAACTAATAGTTATTGTTTGTCTAGCTCTTGTCAGCTGTTTTCAGATTATTGGTTAATCTGGTTTAGTTTTTGTTGGTTCCAAGTTATTTTGTTTCCTGGGTGTGCTTAAGGTTTATATCTTATCTGTTGTAAAGGGTTTCGGGGCCCCTTCAAAACCTGTTTTTACCTTAATCTAAAACATTATAATATGTAATTTGGACTTGTTTTGAAGTTTTTAGAGTCTCAGCCCTAAACTCATAGTTTCTTGGAGTCTTATGTGGTGCCTTATAAAGCTCCAACAATGAGTAGATGAGTTATATTTGATTAGATTGTTTCCCTTTATACTTAGTTTCTTTTAGTGGATTTTCATAGGTCGAGTGACCAAATTAGAAAGTGCCGCGTAGTTCTAGCTATCAAATTGCATCAGTCTCCTAGACCTAATAGAGATGTCAAACCTGAGAGAGCAAGACTAATCAAATAATTTATCTATTAGAATGGTAAATCTCCTAGAATTCACAAAGATTTTAGATCCTAAGAGAACCTGACTGAATGAGAACATGTTGTGTGGTCTTAATCACCAGAGGTGCTATAACTCAACCAATTAGATGGCCCCAATGCTAGAATGTGTTAACCTCCTAGACTTGATAGATATGTTAGAATCTAGGAGTGATTGACCAAATGAAATAATGCCATGTATCCCTCTATAAATTTTTTCACTCTCCCAAACCTTATAGATATGTTATATCCTGGGAGAGCTAGACCTACCAAACCATGCCACCTGACACTTTTGTACAGATTAGAAAAACAAGCTCGAGAAGCCCCTAGGAAATTAAAGTAAGGTATAGTTAGAATTAAAGGGATAATTATAAGATAATACACATCAATTCACTCCTCTAGGTGGATAATCCTTTGCCCAAAAGTGTAAGGGTGAAGTATCAGGCGATGCCTAGGTGGTAGTCATTACAGTTGGGACCAATCAATGGTGGACACATGGCACAAGAAATAGGCTATCTGGGATGCCACTGGGATGAAATGACCATGTGCCTACCACACTCCTATCATTAATGAAATGAGGAACTAGGCCTTGATTGGATAAATTTAAATGTCATGTTATAATATCCAAATATAGTAGGCAACACATATTTGAAATCATTGAGTTTAAGTCCAAATTGGGAAAAAAATGGGAAAATCTGGCCACTAACTCAAACTTTAATTGACACTGAGTAAGTCACCATGCACCATCAATATAGGAGACTGGTGTGGATCCCTATAATTTCCTATGGATAATATCATTTATCATTATTATGCCCAATTACACAATTTTCCTTTCTATTTTTTGTGCATTCATGTGCCTTCTGTGCCTCCCTCACTCAAAAATAATTATCATAAGAGAGATAACCTTTTCTATGATGGCCACTTCTTATTATTCTAACCCTAATTTTAAGCTTGAGTATAGGGACACCATGTTCCTGTATGGCTTGATGTGTTTTAATCACTATAATGAGATGTTCAAGGTAATTGACTTGGTGCCCAAATGCTATGCCAATGATGATGAAGATGAGGCCGAGTTCAAAGATATCCTTTGGGTATATTAGAAGTGCACCCTGCACCTAGCTATAACTAAGTCAAAGGTCTTACCCTATGCTGATCTATTTGGAAAGTTGTTACTCACTTCTAAGAGGTCATAAGATGGTGTTCACGACATGGTATGCTCCACGAGTTCTTGACTTTAGATCATAAACATATTGGGAGGCATGTTCAAATCTTACTATAACCTCCTAGAGTATACAATCACCTATGATTCAACTGCACTTATCACTTGGACCAACACTTACCAGATATATTATGTCCTAAATATCTAGGAAGAGAACCTAAGATGCTAAATGGGTCAATAAGATGAACGTAAATGCCTACACCATTTACACCTTCAAAGAGGGAGTTTGTTTCAAAATGATACTATTAGATCAATTATTTAAGAAAAATGACTACTTACACATCAACCTCTTATGGGTTCCCCTAATACACATCATCCTTAAGGGTTATTAGGTCTATGAGCTTGGGGGGTGATCAATATCAATTTGATTAAGCTAGTGGGAGATGCTTGAAGAGGAGTTAACTTTTACATGATGAGATACTTAGTAGACATAGTATATAGAACACTCACATTCAATCCTTCTACCTTTCCAACAGGGGTTCCCAAAGGAGTAGTGGTCCATGTAATTTTTTACAAACTATATGGCTACCATTACTAGAATCACATATGAGAGATATGTGAGTCCTTATGCCCATTGGTATACATGGTCATTAATAAGGCATCCATGCCTCAAATATCAAAGGAGATAAGGGATTCTATTTCCCCCATTGGTGACCACAAGTATTTCAGGGATGACATTATGATTTGGGTGGCAGACACCCTTAAGACTCCCCATCATCTACACTATCAATTCCTAATCTTCTTAATAGAGTAGGAGATTACCTATTAGCTAATGGAGGGCATATTTGGACATTGCATCAGTCACTAATAAAAGGTCTACCCACCCCTCCTAATCACCATTAGGCACCATCTATATAGGGATTTCCCCCCTTTATAGAAGATGGTAATAAGAAGGGCTCCTATGTCCTAGGCAGGGTCGAGCACCTAGACTAAGACCTATATGACATCATCTTGGCTCATTTGGTGAGATACTAGGCCCGACTTAACATCAACTATAGCCACCAAACCCATGAGGATGATGAGTTATATCTCAACCCAACCAATGATTAGGAGGTGTTCGCTTGGATTAAAGCTAAGAAGAAGAAGAAAAGAAAGTAAGCTTAGCCTAAGACATACACCCAAGCTTTGCCACCTCCACATCTGCTCAAATTGAAGGAGATGTTTAAGAAACTCCCCTAAGAGAAAATATACAAGGGGTCCCAACTCATTTTCCTCTTAGACCTTATCCTCAATGATTTTTACCTCCATGACCTTCTGCTCCACCTTCACCACCTCCCATGGTCTAAGTAACTTAGACTCAAGTAGTTCAAGCCTGGTTGGACCAACCTCACATATCTCAACTTCAAGCATCTCAACCTTAGGATATGTAGGCACTTAGGTTCAATTTGAATAGTAACCCCAAGATGAACCCAACATAGGACCAATAACTAGAACCCATATAAATCCTTCCCCCTTCTCCCACCATCCCTAAATAATCTAGTAGAACCCAAATTGGTTTCCATTCCCCACAAAAACCCACTCATCTTATGTCCCCACTTTTCCCTATTATACCCCTCCCCCAATTCACCCAAGTGTCACTAGGTTTAGCTATGCATAACATTCTCACCTCTTAGTGCTCATCTGCACAATCCATTCCACAAGCATGGATCTTTGTGATGCCCCCATCAGTTCTTCTATAAATTCAAAAATCTATATTTTCCCCATCTCCATCAAGTTTTGATGCTTACCTAATAATAAATTCACCTATATGCATAATTGAATGGATCCCAACCATGTCAATGACACCTAAAGTTTTCTAGCATATTCCTTAATTAGCCTTCACGGCCTCTACCACTCTAGCTCCTTCTACTATAGTAGCTAAAGCTATTATTGGCAAGAGACCAATAAAGAAACAAAATAAAACTCATCCTCAGACTCTTTCACCACCTCTTGTTACTCCTTACATCATTCATAAGCCTTCCTTTTCCATTATCTTAGGCACCCAAAGACTTGGTTTAAACCAACCAATTTTTTCCCTTCTACTAAATACCCCTCTCCTTGGTGTCATTTCCCCATAAGTTAACTTAATCTAGAGCCAATGGTAGGTAAAAATGCTCCCCATGCCTCTTATTTAATTCTACCCCCTTTCACTCTCATGCCTCCTCTTCTTCCATTGCTATTTTCCTTCATTCCCTCCATTTTATTTGTTCCCCCTCTACCCAGACCTCCACCTATCACAACCATCTCCATCACTCTACCAACACTCCCATCTAATTTATGAGTATCCATGGTGTCATAGGAACCTGAGATGACTATGTAGGGTGATCCAAAAGTCCAGTGGAGTGTTGACCATACCACAAGGAACATGAGGAAAATCTTCACCCATAATTTCATATAGGAGGGAAACCCTATGGTTTGACATACTTAGTAAGACCTCTTCTCCCTCATCAAAGTGAGGACATCCATGGGAGAAGACAAAGTGGTTGAGGACCCAATCTCTGTACTCTAGAATATACATGATATGTTAAATAAGGTGATGGAGGACATGAAATAACATGTCCAACCACTATAATCATAAGTGAAGAGCTCCTTCCTTGTGGATGTAATTGAACAAGTCAAGGATGCCCTTTTATAGCTTTTATCATCTCTAGGAGAGGTGGTCAAAACTCTAGCAGATAAAAAGGCACATCATCTAAGGGCCCACACATATTTAGAGAGAATTTCTCTCATGAAGATAAAATATAAGAAGCTGACCATGATCACACATAAGGACATATTCTCATAATAAATGCTCATGCCCAATTTAGACATGTGCCTCTACTAGACATATGCTAGGATCATGAGGGATTCAATCAAAGAATGGTTGAGCCTAGTACATATATTAATAGAGCCTCTAGAATAAGGCATACAAAAGATGTTGACCTACTTAAAAGAGTTTAACATCATTGTGCTATTCCACCTGGATGTCACTTTGATAGACATAGGTGAGGTTGGAGTTCACCTAGGTCACTTTGACTAGGTATGTAGGCTCCTAAAAGTTGTACCATGATATTTTTTAGTGTTGTATTGACTTGTGGACCCTTAATTGACTCTTCATCTAGTGGACTACCTAGTTTACTAGCATTATGTCAAAAACCCTCCAAAACACATCACTTCATTCATGACCTTTTCACCCATTTACTTGTGACCCCTTGACCATCCCCAGTTAGGGTAATCATTGATGGTCACCCTAACCATTGATGGTTGGGGTCATAAAACTTGCCTTAAGCTTTTAAAGAAGCTCCAACTTTATTCAAGATAAACATCCTCTAGAATGGAAACTTGCTTTAAAACCAACTTTTAAAGATGAATGAAAATAGGTAACTTTATCCCTTCCCAACTTAGCAACTTTCCATCAAGCTTCCCTCTCCTTACTTAACAATTTTGTGCTATAAATAAAGGGCTCTTGGGAGAGTTATGGACCTAAAAATTTGCATCCAGATTCTCTTATTGTCTTTGTGTAGGAATCCAAGACCATGAAGCTCTTGGTATTATCAAGATTGTTGTGACTATGTTAAGAAATGCATCAAATGTCAACAACATACTAACCTTCATCATGCACCTCCTCATGGTCTTCAGGTGTCAATTGACTATTGGCCATTCTCATAATGGGGTCTTGATCTTATCGAAGAAATCAATCTAAATTCCTCACAATGACATCAATACATCATCACCACAATATAATATTTCACCAAATGGGTGGAAGCCATACCACTAATCTCAATCAAAGCCAAAAAAATCATTGATTTAATTAACCACCACATCATTTTCTATTTTTGTGTTCCTCACAAGATCATCACTTATAACAAAAAATATTTTAATAATAAAAAAGTCCAAGAACTTTGCAATGCTTTTGGTATCGACTTAAACTTCTCCTCACCTTATAATCCACAAGCCAATGGGCAGGCTAAGGCTTCCAACAAAAAACTCATCAAAATTCTCTCTAAGGTGGTTAGTGCTTTAGGTAAAGACTGGTACCTTTATATTCGATTTGATTTATGGGCTTATCGTACTAGTATCTGAATGGCTATGGGTGATACACCTTTTTCTCTTGTCTTTGGAGCTGAGGTAGTCCTACCTCTTGAAGTCCAAATTCCATCTCTTTACATATATTTTCATGAGATTCTTTCTGAAAGTGACTATCATTGAGAACACTTAGCACACTTAGAACTTCTTGATGAACATCACCCTGCTTACCTCAATCATCTTCACATTTATCAAGAGCATATCAAATGAGCATATAATAAACATCTAAAATTATGAGAGTTCAACATCAGAGATCTCATCCTCAAGGAAAACCAACACATCACTAACATGGAGAAGACCAAAAAGGGCAAGTTTTATTTTAACTGGTTATGACCTTAAATTATAACCCATAAGTATGGATCATGTGGTTATCATTTGTCCTCTCTCGAGGGAAAGCCAAAACCTGAATCCATTAATTTTTCACATTTGCATCTCTTTCATTGTTAAAATGAGAATCAAACCTGATTCTATGTCTCACTTAAGCTCATCCCATTAGATCATTAACCTTATTCTACCTCATTTCCTTTCTACCCTTTTTGGGATTGATTAATTATATAGAACCATGTGATTCCTCCATCACAGTCATAGCCCGATCTTAAGTATGGGTATCCTAGATCTATGCATAACATGGTTCTCATGGATAATTTTCATCTTTTAATAGATGGAATCCCATGGTCAATTATTTCTCAAAACCCCTTCCTCTAATGATCCTTCTATGCCTAGGTCTTGCTTTTACATGGGTAGACCTTTTTGAACCTGACTAGACTTGTCCATGTCTAATTTCAGCCTAAAACATATCCATATATCCAAATAAATGGTACACTTCTCCCTTAAAGGATAATTGCCCCATCAAATAAAAATTTGCTTAAAAAAATAGACTGCTCCTTTGAAGGATACCTATGCACAATTAATCTTAGATCACTCCCTTGAAGGATGGCTAAACAATGTTTATTAAAAGCTTCCTTCATCGATCAACTTCAGTTACTTTAAATCAATATTAATAAGCAAAATCAATAAGTAATCCATAGTCTTATATTTACCATTTGTAGACTTTCCATATCGACCAGTTTACCTATTTACCTCAATCAAGCCATCATCGACCCTTATATATGACATGAGTAGACTTCCCATATTGATCAATCTACCCATTATAATCAAACATACGAAAGGCATGGATTTTAATACTAAAGTTCTTTGATCACCTATGGAAAAGTTGATGACTTCACTCTAACATTTACAACCTTACCTACCATCCACATCCTAATCACACCTAAGAGACTATGAAGTTACTTGGCATGAAGTGGTGAAGATGCATATTTTATTAATAAAACATGCTCTTACAAAAAATTTTATGGGTTTGTGTTCACTAAGTTGATCCATCTATATATTCTTATTATTTAGTTCTCAATAGAAAAAGGCACCATGCTCCTTGTCTTATCCAAACATGTAGATGTAAATGTTGCCCTTACCTATGCCACACCCATATCCTCATATCTATTAACCAAACATTACATTTTATTTAACATTTTGATCATTAATCAAACATCACATTTTATTTAACATTTTGATCATTAACCAAACATCATATTTTTATTTAACATTTTACCCCAAACATATGCAAAATTTATTAGTGTAGGTTTTTATTTTTCCCTATTTTTTAATTAGGGAAATTATTTTTTGTGCATACATGGAGTTTTCCTAAATTTGTGGGATAGGCTAGCTTATGTGGAGATGTGTGTCATAGATGTGTCATAGGTGTCATAAGAATGTCATAAGTAACTCCCTTGATGGGAGTTACTTCTCTATTGTTAGCACCTTTTCACCACCTTTCATGGAGGAGTTACAGTCTATTCTTGGGGTGCCTTGACCACCTTTTGTGGAGGAGTTACTTACGTGCTCTCCTATATGTATTCTTCACTTTGGCCATCTCATGTTAATCAGATTTTGGTTTTCTCCATTTTGTCTCATTTATCTTCTTGTATAATTTCAAATTGCTTTAGCATCTATGTGGTGTGCACTTGCTTCATCTCATGTGATCACGTCTCCATTGCATTCGCATTATCCAAATTCTGGCAATAACTCTGATAAAATTAACATCATGTGTAAACAACATAGCTAATAATAGTATAACAATAATCCATAAACCATAATATCAAAATGAACATACAAAATTTCATTATGATTAAATCATCAAAACATCATCATATGTAAATGACATACCCAATACCATCAATGAAATAATGTCATAATCAAGAATTCAACATGAATAAACATCGAATCGTAATCAACTCATTACATCATCATATAAGCATCATCATCATAATCAAAATCAATATATATATATATATATATATATATATATATATATATATATATATATATGTCATAGTATAAAATGATACATATATATTGCTCACATATACATCTCACATGTCAACACATAGGCTGTTATAAAAAATATCAAAATACATATATATCATCATGACCCAGGAGCACCAATACCACTACTACTAGCCCCACCCACACTTGTCCCCAGTGGAGGCCTTGTCAGTGGACCCATTGCCATGACCCACTAGTCTAGGGCTGCAATCACTACACCACTTTCCAAACCCACCTAATGCTCTCCCCACCTGGACTCATTAAGACACTGTGCTAACATAATGCCCTCATAATAATGCAACTCCTATATGGCCACTAGATATCAGGCTTATGTCACAAAACCTTGTGGACCACTGTTGCCCCACCTATATACTTTAGAGATTCTCTCTCCTATGCCACTAAGTCAAGTGAGGTCCTTGCCTAATCTCGCTCTCCTATCATTGACATAATCTATCCTTATAAACTAGCTTCCTGACCTTGTAAAATGGTGACATATGCCTATGCCTCATCTCTCTATACTGTCACTCCTCCCAACTGACCTTGAAACATGAAAATCTATCCTTAAAGAGTGGTAATTTGCCCCTATAAAGTGGCTATCTAAGCCTATGCCATTGTAAGTGCTATCATTACTTATGGGTTACCCTATGATGGTACTCCTACTAGGTCAACATCTATAGGCCCCTGGCCTCCATCTCCCCAACCAAAGTATACTAATACATATCTACCTTGAAACGATGCTAGATAATTTTTAGTAACACCAGCATCATCTCTTACCCTATCAAGAAGCTCCTCATAATATACTACCTCCTCCTGAAACTATCATCATATGCTCTCCATGAGAATGAGCTCTATCTCACCATCTCATCTACCATATACTCATCTCCAGCTTTATAAAGCATATGTATGCCACAAGTATCCATATTATATAGGCCAAGTCATGTATGACCTCCATACTATATCTCCTAGTGATAGACTCTCCAAAGTACCCCCAAACCACTCCAGATCCCTCATGCCATGACCTACCCCTATGATCATGCCTGCTCTCTTCCATCTCAAAATCCCCACAATGTAGTTTGTTAGTAAATATGCATCTATAGGTAGGCCCAATGGTCTCAGCACATGTATGTGCTCATATGCCCAGTAGTGCAAAACAAATCCAATGCTAATACCATAACACCTGTGAACTCTAAAACCCCATAACTCCCCATAAATCTAAACCAACAATACCTATCCCCATCCAAATACTATCTTCCCAAATATCAACTCTACTAAAACCCTTAAAAACATATAGGGAAATATCCCTCCTACTGAATATGGCAATGCAAAACATGTCACCACTAATTACATTATCATTAATATATGTCTCTCATCTAGAGCCCTCTCATATAATGGCTTGATACTAAAGCCACCGATGTGGAACTAAGCACAAGCTTTATCTACTCCATACAACTAACCCATCAGGTAATATATCTCATCACTCTCTATGTGATAAATAGGATCCCCTTGTATTAGTAGTCAAGTAATCCTATGGATGTCCTCTAGTAGGATACTCATCTCTCTAGTAGGTAACTAAAATGTGTTAGTTTCCAGATCCCATCTCTCGATGAGGGAAACTATCATCGATGCATCTCTAAGTAAGTATTGATAGTGGTGTATCCCTCTAAATCTTACTACCTCCATGTGGTACAAATTCTCCATAGGAATGGCATCTCTCACCTCTATGAACATCTCAAGAAATTTATCCCATAATTGGATCTAATCCCACACCTATAATAATAGCCATATCACAAATCCAATAAGTAGCCTATTTTAACTGCTACCTATATACATAATAAATATTCCATGCATTCCTATACCAATATGATTTCATACCTTCAACACCCTATTTTACCTTATATTGTCTCTAACTATTACCTATTTCTATATGCATTCATTTTCCTAAAACTCTACTTGTACCTTCCCATCTCATCCTAATCCAACCCACCTCTTATCTCTTACCCAATCTTAACTCTACCTCTTTTAATTACATCTCCATCCCTTTCCATCCACATCCCAACCCTACCCAAATAATTTCCTCCCACTTGTTGATAATTGATGGTTCTCCCCAATCATCTATGGTCCCCTTTATCCTTTTTTTTACCTCTCAAGTTGACCATCATTAGTTGGGTCAACCACTACCGATCATTGTTAGTGACTATCAGTGATGGGCCTCAACCCTCTGACCTCTTCTTCTAAACCCTAATTTCTCACACATACCCCTTTTCCACTATTTTACATGCCTAACTACCCCTTTCCCATCTCATTCCACACCCACATTCCAAACCCCTTCTTCCACCCTTACCAATCTCACACTGTAAAACCCTATGGCTTTTTTACCAATCTACCCCTTTATGACTTACAATCATTTTCATCCCTCCTATTTTTCACAAAACTTATTATTTATATCAAATTAACAAACATCACCTACCTAATTTATTGATCAATGGAACCACCTCAATTGGCATCCCATTACTTGTCTCAAAGCCCCTCCTACATCCATCTTGACCCCACCATCCCTTTTGCAAACCACACTCCTCTAAGCCAACTCACCACCTTTCCAAACACTCACATACACTCTTCATACCAACACCCAACATAAAAAAATCACAAATTGTAAATAAGATCCATATGGGCCCCTATTAACCTTTTTTCTCATGGTTTTAGGGTTTTCACCCAACTATCATCGGTCACATCTAACCATCGATGATTACCTAACCATTGCCATTTGTATTTAACCATCACAAGTTTTTTCTCTATATATATTTCCACAAATTTCCACCTCCCACCACTTCCATCTATGGTAACCCTTTCATCACCCCACCTTGACCTATTTGGGAGTTATCCTCTCCCTCTCAAGAACTACATTAGGCCTGAAGTTTATGTTTAATCCACTATCCACAGGACTATGTAGGAAACATCCTCTTACCTAGCGCATTAGGAGTCAACTCAACCACCCCCTAATAACCTAATAACTTGATCCATTTACCTTTGCATACCTTGATAATGGTACCAACTTCAAGCACCTTGTAATAACCTTGTTTTGGTCATGCTGACCACCTCGACCAATTTTTCCATGTTGACCTTTTGCATTATTCACCACCTCATGCATGACCTAACCCATTGTGTTTTTATAAAGATAAATACTTAACTTGGATACCTGAGTAAACACTACCCTTTTCTAGGACCCATGATAAGTATGACACAATCAACTATGCCTAATGCTAGGGATTGGTTACCTTATCACTAATCTTAGACCCTGACCGCATTTTTACCAACATGGTAATATTTGTCTTTGTGTGATCATGCCTATCTCAATTATTTGCATTTTTGTGTATGTACTTATGTCTCAAATTCCCAACCTCATGACCTTTCTTATACCTTTTATCAAACCTCAGCCTAATTAGACCTTCACCTCGTTGGTTCCTAGTTTGAGGGGGAATACCCTCTTCCCATACTTGGGGTAACTAGACCTTGACTAGTCGATAGCTCATTTTTGTTCTATGAATTATTGACCTAAAATCCACACAATAAAAGGGGAAAAATGTAGACACCTAAAAGCTGCACCATGATAGTTTTTAGTGTTGTCTTGACTTGTAGACCCTTATTCGACTCTTCATCTAGTTGACTACCTAGTTTACCATCATTATATAAAAAACCCTCCAAAACACATCACTTCATTCAAGAAATTTTCACCCATTTATTCATGACCCCTCGACCATCTCTAGTTAGGGTAACCATCGATGGTCACCCTAATTGTCAATGGTTGGGGTCATAGAACTTGCCTTAAGATTTTTAAGCAACTCCATATTTATTCGAGATAAGCATCCTCTAGAAAGGAAACTTGATTTAAAACCAAATTTTAAAGATGAACAAAAATAGGCAATTTCATCCCCTCCCAATTTATCAACTTTCCATCAATCTTCCCTCTCCTTACTTAGCAGTTTTGTGCTATAAATATAGGGCTCTTGGAGAGTTATGGATCTAAAAATTTGCATCTAGATTCTCTTGTTCTCTTTATGTGGGCATCCAAGACTGTGATTCTATACACACATGAATTTTATAGGCAGGATTACTATTATGATATTTAACTTTCTTCAGGTTTCAACTATCATCCACTTGACATCATACATGTATCTTTCCTTTGTTTTTGGTATTTTTGCCCTTTATCATAATTTGATATCTTTATTTGTTCACCTACACACCCACACATACCCTTAGAACCCCTATTTCACCCTTTGCTAATTAGCCACATCCCTTTACTCCCCTCTCACCCTCTTACCCATTCTCTCATAGGTAACCATAGATGGTTACTATAACCATCATTGGTTATAACAACCATCATCGGTCACATAATCATCACTAGTCAGGACAATCATCATCGGTCACTGTCAAGGAAAAATAATAGTTTGTTATTTTAGCCTTCCCCACACCCTACCAAACCTTATTTTTGATTTTGCCCTATCTATAGACCCTACCTGGACCCTCTAGACCTGACCTTGGTATATTTGTACATCATGCCATATCTTCTATCAAATAGGCACTTTATTTATTTTCCTACATATTTACTTTCTTATCATTTGAATGCAAGTATATTTCTTATACCATTTCTGATTTGATTGTCTTATAAATGGATTGATAACCTCCTAAAAAGCCTCATGCTTCTTGGATCTAGCATATGCTAGGCAATCCACTCAACCTACAATCTAATAAATTTTCTTCTAGTCTTCCTATGATTTGTAGGTTATCCTCCCTAGCTAAAGAGGAGTTCCTACATTCATTTAGATCAATGCGCACATTATACCAGGTATTCATCTAAACACCCTAATACTTAATTTATTTTATCTAATTTCAAAACTAAGAAATGAAGGAATTAATTGAAACAAGGTAATGAGGAAAAAAGTGGCAAAATCCAATAGAGTTGGAGCTCAGGTGGTGCTTGAACTCTCTACTTAGTCTACTATGAGGATGAATCAAGTATCAAAGGTCAAAATGTCCATAGAGGCCCCACTCCAAGTATATCAAATATTAATGGCCCAATTAGAGGTGATCTTTTGGGATTCATCAATAAATTTGGGTAGGCAAGACCATGAGTTTGACTTGGTTGTAATTACACTAACCCCTAAGGAGGCACAATCAAATCAGTTGGGAAGTAGTTCATTTATGACTCATCCACATATGGGTTAGGTGGGCCCTTGGGTATATTTTAAGGGAGTTAGAGGATTTTTTACCTATTTTTGAATTCATGCAGTTGTAAAAGACTTTAAGAGGCCATCATGGCCAAGGATGGGAATCTCATAATATTTGGAGGCAAGCCTTATTCTTTATATTTGTAAACTATAATTCTTTTGAAAGGTCAAAAAATTTGGTCTCAAAGTGTTGTTGGAATCAAGCCATGATTACACTTTCTATTCCTCACCTTTTTGAGCTTTCAGTGTCTGTCATGGTTGGCATTTTGTAAAGAAATCCTATTTTTAATAAATGCAATTTCTCAATTTTTGTTGAACTAGTTGGTTTATTTGTTTGTTTGTTAATGTGTCAATCATTTTAGTTTTGAATATATGTTGTTAAAGCATCAAATAAGTTTTTTTTTACTCAAATGAATGTATTAGTTATAATGTGCTCACTTTTATAATTCATTTGTAAATCTTTCTCACTTTATTTGGAATACATACAATCTGTGTACTTGAGTTATAGATTATATTGAAGAATCAATGTGTTATCTACTAAATGATCTTTTAAGCATTGATATTTAGTGAAGGGTTTATAAATTAAGTATTATTTTCCATTTTACTTATATTTCATTCCTTGTGTAAATATGAGTTGGAGCCCTTGATGAAACTTGACACACAATGGTACAACTATGGTAGGGCACACATACAACTCAATTCTTAAAGCATTAACACCCTTTCAAGCCTGGAATCATTTTTTTCTACCCTACCTTGCCTTCTCATTTTATGTTTGATTTGGATTTAAAATACCTATCCCTATTTAAGAAATCAATAAGATCTAGCTTAATGGAAAATAAAGAATGAGGTTTCCTTCAACTAGTAGTTAATTTTGGTGTAATCGCACATACATTGAACCCCTAGTGGTAAAAGTTGATGCCTCTTAGAGTAAAATAAGGTTAAACTAATTGGTCATTGGATTGAACCAACATTAGTCCTAAAATTAACAAGGGAATATATATATATATATATATATATATATATATATATATATATATATATATATATATATATATATATATATATATATATATACACCATACATTGTTGCCCACTGTCTTCTTCAAATCAGTCAAACCCATGAGTACCTTCAGATGCCAAGGATCTTGGGGCCAAAAATAGTAACTAAATATAACATTGGAATATCCTATAAAAGTTGAATTAATTGCTCAAAAATTATGTATTATTGTTAATAAGACTAAAAAACCTCCATCTGGGAGACATGCACTTACTAAAAATAAAAATTCTTGTCAACATAAATATTAAAAAGCTTTATTGATCATCGTAAGGAGTGTCAAGGAAGAATTCCTACTCTATGTTGGTAATCAATAATCTCCTAATGAAGCTTGAAAAATCCTTGAATAAATGTATGAAGGTACTCAAATTTCTAAGATTATCCAGCGTATTCTTAAACTCATGACAACTCCCATGAAAGGTGATGACAAAGTTAATTTTCTTGTTAAAATTAAAAATATCAAAGCACATTTAGATGGATGTAAATGAAATTTAATTAAATATCAACTTATCTATTTCAATATTTAGTTAAATATCTATGATAAGTTTTGAAACTTTATTTCCATTCTTATCTCTAAATATCAAACATAGCAAGATATCCCTGACCTCTCGACCCTTTCAGCTCTTCTCATTCAAGCAGAACAAGTGATGCCAAATTTTAACTCTAAAGATATTGTAACTTAAGAACTTATCACTTAAATTTTTTTTCCCTAAAATAATGAAAACCAAAAATTCAAATCAAAATCCTCCAATGTCAATAATAAGGATGTGAATAAGAAAACTATAAACAATAATTATAAAGTCAAATTTAACGAGAATTGTAATCTCTGTGATAAGTTTGGTCATAAAAAGGAATGTTGTTATAAAAAAAAAATACCAAATTAAAAAAATCTTAAAACTAATAAAGGGAAGATTTTTAAAATCAAAATCAACATAAAAATCAAAACCAAAATTAAAAGAACAATTATGATCTACATTCTAATATTATTACTCTTTATGCTACTTTATTTGCTTCTAATGATAACTAATGGATTTTAGATACTGGTGATTCACATCACGTGACATGCTTGTATAATATTTTATCTGATGCTATATATATATATATATATATATATATATATGAAAGGATATATTTAGGTGATAATTCATTTCTATAAGCAACTAAACAAGGTAAAACAGAATTTACAAATGGATTCTTAAATGATATTTTTTATGTTCCTAAAAGAAAAATATTTTATGTTCTTAACTTACGCATGATAATTTAATTTTAAAACTTCTTAAGAATAAGTGGTGCATTAATGATAAATTTGATTCTTTGATTGCTGAAGGTGTTCAAAATAATGGTATTTATATTTTTAATCATTTTTCTTTTGCATTTTGTCTTTCCTCTCAAATTAGAAATGAATTTCAATTATGGCATGAAAGGCTTGAACATGTTAATTTTATAATTATTTGTGATATGTATTGTCATAATATCATTTTTGAGATTCCTAATATCTCTCTTCATCATCAAACTTGTGAAGGTTGCTTATGCAGTAAGAAACACAGTCAACCTTTTCATAAACGTCATGATGCAAACTACTCTCATCCTTTAGATCTTATTCATAGTGATGTAAGAGAACCTCTGGAAGTTATTTATCTTAATGTATCTTTATTTGTTGTTAATTTTATTGATTATCATACGTGGAATTATTTTATAAATAATAAATATTAAGTGTTGTCTAAATTTAAATAGTTCAAAAGTTTTATTGAAAATTATTCTAACATAAAAATTAAGAGATTAAGAACTGATAACAATGGTGAATACATTAGTAAATAATTTGACATATTTTTTATTTCATGTGGTATTTAAAGAGAGGTAATAAATAAATATTCTTCACAACAAATATAATTGCCCCAAGGAAAAATATGACTATCTTAGCAATGGCTAGAACTATGCTATATTTAGCAAGTGTTCGTAAGTTTATTGGGGTCAAAGCCATGAACATTATTATACATTTTATTAATAGAGTTCCTACTAAAGCCTTGTATCTTTATACTCCTCTAGAAAATTGGTCTAATAATAAACCAATTGTTGCTCACCATAGGATATTTGGAAGTCCTACTTCTATTTTTATTCCTAAAGTCAAAAGAAAGAAACTTGATCCTACCTCCCACTCTTACATTTTCATACATTATGGAAGAAGAAATAAATTATTAAGGGTGTATGATCCATATAAATGATAAATCGTTGAAAATACGAATATTCAAATTCTTTAAAAATCTTTTTGTGAGCCTTTTTTATAACCCTCTCAAGTTTTCTCTTATGAAGAACCAAACATTTATGTTCCTCTTTATGAAGAAACATATGCCTTAAAGGAAGATAATCCAAATTTGGATAAGTTTGAGCTTAAGGGGGGGTCTTCTCCATTTTGTGTTCAATATAAAAGATGTAAATAATTTAATTTTATAATATTGGAAATATTAATAAAATGACTAGAAATCAACATACTTATCATGCTTTAATGACTCTTTATGAATGTGAACATCAATCTTTCGAGGATGCCATTTAAAATGATAGATATAAAGATACTATGTAGTATGAATATAGAGCCTTAATTAAAAATCAAAATTGGGAAATTATCCCTCCTAAAATAAATGTTGCTGGTTCTACATGGCTTCATAAAAATAAATATAACTCAATTTGGAAAATTGACACATTTGAAGTTAGATATAATTGATTTTGTTGAAACCTTTGCTAATGTAGGAAAAATGAGAACTGTTATATTAATTATTATTTTTGCAGCTCAACATGGCTAGGAACTACACCAAATGAATGTTAATTTTTTTTATTGAATGATGACCTAGAATAATAATTTTATATGTCTCAACCTAAGTTTTTAAAGAACCTAACAAAGAACATTATGTATGCAAGTTAAATAAATATTTGTTTGGTTTAAAACAGGATCATTTATCTTGGCAATCTAAAATTACAAGTTACTTTAAATATCTAGGTTTTTCTAATTGTTATTCTAATAATGGTATTTGTGAAAATAAAATGGTCATATTATATTAATTATGTTATATGTGTGTGATTTCTCATTACTGACAGTCAAAATAGTTTGATTCTTGAATATAAATATATACTAAATTAATATTTTGAGATGACTTATCTAGACACGCTTCATAATTTTTTAGGCATTGTTATATTTTAGGATAAAACTCTTTTTTAGTATCTCAATCTTAGTATGCACATAACCTTCTTATTAATTTTAACAAGATTGATTGTTATACTATATCTACACCTATTAAAGTTGGTCTTAATATTGATCCAAAACATGCATGTGATAAAGCTAATCCTAATTTATATAAGAAATTAGTTGAAAGTTTTATTTATCTAACTATCACTAGACCATATATTTCATATGTTGTAGGTGTTACTTCTAGATTCATGCAAGATCTATATCTGGATCATTGGAAATTCTAAAAAATAATACTTAGGTATATCAAAGGAATAATTAATTATGGTTTATATTATTATTCCATTAATAATGCTAATTTATATGGTTATTATGATGCTAATCATGCTGGTGATATTTTAGATCGTGAATCTACTTTTGGATGTGTTTAAGTTTGATGCAAATGCTATTACTCAGAGAAGCAAAAAAATAACCTACTATTTTTATCTCTTATATAGAATCAAAGTATATAAATATTATGGAAGTTACTAAAGAAGCAATTTGGATTCAAAGATTATTAGAATAATTCCTTATGGGTATACCTCATAGTACAACACTTCTTTATAATAGTCAAAGTTGTATAGCTCTAGAAAAATTCTAATTCAACAACAAATAATGAAGCATATTGAAGTTCATGAGCATTTTATCTAATAAAAATTCCTAAATGGTAATATCGATTTACATTTTTGTCCTAGAAATGATCAAGTGGTAGATATCTTCATAAAACCACTATGTACTACAAAGTTTTGTAAGTTTAGAACAATGCCGAGCCTCTCAAAAATCCAATGAGGGGGAGTGTGCATGACAATGGTACCTCCTAATAGCCATGCCTTCCTTTTCTTATCTATAATTTTTCTCTATTATAAAATTATTGTATGAAGTCACCCTATGTATTCTTTGTGCAAAATTCATGCTATGTGACTTTACAATGTACTTAGTAATAAAACATTTTTTTTATAATGGAGGTCCTTATGTTATAAAAGGCTCTAAATACTTGTAGGATTATCGATGAGAAACTATGAGATGTAGTCCCACTATCATGTTAGCCTAAATCACCCTTTATGGTTTATAGATTCTAAATCCTTTTGTATAAAAAAGTGACGTTCACATGATGAAAGTGTATAAATCATTCAAATGTTACATGCTAGCCTAAAATCATTATGGATGGATTATGGATTATAATTCTTTTTGTATAAAAAGGTGACTATGACATGCATCCCTAGTAAACATTAAGGGGGAGTGTTGGAATATTAATATTTGTGGGGTTAATTTAGTGGCCCACATTATTCCATTGTGAAAATAATAAATATTATATTTATTATTTAATTACAATAAAATATTTAAAATTTATGTTGTATAAATAATAAAACTTATAGTTATTATTTAATGTGATTAGTTGAAAAGGTGGATTAGTTGGTTACAACTGTTCACATCCCTTATAAAAGAATTTTTACCTTTATAAGAATATATATGCT